>QANW01001668.1:156926-287829 GCA_003254865.1 Dryas drummondii
TCTCTCTCTCTCTCTCTCTCTCTCTCTCTCTCTCTCTCTCTCTCTCTCTCTCTCTCTCTCTATGCTTGCTTGTCTATGTATGAAGAAAACATGTAAACACGCTCATACATTTTCGCCAAAACTCAAGAACAAAATTGTCCATCAAATCATCGATGTTTGGCCAACCTGCATTTGTGCTTCACAAATTATGAATCCAGCATTTCATAGTCACAGGCACCCTGATGCCCGAAATACATACCCACATTTTTTATTTTACTTTTTTTTTTTCATAGTAAATGTAAAAAAGATGAAGTGGGCTTCTGTGATCACATTATAAAACTACCCCTAAAGCCTATGATAATTGATAACTGAACTCAAACACCCCTTGATCCACTTCCATGCATAAACGTATCTCAATTCTCATCAAGATTCACTTAAAGATCAATATAACCTCAACCCCAAGTTTTGGGGTTCACTTGCAGCACAATATGTTTTCATTAACATACATATTTATATATACACTTCTATGTCAAAGAGAATTAAAGTCGGAAGCTAACAAAACGTACATCCAGATATAGGCCATCTGTACATTTATGAAAATGGTTATTCCATCCAGAAATTTTGGCCCCTTTCTCTGTCTATATGGAATTATTATTAATCTGTACACAAAGCTATCCACGCAGATAGCAGGCTATTTACATCATATCTGACAAAGCTTCCAATCTATTCTGGCCGAAAGCTTATTAGATTGGGGAGTGCAGCTGACTGAAGCTTCCTGATTTCAGGAGCAGTCACCTTGCAAGATTCCAAGGTCAGTGAACGTAAATTCTTCAAAGGCTTTAAATACTGCAATCCCTCATTGGTAATGCGAGAATTTGAAATATTTAATGACACCAATGCAGTCAATCCTGCATTTAACAACATCATTCAGTTCAGTAAATGCAGTGCAATGTGTCAAAACTAAGTGGAACTTAAAAATAAAGATAATCCTTAGTGGGAACCAAACACTTGACAGTCCAAACTATTTGTGCTCCATCCATCACATAAGTATAATTCTTGTATGGCAACAAGCTCTAGTACAAGAAAAATCAGAAAAGAGAAACCAAAAATACCAGAAATAAATTCCAAGGATTTATCTGTCAGGTTGCAGTTCTGCGACAAATTTAGCCATGTCAGACAGACAAGATCTTTGATATTCTTCACCCCAGAATCAGTCAATCCTCCTCCACATATTTCAAGAGATTGAAGGTTCTTGAAGTCTGTTTGCACAAAAACATATAGGAATATGAAGTATGAACTTTAAAATGAGAGGATTCCTTGCTATTGCATTTGGTAACTTTCTCGTACATGTAATCCCCACATAGGGAGATCAGGATTCGGACCAGAAGCCCTCAGTGGATGGAGAGAAAACCACAGTAAAGTTACATAGAACAAGGAATGAGGATTCATTATATAAATAAATGAAGATCATACTGCAAATCTTATACCATACATTTTAAACTGTTTGCTCCAGAATCCGAAATGCGAGCGCCAAAAAGATCCAGGTGTGTCAAGCCAGTAAGACCTGCATCAGCAAGAGTTTAAATACTATGACTGGCACAAAAATCTTCAAGCTTCAACCAAAGACAAGGAAAGTGGGGGAAGCTACAATTCGTCATTAAGAATATAGAAATTTTGATGCCAAATATGTCTATAAAGTTTGCTCTTTAGAAGAATATGATCACTTTTCTGACAGCCAAAAAAAAGAAGAATATGGATCAATTTGAGTACACCTCCATGCTTCAATCATAAGTCACCTGCCTAGAAGCATAAGCCTATCTTACATGCACACAAAGTTGACTTATGACATGGAGTACCTCAGTCTCCACTTAAACTGAAACCCATATTATCTACAGATCCACCCATCTTGGCCTAAAATAGGGGTTGCAAGCCCAGGCAAGGGAAATATACACCTCCAAAGTCCATATTAGTGCTTAGCAGTCGGCACAAAAATCGGGACGCATAATTCATCATAACTACATCAACATAAAGCATATAATTTAATGAAAGATACATCTAGACTACCTTAAATTCTCAAGACCTCAAAGTACGAGCATACCCAGATGTTTCACCCAAACTAACTAGTTGCTTATAGAGAACTCTTGCATTCAAAGGAGCAGTACAACTTAAAATTCACAAAAATCCTTACTTGTAATAACTGCAAGTCCAGCATCAGTAATTTGGCGAGCATCCAGATTAAGTGATTTGAGAGATGTCAGTCCAGATAACTTTTTTAAACCACTGTCAGTTACTAGAGTGAACGACAGGTTCAAATTCTCTAGATTTGTCAAACCTGGAAGCAATGACAACCCAAATCAACTAATGTTTAAAAAACAATGTGTTAGAATCCCTGAGGGGATAATGGATTATTAATATAAAATTTTCATATGCTCAATAGATCAAAAACAAAAATGGTTACTTGTAAGATTTTTATAATTTTCAAATTTTAAGGTACATTTAATCTTTGAAAATTAAAAGGAACTTGGTGTAAAAATATTTCAAAAATTCAAATTACAAAATACCAATGTAGCGTGAAACCATAGCTGCAGCATATTCAATATTTACACTGAACAAAGAAACATTCAAATCATGAACACAGCCAACTTTATGCAGGAATACAACCCTCACCTGAGATATGGCAGAGCCCATTGCTTCCAACTTCAGTATCAGACAGCTCCAGGTTCTTCAAGAGTGTAAGGCCTGAATAGAAAAAGACCAACATAAACTCAGACAGGTCGGCATGTTCTGTTACAAGGTGATACCATCTAGTCAAAAGAATGCCAGAGTATGCACAAAATTCCCAGCAAAATCAGTATTCCAAATCCAGATTATTACTTCCGACATTTTCAGCTACTGAGGAAACCCTACAGTTACTAAAAAGCACAAAGTATCCCCACAAATTATCAAATTCTTGGAAAAATAAACACTGTTACAAATTTTTTTAGTGTTTGGTTAAACATTGGGATGGGAACCTAATGAACACTATCAACATCAACTACACCTGTATATATATATCCCCCTTTACAAGCCCGACCAGGGATTTCAGTTATAAAGAACACAATCCTAAGTGAAAATGAACATGAAGTTGTAAATTTGAATTGACAAAGAAGACATGCTCAGATTAGTCAAATGCATGCAGTTGAAACTTAAGGCAACTATCTTTCATTCTTAAGCATCTAACCTTTGTAAAACAAAATATGCTAGTGTTAGGATTGAAGCACCAACGCCACACTTCCATCCCAATTGAAAATATTCGAAAAAAACCCAGCCCATTTAAACAATATCACCGTCATCCAAAATGAAAAAGGGTAGAACCATAATAGTAAACCTGCCAAATTAGCAAGACCCTCGTCACCTATCTTACAGGAATCCAGATTCAAGCTCTCCAAATTCGTTAAACCTGCTAGAAGCGACACCAAATATAAATTAAATTTATGACCACTATCAAAAAGTTGAGAGCAATTTATCTCATGCATTTTGGTCAGCTGGGACTGAAAAACATATTATACCGAATATTCCTTCTGTAAATATGCACAAGAGCAAGATCATCTTAGATAGAAGAATTTGCAACTATTTATTTACTCCACATAAACTATAGCACAAGCTGGTGGTCCCACAGTCAATTAATATTTCTACATTAAGTAGCTAAAACAGATCAAATGTGAAATCAGAGAAGGATGGAAGAAGGGAGGGAGGGGGGAAAGAGAGAACCTTTTAGATGCACCAAACATGCATCTGTGATATTGTTGAATCCCAAGCTCAAAACCCTCAATTTTGTAAGTCCTGTAGAAATATGGTTAGTATGCAAAATCAAGATTACCAATTATTCAGCCAGTTAAAAAAAAAAAGGGGGCAAATCTGTTAAACAAATAACCAGATCCATTGTCCTATTGTCACTCACGAGAAAGCTTATCGCATCCTTCATCAGATAGACCACATCTGTTGAGATTTAAGTATGCCAGGGCAACAAGAACTGCACCATAATCAATTAGTTTTAACATAGCATAGGACACACAAATTCTATATCAACTAAATTAACAGTGCAATAGATACCTTTAAGAAGTTTGTTGAAAGATAAGCAATTTAAGCACATTTTCTAGGAATATTAAAGTGAATCTTTCACTTCAAGGTTGTAGCAGTCTTTAGAGTAATTATCAATGCTATTAACAGAATCATTAGAAAGCATAAAACAGCAAAGAGATAGAAAACCTGAAATAGATTCCAGACATGCAGCAGTAACATTGCATCCCTCTAAATTCAGCATATTAAGCTTCTGCAAGCCTGCCATGCACAAATGAAAGCCGAGCAATTGAGTCTTAGAGAGGTAAAGATAAACAAACATTATGAGGGATAAACTGAAATGATCCAGCAAATTGATACCCTCAAGAAAACAGTATGATAATTTCAAATAGGATGCTGGATTTTCCTTGCTCTCCCCTAGAAAAATTCCTGTATATGGCTTTTCCTTTTATTTTATCTTAGTACCGTCAATGATAATAATAATAATAATAATAAAGAAGAAGAAGAAATACTCCTAAAAATAGGACCATCAGCAGTTGTTGCTCCTCTACAGCTTGAGCTAAGATGGTAGTGCATCAAAGTTGGATTCTCTCTCTATCATAGTCACTGTTTAAGTAGTGTCACCATCCTACTCTTCTAGTTGCATATATAAAGTGTCTATGCTTGTGTTTGAACTTTGAATGTGTGTGTGTGTACACAAACAAATAAGAAATAGAAATTGAGAGAAGCAGAAACTATTGATGCATTGACAACTAGAAAAACTATGGAATACCTTTCAAATAAGAAACTCCAGAATCAGTAATGTTACAGTTGGATATCTGTAACTCACTCAGGTTAGTAAGCCCTGAGAAATACAAAAATAAGAGTGTCAAGAAGAGTTTATCCAAAATGATATTTGTGCAATTAAGCAAGAAATAAAATCAACGCTGAACAAATTTCAGTCTAGGAAAATCATTGAAGGCGAAATTTTCTTGCAGCTTCCTCTTTCTGAACAATAAATGATCCCTAATAGGGACAATTTGAAAAAAAAAAAAAACAAACAATTGGATGTAGCAGGACATTATAACTTAGGTGCTCTCAAAACGTAGGTCAAACTTTAGGTGTCCAGAATACTCTGAGGAGACTCTAGAATACTGCATTTCTGACATTATAAAATCATAGCATAATTATTAATCATAAAAGAATGCAATGAATTATAACAAAAATTACCTGATATGGCCTTCAAATCTGAATCTGTGATGCATTTACAACATCTAACATTAAGAGACTTTAGCTTCATTAAACCTGCAAAAATATAACTATAACAAGTTAAACCCAAAATCAATGAGTAGCTACTCACCAAATTCACCAAGTTCAATCTAATGCCATATGTTATACATTAGTTTTTCCTTGCTGGACATAAGTTGAAATTCTTTTGATGTACATCAAGGCCCACACTTCAACCTTACATTCGTACAAATAACGCATACAAAATGTCTTAAGGAACACCTAGCACACAAAAGTCGACGATTGAGACTAGGATGAGAAGTTTCATTTAGGAAGCCATTGTATAATTTTTTAAGCAGGACAAACACAATCTTTAAACAGGCAGGACCCCAAGAAAAAAGAATTCAAGATCCACATCATTTTTTAGCTTCTCCTTGCGTGACATAAGGTCATGTTCTTTTGATATACTGTTCAAGATTCACATTTCAACCATACATTGTCACAAATAAGAAATGCAAAATGTCTTAATGAACACCTCTTTAGGTGCAAGTTCATGTAAGTTGATGATTGAGATTAAGATGAGAACTTCTGTTTAGTTAAACAGACATAATTCACTTTTTAAATGGGATAAACCTTTAAGATGAACAAATCCGCCATGAATTTCTGAACACCTCTCGAGGTCCAACTTTTCCAAGTTAATCAAGCTAGAGAAAGCACGCATCCCTTCAGCACTTATTGCATTGCTCCTTTTAAAGCTCAAAGATGTCAAGTTTGAAAGAGCTACGGAACAAGGCCAAAATAAGTATTCACATCACCCAACAAAAATTAGCCACTATAAAGAATTTAACTGATACAAAAGACTATCCAAGTGACATTAGTTGTTGATATAGAAGCAAAGGCATGGCCTATGTGATTCCAGTATAAACTAAAAGCCTTTGCAATCAGCACATAGAAGAGTTAATGCACCAATCCTTTGCAATAGCACTTAGATGGCCAATTTCCCATGATATGGGATTAACAAGCAAATGAGGTTCTTTGCAACTTCTCAAATGTCTCCAAACAATTATAATCATCAAAATGTTAGTTGGTGAGCTTGTGCTTAAGATTTGTTTGTGGTTGGATTTTCTAGATACTACATCATTCTTTTCGGGTAACAAGGACTTTTTTTTTATTCCAATTAAGTTTACATGCTACATTTTAATTTTTAACAAAGCTGAACAGCCAAACTTTATTTCAGGACAGAGGTGTAGGAAGGACTTCACTGATAAAACCTACTCAGATAAAGGATCAAATTATATAACTTATGAGATCAATGAGCAAAATTTTTAGTGCTAAAATAGCCTAAATACAACCAATAAAACATTAAAGGGAAAGAAAAATAGAGATGTTACCACTTATGTGTTTAAGTCCATGTTCTGAAACATGGTCACAGTAATTATAAGTTAACGCTTGGAGGTTTGAGCAGTCTTTCAGAAGAGCCAATCCAGAATCTGTCACCTCAGAACCAGAAAGATCAACTGAAAGCAAAGATGAACCTTGTGAAGAGATGACATCCATCCAACTATCTTTCACAGCAGGGAATTCACCCAAACAAACATCCTGCAGTTGCAAAATAGAAACCTAATAAAAGACAAGCCTTTCAAAATTTTAAGATTTTTTTTAACCATCCCCAAGCACATTACCTCGAGAGCGCAATCTCTAAAAGCTTCGAGAGAAACATCGGTAAGAGACTGGGAACAGACCAATTCGTTAAAGATCTGCTGGCTAACATCCCTTGGCAGCATTGAAAACGAACTATATTTGTCAATGTCCTGTAACAGAGATGCATATATAAGACCAGGAATCACCACCATCTGAAAATGATTCATGTATAATCCCACAGACACAGGCACAAGCTCACATGCCACAGAAAGCAAGTACCTGGCATATTTTACAAATGCATAATTCCAAGAGAGATGGGCAAATGCCTGCACCTCCTGGAGGCCGTTCTACAGTGGGTCGAACAGATGAAGTTCCCAGCCATTTTGAACTGCTACTTTTAAAATATCTTCCAGATGCTACTCTACGAACGCCATCTTCAATGACCGGTTGGTCTCTCTTCCTTGAACAAATTCCCCCCATCATCTAACTTTGTGGTAAATTATCAACTAATCTCATGAAATGCGCAGAAAATAATATTATTGCAGCCCATTCCAGAACAGCCGATCAGGGGCATGAACTCTCCTTCACCCTGGAAGGCAAAGAAACAAACATTATGGTATTTACATCACAAAACAAACAAACAAAACACATACCCTGAACATAAAATGTGGTGAAAGCACTAAAGAACGTCATGACAATTGACATGGTCACATAGCTGTACAGTAGAACTAAGAACTGCCAAACCAGTGGTAACGGAAATACTTTCTCAACAACAAAATGAACAAAGAAAAATTACCCAAATCTTAAATCACCTTAAATACACGAATGATAATAACATACATCAATACTGATCGAAATTAAAATATACATGTATATATACATAAATAAATACCATGTACCGAGCATATATAAGATGTGTAAAGCTAAATAGCATGGAATTGTCACTTTTCACGAACAAAAAGAATAAAGCAAAATGATGATTCAAAATTTTACTCATTCTTTTTTTTCGGTTTCTAACATATAGTGATTCTCGGTTAACAAACAGAAACAGAGTGTACAGTATCAGCTAAACAACAGCGTTTAATTATGGATTATCAATACAATAAAAACAAACACAAGCAGAGGGCTCACCCATCATTTAAACATCAAAAAGAGAGAGCGACAGAGACTGAAACTGAAACAGCAATGAATCGGGAGGTTTTAGGAGTTAGGACTCGGCAGGAGGAAGAAGAGAGAACAAAGACTAAGAAGGAGAGAGAAAGAGTGAGGTGAGAAACGAACACGAACACGAACACGAACCCCCACCCGATCTTCGCCACGTGGCCATTCGCGCGGTTCGTCAGTCTACTCTACTCGTGATTAGCTTTATCTCCTGAAAGAGAGAAAATGAGACACGCCATGCCTCTTCTGTGGGTCCCACCCACTGACTGTCGTTTTCTGCTTTTCTTCCGGCGGGAAAAGTAAGGCAATGGCATTGCCGCATGGAATACTAATGGGCCTACTTGACCCAACAAAAAATATAATAATGGGCCTATTACTTGGAAAGGAACTTTTGAACGGTGTCGTTTTAATCCCTTTTTATACTCTCTTTCTTTTGTCCTTTCCTTTCTATTGATTAGGAAGGGAGGACAAAGCTTTTTTATAAGATTGATACTAATTTCTTTGGCATTACACTTAAAAACAAAGCGTTTTTATGAGGTTTTATTTTTGTTTAGTGCATAAATTAAATCATAAGCAGGATAAATGAGGTCATCAATTATGATTAAAATGGGTTTAGAGTTTGATTCTTTTACTTTAGTTTCATCCACTCCTAAGTCCTACCACTCTCACCTTTATTTCTTTTTATTGATTCTACATTTCTACTTATCCTTATTCTAAAGTGATTGATTATTTTTTTATTCTCATTTTAAAAAAATAAACTAAAAGTAAAACTGGCCGGCATGAATCGCATGATGCATATATAATAGATGTTGGTGCTTAAATATTACCATTGTCTTTTAGCGATGGTAGGAGGAAAGTGTATAAGCGACTCAGCATAAATGATGTTGAAGAAAAGAAGAATTATGTTGCAAGCAATGCTTTTCCTGTTTGACCACAATTTGCAGAAGACTATTGGGATAATCATACAATCATACAAAGATAATGATAATTAACAATGATGGTAACAATAAAGAAACTTGCAAGAAACAAGTTGCGCAATTGTATAATAACTTAAAATGACCAGATTGGCGATGTCATTTTCAACCACAAGCTAGTGTTTGGTGGAATAGTGAAGGGAAATTTGCAGTTGGATACATTTCAGTGGGTTAGCGAAAGCCCCATGTTTTCATAATACTACCTTACCTTCAGGTCTCAGCCAAGGGTCAGGTCAGGTGGCAAGTTGATAGAACTTAGGTCAAGGTGTCAAAATCATGACCCTATACTAATTGTAAGAGTCATCAATGTCATGAACATAATTAAAAATAGAATTAACATCTTTCAGGTGGAATTTAATTCATTTACAAAAGAAAAGATGTAAACTTTTGAACAACTTTCAGAAGAATAGGATCTTTCAGAAGAAAAAATGTTTTTTACAAATGACATATGCTCAACACATATTCTATAAACATACATTGATTTTTTTCTTTCAAAAGTTCACAGGAGCCATGCTCTTCTATGTTCCACCCCTGATTATGAAGCTACAAAAGATCGGGAAGTGTTCCGTCCAAGGCCAAGACCCAAGCCTAATGGAACATTTTCAGTTTTTGTTTTCCCATGGTTATTATTATGGCTGCAATGAGCAGAATGAACATGACCATGATGTGCTGTTGTGTTGGAATTTACATTGATTGCAATATGACCATTGCCATTCGTATGATGAGAATAGGCATCCCCCCCATTTTGCAAGTTTGAATTCTTCCGCATATGCCTCATTCCAATCCCCTCATCATGAGCTGATTCTTCAACATATTCCACATCTTCATTGTAGCCTTTGATCAAGAAATCAGAACAGTTCTTCCTGATCCCATGATCATATGGGTTTCTGAACCTACCACCTGGGCCTCTAAGGTAGTTATAACGCATTGCATTTGCCATTTCATTAGTTGTAATATTTTGTGATATCTGTGACAAAAAAAAGATTATGGATCAACAAAAAAAATGCCAATGTTGCATAATAAATTGTTACAAACCCCTTACAGATGAAGGTATGCACTATGCAGCATCTTAAATTGCATGTTTGCATTGGTTGCAACCAGGTAATTCAAAGATTATCACAGATTCAAATAATCTAGACTTATTTTTTTTTCAAGAACAAAAAAAGGACTAACCTGAGAAGCTTGTACCACAGTCAAAACTGCCACGCCAAAGAAGAGGAAGATATCCACAATCAAAAACGAAATAGCACCCACATGATGAGTAGCAGCATAATTAATCCATGATCCAAAAGACGAAGGGCTCATTGGATCACTCCAAACTCCTGCAAAAAGAAATTAATTTCTTTTAGCAGATTACACACATACGCACACAGACAATTTTATGCCAAAAGAAATTAAGGAAAAAAAAAAAAAAAAGAGTCAGCCAATTAGAACATACTTGTAAGTGTAACCCCTCCAGTAATCAACATTGCCATAACTTCCAGAACAAGGAAAATAAAGAAATCCTTTTTGTTTTTCTGTATAACAAGTAGAGAAGAAAAAATAAAGAGTAAATTAATCATAACATGAAAATTATATTATATTATTATGAGCTATGCATGTCAGGCATAAAATAGTAACGTTTCCCATGCTGAAACCAACCCATTATCTGCACCATTAGACATGATATCCTTGACCGCTTACAAGAGAGCAATTGACGGATCAACCACACAGTCAAGGAGGTGATGAAAAGGATTTTAAAATCATTATATAGCTAAATTGACTACAAGAATCATTAAAGACCTCATAAAATATACATCATGCTGACAAAGATTCTACTTTATTCATGGGAACAGATATTCTACTTGATACCTAAACAACAAATCATATGTTTTCTTCATTAATAAAATTGGGTAACATTGGAAAACTAAGTATGGAACAGAACTTATTAATGTCAATGCACCTTGCCAATGCAATTGGATACCCAAGGGCAATGGTGGTCAAATTGTTCAACACAACGATCGCAAGTGGAACAGTGCTTTGCACGAAGAGGCCTGACAATCTGATGACAATGCAATGCAAATCAAGTTAGACAACAGTCTGAAGTCAACTACGTAAGATGGTTACAAGCTGAAAAGGTCAGCAGTCAGTGGCACCTTGCATGTTGCACAGAGCTGAGACCAATTACCAGCTAGCAAGGCAGGATTATTTATCTCAATCTTCAAAAGTGGTTCCTAAAAAAAGATAAAAATTCAACATATTAACATAACTTTTTAGAGGGTGTAAATGAAGAGCACATTATATTCTCATTTGCTATATGAAAATTATGATATTAAGTCTTACCTATAAGAAAATCAAGAAGAACCAGCAAAAGATGCATGAATTAAATCATTATTAAATATGCTATATATGGAAAGAGGGCGTGGAAAAAAGAAAAGAATGGTACGCACATCATCCTTCATATTTTGTGAATCATGGACATTCATTCG
Source organism: Dryas drummondii (assembly GCA_003254865.1). Classification (NCBI taxonomy): domain Eukaryota; kingdom Viridiplantae; phylum Streptophyta; class Magnoliopsida; order Rosales; family Rosaceae; genus Dryas; species Dryas drummondii. The sequence goes on from QANW01001668.1 coordinate 168,415, forward strand.
GATGTAACCTGGATCCTTGCTGCAATAAAAGAATTTTAAAAATCAACAAAATTTTTATTAAGAGACAATGCCCCAGTGCTGCACCATAATATCTATGCATGCATGAAACATATATGTTAATGTGTGCACACAATACATGACTTCTTCTATAAAACAAGACTTTTTTTCCATCATTGCAGTAGGCTATATCCAATTCAATAGGTGTAGGTTAGTCTACAACCAGCTTAAGTATCATAGACATTGTTACCGGAAAAAAAAAAAGTATCATAGACACAAAATTTCCAGCAGTCTGATTATCCAAGAGTGAATGCTTATCAATTCTAGTATGTTAAGCCAATAGCAAGCAGGGAGCCAAAATTTGCAATGATATTGGATCACATGCCAATCTGATTTAGGCATCTTTACCACAATGAAATATATCAATGTTAGCAGAACTAACCCTTAAAATGAAAGCATCGTGATAGGAGGAGCAAAAAAATAAAAAAAGGAACTTGCAGCCCACCAAGAACAGGATTTGAACAAATCATGGCAATAATTCTATACAAGGACGATACTGGTCAGACATTCAAATAAGCACTCTAATAATAATAAAAGTTCACTACCATATAGTCTTAATATATGTGAACCCCAGTTGTCCTTGTAAGAAACCTAATTATGTCCAACATGATAGCCAGGCCAGCTGATCAAGTCTGCAATTGAAGTCAAAGAATTCACAACTACTCTATATGTCATACCTGCTACACCTATAGAACATGACCAGACCAGCAGTTGCCAGGAAAACTCCTAGCCATGCTATAAAAAGAGATCCGGCTGTTAACTTTGGCAGATTTGGTGCTGCAAGCAAGTTGGACAGGGGGAGACATTGTAAGTATTATATAATCATGACAACAAGGGCACATATTTAAGTTTCATATAAAGCTCAGGGAGATACCCATGATGACAGAATGAGTATAGGTCACCAGGAGCATAAAGATTATACACCAGAGTAAGGGTGCAAGTCCTAGTTTTGAAAGTTGCCCGAGACGACTGCTCCCATCACAACGTTTGTCAAGAAGCCTTCTAGCATTACCCTGAAAAATCATATTTATTAGATCATGTAAGTACTTTCCATTCTTTCATTTATAAGTTCCAGTTCCTTGGCAGAACATAAGTATGTAAGAAGCAAAAATCCAAACACCACAACACCCCTCTCTCTCTCTCTCTCTCTCTAGGGAAACAACAACCACATGTCCTAAAGTTTTTAGATATTTACTAGGAATTCTTTCTAAACATAAAAGGAGCGGGAAAAAAATCACAATACAATTCATCACATCATTACAAAGCACGAAAAATGAACGTCCTCAAACTGGGAAAGGTATTGAAACATAATGCAATGAACAAACAAGTAACATTACTAACCAATTTAAAAGTGTTTTGGTTATGGAACACCTACAAGGAAAAAAGCAACTTGTCTGTGATTCTTATCAGCAGCAAGTTGTGCTGGTGTAAGGCCAGTGTTATCCGTAACCATTAAGTCCTCCTTCTTTCCAGCCTGTACCAACACTGTGCATGCCTCCAAGTTACCCCTGATAGCAGCCCAATGCAAAGGAGTGCAACCTGCAGTTACACGGACGCAACCAGAAATTGATTATTATGCATAATAAGTTAATTATACAAACAAATTTTGGCATCCTTGCCCTAGTGGTAAAATAATGAAACACAAGTGGTACTTACCCTCTTTATCTTGGCGTCCTTTATATGCATCCAGAAATAAAAGAAGACGTATACAATCAGCAAAACCTTTATAAGCAGCCCTAAACCCAACAAAAGAAAAGAAATTAAATTTACATGTTAAGCATTGTGCAAATTTTCCATCTGAAAATTAAACATATAATTTGGCAAATACTAGGAAAGTAGGTGAAACTGGCCGAGCAAGCTTTTTCCAACCAGAGGAAAGCAAACAGAACAAGTCTTTGACTATATTATCATAAGAAATGCACATGGGAAAAAAGTTTCACATTCAAACATTGCCAAGCGTATAATCTATCTACTATCCAGGAACTGCCTAATGAAACATGATGCATGCCCATAACAGAAGTGCACATATAAATAAAAAAAAATGCTACAAATTGTGCTGGACATGGAGGGCTCCATAATAGAAAGCAGCTTGTTGCCAGTCAAGAAATTTCCCAATAATGACCAAATAGAGAACAAAAATAGAATAAAATATGTGATTGGTTTCAACAAAAGTTTACCTTCACACAAGGAAAACGTAAAAAAATCTTTCATAAGCATGGGAAAGAATTTTGCAACATAAAAGAATACTCCTACCCAAGAACAATAAACTAAGATGTAGTTAATAACTTAATATTCTCACATACCAGTGTAAAGGGCTTCTTCCATCATTATCGGGAGCATCAGGGTCAGCATTCCATTTTGAAACAATATGGTACAGGAAAGCAGTCTGACCATATTGAGCCGCAACATGTGTATTCTGTGGTGATATCAAACTTGATCAGTAAAATTAATATGTTTCAGCCAATTTATCAGTCAAAAAGGGGGAAAATGTTTTCAGTTACTAAACTGAGAACCTTAAAATTTAAATTTAAAACAATTAGTGCAAGATAACACCAAACTGGCTTATCCAATTTCAATTAAATAGTAAACTCATAGCTGTATCAGTGGATGCCTTTGCGGCAACCATACTTGAAGAAAATAATTAAATGCTGTTTGCAAAAGTTCGCATTAAATTATGAGATTCAAAATCATGTAAACCTGAAATTGAACTTCTGAACTTGCTCAACATCGATATACATTATCAAGATCACTTATTTTATACTAACTTTCACTTTGACATGGTTATGCACCCCTAGATAGCTGAATTGCAGGTTCTGATGGATCGTATATTTTCTTGAAACTTCTATTTACCAATGCACATATTGTACTTGGAATAGCTAATACAAACAAAGCACATACTATGCTTGTTCACAAATTCTGCAACAAATTTCACTCCCAAGATCCAAAACCAACAAAATCATACTATTCTCTAAAGCACAGACAATTAGGATTGTGAAGGGGAACAGAAGGTAAAACTAACCTGATAGCCATACATATCGGCTGCATTCACCCGAGCACCCTCTTGGAGTAATAGCTCTGCAACCTGGATTGCACCCCGCACTGCACACCAGTGTAATGCTGTCTGCCCCGTGTGATCTGTTGCATTCACATCTCCTCCGTGCTGGCATTTAAGAAACCCAATAACAAACTGGTTATGCAAATACACTTATTCTGTATTTCAATTTTTTAAAAGCAACAACAACGATCATAATAATAAATAAATAAATAACATGAAGAAAACCCAACACCAAAATGGTCAACACAAATACACCTTTACTAAACGTCAACAAATCACCGTTCTAAACCCAAATTGTTAAAGAATTACCGTTTCCCATTTCATTTTCAATTATCAGATATAATCATAGAAGAGACGAAGTCTGAGCAAAAGTTGACATTTACATTGAACTAAGTAACACAAAATTTAATCTTTAATGCCATATGCCTCCAATCAATAGCATAACTGAAATTTTGATAAACTTAAGCGCATTACATAAACCCATCAAAGAAAGCAAACCCAATTCATTAAACTCCAAAAAACGAAATAGGGTGAATAACAACCTCAATAATATACTGGGCAGCGGCAGTGCGGTTGTTGAGAGCGGCCCACTGGAGGGCATAGTAGCCGAGGCCATCGGTCTCGGAAACAGAGCAACCCTCGCACTCCACCAATCTCTGAAGCTTCTCCAAATCCCCGTACGCAGCCGCCGTGTAGACGTCGTTTCGCAGACTCTCTTCCCCAATCCCATTGGCGTCGCCGTTGTTCGTCGAATTGGCCGACGCACCCGCCGATTCGCGATCGCGAGTTTGGACCTCGTCCTCGACGACCTCGATCTCCGACGACATTTATACGTGGACCCAAAAAAAAAAAAAAAAACGAAGTTCGAGCAACGCGACTGGCGGAGTTGGCGTTGTTCTTTTTTGTGTAAGCGATCAATGCATTGAGTTTTTGGGTCTCGATTCGTTGACTATGTAAATTTGTAATAAAGAAATTGAGGATTGGAAATTAATTTGGGGTTCTTAGGGTTTTTCTGCGAAGCCGGCCGCGTTGACTGGGGTGGTGGGGGGAGAGAGGGGATAGAAGAAGCCAAAGGATTCGCCTATGCATTGTCAGTAGGTAAATACCGTAATTTCAACATTTCTTAAGGCTCTGTTTGGCATTTCCTCTTTCCTTTTATTTTTTTGGTGATTTTTTCTTGTTTTTTCAAACAAAACCCTTTTTTCTTTTTTCTTTTTTCTTTTTTCTTTATAAAATTAATAATATTATCCGTAAACGCATTAAGCAATATAATAGAGAAGTAAAAGTTTAAAAGCATAAATTCAATTTAGACACATAACTATATAAGCTATTTCAACGGGGTCCATGAACTTTCAAATATTTCAAATATACACCCGATCTATTATCTAAATTAAAAAATGAATTTATGTCTATTGATTCGTTGAGAGATCAGTTAAATGACAGCTTGGTTTTTGCTGATCGAGATTACTTGGCGACATGACTCTATCTCAGCAAACATTTCCCGTCAAATGAGCGACACGGGCCTACAATTTAATAATAATAGAGAGAGGTTGTGGGCCCGTGTCAGGGGTTAGGTGGACCCGTGTTGCTCATTTCCCGCCAAATGAGCGACATAGATCCACCTAACCCCTGACACGAGTCCACAAACTCATTATCTCTTTCTCGCTCGTTGAACACAAGTGAGAGATTTATATTCGAATTTGAGAAAAAACATGATGTTTTTGTAAGACTAAATGGTCAGGAAAGCGCTCGACGAGCGTAAAATAGGTAATGGGTGTGTGGGCCCGTGTCAAGTGGACATGTGTTGCTCATTTTGCGGGAAATGTATGCTGAGTTGGTGCCACGTCGCCAATTAATCTCCGTTAGCAAAAGTCAAGCTAATATTTAACTGATCTCTCAATAAATTGATGGACGTAATTTCATTTTTCAATTTACACAATAAATCAGGTATATATTTGAAATATTTAAAAGTTCACGAACCCCGTTGAAATAGCATATATAGTTATGTGTTTAAATTGAATTAATGCCAAATTTTAAATACTGGTATCGGTATTGTACTTCAAGTAGGTGATGGCATTGCTCGTATTTATGATCTTGAAAAGACTTTCAATCAAACAAAAATTTCAATTAATTTATTTCTATGTTCGTATGATCTGTATTTGTCTTAATTCTGCTCTTTATTTAAGTAATTTTTTCTTTGCCAAATTGCCCGAGGCCTACACTTTTTTGAATCCAATCATAGATGTTATGCCAGGAATATTCCTATTATTTTTTCTTTTAGCCTTTGTTTGGCAAGCTGTTGTAAGTTTTCGATGATAGGGGAATGCACCTAGTGCCGTAGCTAATCGAGTAGCTCTAGAAGAATGTGTACAAGCTCGTAATGAGAGATTCTCATATAAAATTATTGATTCTAGAGATATAGTAATATGGAGAAGACAAAATTGTTTCAAGCACCTACAGAACTAGAAGCGCCCCTTAAATGTGTTTAAAGAAGAGCAAAGCAAACGAAGCATGCCCAAAAGTAAACCAACCCCTTGTACTGCTACGAAAAACACCGTCGGATTTTAAAGTAGAACGTTCTAATTCAAAAATTTCACCCAATGAAGCACGTCTAGCATATTTTTTCACAGTAGCAAAATCACTATAACTGACTCCGTTGACTGAAAAGAAATGAACGGTTTGGATTTGTAGCAATGGCCAATTTCTGTTAGAAGAGAAGGTTCCATGGGAACAATTATTTATTTCTATTTTCAAGGTACTTTATATCTTTTTTTTCTTTGAAAAAGAAAATAGAAGAAAAACAATGTGGGGAGAAATGACAAGAAGATGAGTTGAAAATAAGTGTAGATCCGGAGATTTTCGAATAGATCAACATTTCGAACTACTCCTTAATCCATAGGCAAGCAAGAGACACTCGGTATTCTTAAAAAAAAAAAAAAAAAAAAAAAAAAAAAAAAAAAAAAAAACAAAACCAAATCAAGAGAATACAGAGCAACTTCTTCTTCCAAAAATAAATTATATGGAAAAAGAGAACTTCGTTGATGAGATTGTGATTTGTTTTTTTTTTCTTGTTTCAAAAGATTTTATTTTAGGCCTATAACTAAAAACGCACATCCCTATGTGCTCGATCTATCTACAAAACCAAATCAAGGTTCATATTGTCGAACCAATGCTGCCATAATCCCAAGTGTTGAAACCATGGTGAAGTAACACTTCCTATTTTTTTTAGTAGATGAATGAATTGTGGGCAAGTTTGGGTTTGAGCAAAATTTCTTTGAGGTGCTTTATGTAAATATGCATGCTAAAAACCTTACAGTTTTTTTTTTTTTTTTTTTTAAACTTCCTCTAAAAGATGGGGGTAATAATGGCACCACTTGAATAAGTTTCATTATTTATATGTATGTGTGATGGTCCGATGGATGAAGAGTTTTATTATAGAAGAGTGTAAATTTGCTCACCATCTCTCTAAAAGTGGTGATGTTCATCACTTTATTTATAGGGTGACATATGTTCTATAAACTAACTGTAGTTAACAATTTTGAATTAATAAATTCTGATATAATAATAAGGTGGGAGAAAATCTCTTTCTTCTAAAACTTACCTGTTTTTCTCAATTCTCACGCTCTCTCTCCCCTTTATTTTATTTTATTTTTCTTAGTAAATCTTTTTTTTTATTTCTTGTTTGACATTATGCTTTTTTCACTATGCTCAGCTTTGCATTTTCATTTTTATTTAAAGGAGTGGCATTTAAATTTAAAATATAATCCTAATATTGTTGTTGTCCTATTTAGGGATCAATTGGATTAGTGAATCAAAACCAATTGAATAGGCCATTGATATGTCAAAGTACATAATTTCCTTATGCATTTCCAACGGCTCATGGTGTTCAAGGCATCCCTACTCAGCAATTTGGTTATCAAGCCGCGGATGTTATACGATCACTCATTTTATGTATTCACTGGTTTTTCATCTTTATAAACTAATTGTCTTCGTATTTTTATTATAAGTGTTTTATTCAAATATTAATTAATTTGATTAACTGATAAATAAATATATGATCATAAATTTGATAGGTAAGTACAAGCACTCAACCAACAACTCAAGGATCATCTCGTCAGTTAAATTTTTCAGGCTCAATTTGGTTCAATTTTGAAGAGAAGAGATGTAAATATCCTTTACACATGATTTTCCAATATGTTATTTTTTGGGTCGGTAGTATTGTGTGTTTTGTAAAATTATGATATATTGGGCTTCATGTAAGAATCCTGTGGAGATCTCATGTAGTTTTTTCATTCAAAATTAAGAATTTAAAACAGACCAAAACAATTTCTCGTGTTATAATTTTGAATGAACAATTAGCTTACAATAAATTCTAGAATAATAAGTATAAAAATGAGGTATTCAATTGTTTTAGATTAAAATTGAGGTCTTCAATTGTTACATGCTCAAAAGAGGTCTTCAATTGGAATAATGAGTATAAAAAATTCTGGAAATTTCTTTCAAATGTGTGATGAAAGAGGGTGAATAAATAAAAAATGAGTGTAATAGGGTAATGTGACAAAAGAGTGCAGTGTAAAGAAAAAAGTGCATATAGGTATAAAAGAGAAGAAAAAAAAGCAAGAAGCAAAATCATGAAAATAAAATAAAGGGGAGAGAGAGCGTGAGAATTGAAGTTTTGGAAGAAAGAGATTTTCTCTCACCCCATTATTATATCAGAATTTAAATTAGAGTTAATTTAGAGGACATGTCATGCATCCTATGAATAAAATGGTGATAAAGTGGTGAGCAAATTTGCACTCAATTATAGAATGGCTAGTACCTAAAAGGCTAGAATTCCAATAATTTTTAGAATTGTAAAGTTACCAATCAGATTTACCCCAATTAAGGAATCAAACTAGCTATATATAGCTCCATTTCAACGACAAAACTCTTTGATTTTTTATTTTTTTTTATAATTTCCTTTTATCGTAGGAAAATCACTTTCGTATCTCACGAAGAAACTAGGATTCATTTTCTCTTTTATCATCTCAAAATCATTTTTCAAGTCATCCCACCAAGAAAGTTGGATTAATGGTGGCAATCATGGTAGATTGTGTAGTGAAGTGCTAGCTAGCTAGGGAGGCATACAAGAAATTAAATGAATGTATAAATTATATGTCACATTCTATATAAACAAGCAACATATACAATGGATTAATATTGAAATTCGCTACTGCCTACTGGTGCACGAAGCGTAAATTAAGGAAGTGATCGAGAAAAGTGAGTTAGCTAGCTAGGTTTATATTTATCGTGGGTTTTTGATGGTTGAATGTATATACGAGCTGAGTGATTAATACGTACTTTATTTAAAAAATAATTTTAATCTGCAAAAATGAATTAGCTACGTACATTTTATTGTTTGTCATAATTAAGCTGGGTGCATGCATTACAACATCGAACTTAATTGTGCATGTAGGTACTACGTAGGCAGCTTAATTAGTACGGCCTGGCCCTCGCAAAGTAATAATCTCCTGGAGGATAATAAAAACAGATACCCAAACCGGTCTGCTCCTTGGCGCAGGTGGCCAGTGCACACCCCAAGTCAGAAGTCTTGTTCCGCACCAGCTGCGTGTAGGCCCCGCAATCGCGATCCCGCCAGCACGAGTTGTCGGTGTGGTTGTAGTACTTGTTCTCCGCCACCCAGTAGTCCACCGCCACGCGCGGTGTCATTGCCGCCGTGTCCACATCCCCCAAGTACACCTGGTTGATTCCATACTTGTCAAGGCTCAGGGATGCACTCTGGCAACCCATGTAGTCTCTTTGCTTGCTCACCACTTGGCTTGCCAGATTGGCCAGGGACTCGCTCCACTTGAGAGGCCCAACCCCCACTGCACCTCTCGCTTCGTTGTGAGCTTCCAAGAATTTTTGGGCTGACAGATCTGCACCATAGCCTGATGATGATGAGCTGATCATGGCTAGAGCAGCAGCCACTACAACCAACGCATAATAATGCTCCATCTTGTATTTAATTAGTTTCTAATTATGTGTGCTTATGACTCTCGGATCAATCTATAAGACTAGGTAATCGATCAGGTCAATTTCTGTATATTCATTCAACTATATATAAATTACAGTATATATAGCCATGTTTATAAGACTCTTATACAAAATATAAAAATTTGAGAGATAAGATAAGCCGCAGATCGATGACTTATCCTAATTTAGCTAATAATTAACTGATCAGATTACCTTGAGTTATCCTTAATTAGCTTGATCATGATGGGCATCATCAGTTTGTTATCAAACAAAATCAGTTTTTAAAATTTAATAAAGAAAATTCAAGTTTTGAAAACCTGTCGCGAATCAATCCTGATACAATCGATTTAAATTTTCAGAGAGCTCGATCTATCCTAATTTTTTGAAATTATTTTTTAATTCCAAATCTAATATTAGATTTTAAAATTGTTTTTTAATTCCAAATCATTAATGAATCCTTAATTCATTTTTCCCCGAGATTCAATTGTCTTGACCTTGCAAATAATATATATGATTATATGCATATATAGCTATATGTATCAAAAAAGATAACTGCTTTTCAAGCTTCAAAAGCAATTAGCTAGGTTGTCTCCCACCTCATATTTTGTAGCTTCGTATTTTATTAACTATGCAGCGATTGATATATATATATATATATATAATATGTTGTTGCAGCCTGGTGACTTCAAAAGCAATGCTATAATGTACCTGGTGACTGCAACAACATTATTGTATTGCTAATTTGCTACGTAGATAGATTAATGGAGCCTTCTTAACTTGCTTTAAATTTATTAAAGAATTGTGATGCTTTTTTGTATATATATATGATTAAATATTTGGAAGTTGGTTAAGTGGTATAGATATATAATTCATGCGTAGCTGCTTGTGTATAAATTTTCAAAGAACACAACCTATTAATTTGTTGAGAGGAAAGGCAACATAATATTGGGTAGTCGTTGTGAAGCAGTGTTATAAACTAAAAAATAAAATCTTACTTTATCAAAATACCAACCAAGACATGATAGCTAGATATATAGCTTAAATGTTAAATGAAGCTATTTTATCTTTTTATTTATTTATAAAATAACCTACTTTACTGTTAATTTAAATATTTGCTCAAATAATAACTACTATAAAAAAACAAAAAGAGTCCAATCAGTGATCAATTAAAATACGAATATTTTATGAAGTAATTATTAATGGACAATATTTGAGTCACTCCTAGGGTATTCTAAGGTCACCTTATCCTCTCAAATTTCGATTTTTTTTATTTAATTAATAAAAAAGTAAACGATTCTGATCATATAATCGCATTACTAAAATTACAATTTTAGAGAAAATGGTGACATTGGATATCCCATAGGTGACCCAAGTAGTGTCCATTATTAATTGCATGAACAAAAACACCACGTACATGTGTGCTTTAAAAGTTACAAAGTTAAAAAAATAAAAATAAAAATATATAAAATGATAAGTAGCTGCATATTCGATCGACTCTCCACAGCTGGCTGTAGTTACTACTGATCAATTAAGAAATCATCAATTAATTAAAACCCCTCTTGAACAAATTTAAAGTTTATTATCTTCAAACACCAACAAATTTATTGTTTTGATGAACAGTATATTAATGATTTAGAGTACTGCTTGTCTAATCTGATGACATTAGTTAACCCAGTATTATAGTATATTAGATATATGTTATTAAATATATATATATATGCGCGCAAATGCAGGGTCATCTGACTAAGATAGACCACTTACAAAATTAAATATTGCTATGCAGATGCAGCCATGCAGGGTCATCTGACTAAGATGGACCACGTACGTACATATATGCATGGCAACATGGGACACATTATTGCTAGGCATATATTAGAAAATGTTGGAAATTAAGGAGATATAAACATATTATAAATAAAAGTATTTATTAGAAGAGTAATGAAGGTACATCGATCAATCTTATTCCAATTAAATAAGGAGACAAAGTCGATCAGTCTCCCACTGACGTTTATAGATATATATTATCCCGAAAAGCAGAAACTATTGTTTGCTGGATGACAATCTGTATGGACCGTTCGATAGGGTTTACGGACTGGGCCAGAACAGTCCGCGCCATTAACCACTCGTGTAATGCAACACATACCACGAATTGCAGCTGCTTGATTTTCGATAACCGGAGGATAGCAATCACTATGACCTGCACTGCTAGTTGGTGGTGGTCCTGGTGGAGGTGAGTTTGGAGGAGTACCACTAGGAGGAGGAGCTGGGCTGGGCTGGGCCTCCACAGGAGGTGGGCTATTGGGCTGGGCCTCCACAGGAGATGGGCTGGGCTGGGCCTCCACAGGTGGGACTGGTACACCATCGACAGTGCATTGTGTTTTGGTTGTGCGAGTCATGTTGTTGGGGGAAGAACACTCCTTGCCAACGTATGTAGTATGAGTGCAGCAACGAATGCTCCTTTGGAATGCATTTTCTGATTTTTGATTGTGAACCTCACATTTAGTAGATGTGATGCGTTGTTCAAAACACATTGTAGGATCAGGAGTGAAAATTGCAGATGGATCTGATGATGAGTTTTTGGGGCAAGGGGTTTCATGAAGCACAGGAGCTGGAAGTTGTGGGCTTGGGGCTGGTGGGGTTTGGTCGATTGTACCACAACATTTGGCAGAAATAAGGCCATGCTCAAAACGCAATGTATTGCATGGCAAGCGCGGCATGTACTTGCACCACCATGGTGCTTTGAAATCATCTGCATCAGGAGATGGTGCTAGTGCTGCTGGGCTTTGAATATGGGCTTCAAAAACAGGAGCTACTGCAGGAGGAGGTGGAGTAGTTACTGATGATGAAACACAGCATCGGAGATAAGTAGGGGACCAACAAGGCAATGAACATGCATTAGAAGGACACCACGATTTAGGTTGAGAACAACATTTGCGATAAACATAGATGCTAGGATGGATCAATGCACATGGAGTTCCTCTACACCACCTTGGAGGTTCAGCACCTATTAATGAACAACACATACAAAGTAATAAAATGAAAACGAAAACCCTCATTTTTTTATATTAGCTTAGTTTAATTATAACCTTTTTCTCTCTCACTTTTCTTTCACAAAACAAATGATGGGGTCGATCTTCGTTTTCTGGTCTTTAATGGTTGTTATATATGTAGACTGATCGAGGCCAGGATACCCATAAAGATAGTGTTATCATATCAATCTCTTTGGCCTTTCAAATTTTCAAATTGCATTTATCGTTAATCGCACGATCATTTAAATTTACATAACATGTGAATACATTATTTTGAAACAATCACTGTCTTGAGAGCACATGTTGATTTACCATTTTAATTATGTGCGAACCAAAGATATGATAATATATACACAACTATAAATAAAAACTAATTAAGCCGATTATTATACATATGATAAATTTGAAAAGCAAGCAATTGTAGATTAGGATATAAGTAAGTTTTCATGCCATTTTCCCCTTAATCTCTCTCTCTCTCTGTCTATGTATATATATATATATATATCTTCATGGCAGATTTTGATTTCCCAATTCCCATTTCAATTTTTTGAATATCCAATATTAAAACAAACAATATGATCGATAGTATCATTATAGTCGGAATATATATAACATATTATACATGCACAAGTTAAACTTATAAAGAAATTTCTAAATATGAAGTTTTCGTGATTACACAAGTTAAACTAACTAAACTATATTTACCAAAAAAAAAAACTAATTAAACTAGGTGATTTGTTTATTGGTGAGCTTGCAATTAATCTCAATTCCATTTAAAAAATAAATAAATCTTGACAAGTCGATCCAAATCAAACTGTAGCTAGAGATAGAAGAGAGGCTGGAGTTTATCCACAACATTCCAAACGAATTAAGTTCGCAGCAACACTAGAATCTATTTCCATGCACCTACAATTCTCTGATCGATCAAACTTGCAAGCCGTATATATATATATAGCAGACCAAAAACAAAAGCAGCCTCATATTAAGGATATCAATTGAAATATAATATATGGACATTTTATGCTTTTGGTGGTGCTGGGGATATGCTACTTAATTAATAAATGTTGCTAGCTGGGGCTACATATGCGTCTAGTACTGTATGTCGTGAAGTTTGGTAGATATATATATATATATATAGCTACAGATCGATTAAAATTAAATTTAAAAGTAAATTCATTCTTTTTGGAGAAATAAGATTAAAATATTTGTAAGCATATAGTTGGATCGAGTTTATTGAATTCTTTGTAATTATATACGGTGTAAAGCACATATTATATTGTAATCTTTTGTGCGATTATTATTATCACTATCAGAAACATTGTAATTAAGGATATCTTTAATTAAGCACCAGTAAATAATTAAAAATTGAATTATATTCACAATCACATACCCATGAGAGATCGATCAAAGCACAACCCTTCAACAATTTATGAGTGGATCAGGGTTTTCAATTGTAAATGATCGAATGACATGGATGAAAAATGTTTATTAGAAAATTAATCAAAGTAGTGTGAGCAGAATGACCAGAAAATTAAGGAATTAACATACTACATAATGAATCTTATTAATTCCAATTAAACAAAGGAGACAGAGTGAGTCACCAGCTAGCTGTACTAAACCCGGCCAATTAAGAACAAATTGATTAAAGCAACTGAGAAGGATCATTTATATCGATCGATCACTTAATTTAATCGATCATTTTGTTCCAATAGTGTAGCATTCATCATGTTTATGTGAATAGGGCCTAGGGACTCCGGTAGAACAGTCAACACCATAATCCTCAGTGCGCACGCAGCAACGTCCTTTACTATCACATTTTTTTTCATATGCGTAATGTTCAGAGCAATCGCTGATAGGCGACAGTGCAGGTGCAAGGGATGGGCTTTGAGAAGGCGGCGCCGGATGGCTGCCGCTGCCAAAGGTACCAGGTGGTGGCGGCGGGCTTGGTATCTCATAGACCGTGCACTTCTTTGTGGTCATGTGACTCTTGTTGGGTATTGGGACAGCACAATCCGCAGTGATGACTGTAGTAACGTTGCAGCAGCGTTTTGATCTCCCAATATGTTTCACATCAATAACTCCAAGTGTTTTTATGAATCCCACCACAGGCATGCATGTGATGTTTGAAATGCGTTCTTCCCAACAGGTTCTGGGACCGAGAGTGAACGATGGAGCTGGCTTCTGCTGGCATTGTGGTGGAGTTGTTGGGGTTGGCGCTGGGGCCGAAGAAGATGGGCTAGTTTGATATTGGAGGGCATCAGGAGATGGTGCGCCTGGTTCTACTGGGCTTTCAATATCAGAAGCATCATGATCAGATGGTGCTGTTGCGGGTGGGCTTTCGATATCGAGAGCATCAGCAGCAGATGGTGCTGGTGGGGTTTCGATATCGAAAGCCTCAAGAGATGGTGCTGGTGCTGGTGCTGGGCTTTGATCGAGTTGCAGTACTACTGCAGGCTGAGAAGCAGGTGGAGTTGCTTTTTGATCATGACAACATTGTTTATAAACATCGCTATCAGTAGGTTCTTGACATGCCAAAACCGCGTCCTTACACAAACCAATAGGAACACAACATTTGATATATTCACGGGAATCAGGATCCCTTGCACATGGATTCTCCACCCGCCAACACCACCGCGGTAGAACGTTGAGTACTTGAGTGGTAGGAGGAGGTGGTGGTGATGGCGGCGGCGGTGACTGATCATTAAATCGATATCGCCAGAGTGAACTTAATGAAAATGTAGAAGCCTCGGCAGCAGCTAGTATTGAACAACACATACAAAGCCATAAAATGAAAATGGAAAACCTCATTTTTGGTGATCGAATATCCTTTTTCTCTCTCACACAATGATCGATGATGATAATGCAATGTTAGTTTCAACTTCTTAATGGGTCTTATATAGGGTACCCATAAAGATTTGCACACATCCATCTCTTTAGCCTTTTCAATTTTTAAATTCTGTTTTAAGATTATTATCTAAATTCGCATAACTAGATCATATTCACGTACCTTAATTAAACAGCTTCTATCTTGATGGCGAATTTTGATTTCCCGTTTTAATTTTTAATTCCTCAATCCATTATAAGTATTGACCTCTTGACCAGATTATCTCCGATTCAGAAAATGATAAATAATTTAACAATTTGAAAAAAAAAAAAAAAGACCCGCAGGTTTGGAGTTAATATAAATTAAGGGCCATTAATTTTAACTACTAAATTTTAATAACTTTTTAGTTTAAGTATCAAAATTAAATAGCATTTTAGATTAGGTATTAGTTGAAAAGTCAAACAAAATAATAAAGTAAAAGGTATTAGAATTTACAAATATTACATCACATACCACTACAATAAAAAAATAAAAATAATATTACATTAATTTATACTATATTGTATTAAAAAAAAAAAAACAATCTATTCACAACTTAACTGTGACTGTGACTGTCTTGGTAAATTGAAAGAGACAACTCACACCACTATATTATGTATTATTTTGAGTAAAGTATTGTTTTGACATCTTTTTATACTATATTGTAATATAATTTCTCTAAGAAAATTTTAATTAAGTCACAACTTAACTGTGACTGTCTCACAATTTAGATGTGATTGTCTCACAAGAAGAGAGTCCCGGAAAGGAGTCACAAGTAAATTTGAAGTTGTGAGTGTCGTACAGTTACAACTAAATGTGAAGTTAAAACTACATTAGCAAATTTTCAAGATAATATAAAAGTTTCAAGGACAATTTTGTCAAAACCTTATAAATTTTAACTAATACTCATCATATGTGGGTCAAATGACAAAAATGTCAAATGAAAAAGGCTCAAATCAAATGGGTCAATATATGTATGACCTAATCTAAAAAATTACATTTAAATTGGTAGTTCAATTAAAATATTATATAGTATTCATGCTATACCAAAAAATTATTAAAATTTAAAATTTAATCCTAATTTTCTATATAAATTATTTATTAATACCAATAAAAAAATGATTCAGTTAAAACATTACTATGATCAAAAAATGGACCCAACATAAAAATGATGAAAATTAGCCATCATATTGATCGAAACGGTCAAAATTGGGGAATGTATACGGTCACATTGTGAAAATGTCATTTACATAGGTAATCTCTATGCATTAATTGGACCGGTAAATATTGTATAATTGAATGATTGAATCATTTTATTTAAATATATCCACACTAAGATTACATCTTAATTTGGGCTGACATATTGACATTATATGTGTAGGTAAAGGAAAGGTCAAGTAATTGGTATTTCCTCAGCTTTTACTTTTGCATGCCCTTACTATAAGATATATATTTTCAAGATGTATCATGCATTGATGCATGTAACAAAAAATAGATTTATCATTTGCTTTTTGCATGCCCCAAAAATAAATTTATTTTTAAACTTCTAAACGAAAAAAAAAAAAACTGTACAAACATTATACCGCAAAAGCTTAAGTTGTCAAAAATTAGCCCAATAACATATATCAAACTAAGAACTACAATCATATATGCCCGTGGTACTCATCACATAAAGCGCCATGTATATATTCATGATAATCAGCATGAGATCTCAACTTCGTTCATGGAAGTTCTAAATGTCAGTTAGTAATTAATTTGGATAATTTTGAGATTGAAAAACATTTAAACAGAGAAGACAACAGCGTAGGTAGCAAATTAAATGTGTATACAGAGAGCCTCAGTGTTCGCATGAACATATATATATTAATTAATCGATCTGATCGATATTCCTTCTCTTAATGATTACTTTAATTTGGACTTTTTTGCATAAGAAGATTGCCCTTTTGCATCTGTACGTTCATTGGGGAATTAAGAAATTAGTAGCAAAATAAACATATATAAAATGTATAAAAAATAAAAAGCCGGATGTATATATTAATTATTTGCAAACTTATATGATTAAGCTAGCAAACATCCAATATATATTTGCAACACGCACTTAAAATCGAAACAAAACCCTAAAAACATAAAAGGAAAGCTAGAGATGAATTAATATATAACTGATCGATCTTAAGGTATTAAGACTAAACAAATGATAAATGAAGTAATTAAGTAATTGATTAATCACGCTTTAAAAGACAGGTTCGGGAAAACTCTGTAAAGGGGCGATCTGACAAAGGGCAACGTTGTGTGAGGCCACGGAATTTGGCCTGAGCGTCATATTCAGAATGACCATACATTTTGCCAAAACAATTGTTAAAGAAAGGGCAGCATTCTAGGTCAACATTGCTATAATCAAAGCTGTTAAATGCGCGAAAACCTTTCATAGTAAACAAACACGGGCGCAGGTATGTCCAACATTTTCGAAGGTCTTCTTTAGAGAGTGGTTGACTAGGCCTCCCCTGCTCTTTTGGGGTACTTGGTGTTGCCGAAGCTGCTGGTGTTGCCGACTCAACCTCCTGCGACCACCATGGAAATTCAGAACAAACACAAAATTGAGAAGCTGCTAATTTTGGTTTTCCATGTCCTTGTGATATTTCATTGATAACATTATGGAACCGAACAAATTAACCCGAATAATGTTGATGAGCACAACAAAAGAAACACAATACAAATGGCAATCCTCACATTCATCATGGATATATGATGATTACTCTTCTTAATTCTTAGTTTAATCACTACTACGTATGTTGTAGCTAGTAGCCTAGTACGTGCGTTTATAGCTAGCTGCCCAATACAATAAGGAATACTAACAATAACATAATTTAACCGAACTCCTCAAGCTGTGGGAGGAATCCATATTGGATAAAGTTTCTCTAACAAAAACTTTTAATTTTTAAATTAAGATTACAATCGTATGAGATTGAGCCATCCCGACAAGATCTTCAAATAACAACTTACACGATTTGGGAGGAGGATCATCATTTCAGAAAAAAAAAAAAAAAAAAAACAACATAAATCCTAATCTATCACTCAACACTTATCTTGTTAGTTAAATTAAATTATGGAAAACAGAAAATATGTACTCCCGCGCGCACTCTTCTTCTAATATTTATTTTTATTTATCCAACCCTCAAAACTACCCTCAGACCTCAGTCGCATTTTGGGAAGTAGACAATATATAGCCACCGTCTTCTTCTATATATTGTTGGACTTATTGGTGATATATATAACAACAAAGAAAGCATGTGTGATAGGTGATATATATAGGTTCATTTAAATTTATTTGTGGAATTTCTCATGGACCCACCCTACATTGTATTTCCATCAGAACTATTTATACTTATTTGGTATTCATTGAAGAATTGTAGTTGCAAAAAATTAGATTAATCTGAAACTATTTGATTATTGATTAAATAAAAATACAATGTAGAGTAAGCTTTACATTGAGATCTCATAAATATGGGATCACACACTTGTTGGATAGGATGGCCTTTACATAAGAATTATATTTTGATAATCAAAACCGTTTATTTTTTTCTGTTTTCATTAAATAATTATGCTTGTAAAAAAATTAACTTAATCAGAAACCATTTAGTGACAATTGAACATCAAAGCATAAAAACTGCTTTTGGTTATCCATTTGATATTCCATTGACACGATTAAACTGAGCAAACGTACCCTACTTCGAACAATAATGTTGAGCAGAACAAAAGCAACACGACAGAATTGGCAGTCTTCATATTTATGATATATAAAGATCACTCTTCTTAATTCTTAATTCCACTACTATGCATAAATGTTGTTTTCACTTTTCATTCTTGAGTTGTGATTCTAATGTTGTTGCCTTTTATAGCCAACTGGTTAGAGTACTATATAGTTTGATTGAAAGACAACCTACAGATTTGGGAGGAGGAGAATTCAAAATAGAAACTCCTAAATCTAAACTCATTTCCGAAGATTATTTGAATGTACGTGTACTTATCACCTATCTTATTAGTTATATATCTATCTTCTTGATAATCTAATTATAGTTCATTTTTATAATTTTCTTACTCCCACTTTGAATTATGCTATATTATTACGTGTGAATTACAACATAGTGGATATTCGGTGTGTCACACCTATATATTGGTGTTCCACTTATCTCTATATTTATTTTCCAAAATTATTAACTTAAGTTTCAAATTTGAAATATTCCTATTTCGGTTTTTTTACTTTTCCCGGGCCTTGCTCATAAGTCGGTCCATATCGGACATCATGGGCATCTTTCTCAAGGTCCGAAATATTAACGGTGTAAGCTAACGTCGTAGCCCAGCCCAAATAGGCGAGCCCACGGTCTGTAAACTCAAATGTGGTACTAGTTCATTGGTTCAGCCAAATATGACACATAAATACATAATTGAAAGACCAAAAACGAACAGAAAAAGCTAACAAATGGTAACAAAAATAAAGGAGTTTCGTTACTTAGAAATAGAGGCCTCGATCTTGACCAAAAATAAGAAAACAGAGCCCTAATAGAGGGTTCTGAAAAATAACACAACTAAAAAGTAAAAACCAGCTCCAACACTAGTAGGCCAACAAGACCATTAACATAACATAATTCTCTTTCTGTAAACAAAGGATAGCAGCAAATTCAGGGCCTCACAGTATAATCTTTGCAAGTTTGGAAAGCCCTTATTGAGTTAAACCTATTAAAACAAATTTGTCTTGAAAAGAAATAAATCATATTTTATAAGACCATTTATAGCAAGATATCTTCAGCAATTCATATCAATCTATTCAATGAATTAATTTTATTATTAAAAACAGTATTCTCTTTTATTTTTTTCTATCAAATCGTTTTTTCTCTCTTTTATCGACCATGACCCTACTAGCATCAAGCCACGCCCTATTAGCATGTATAGTCACACACTAACAATTTTGTTCTCTCTCTTCGACTAATGTCAACCATGCAACAAACTTAAAAAATAAAAAAGAATTAAATTAAGATAAAAATAATAGTTTTATTTTTCTTTTAAAGCGCATTTAAAAAGCAGATTTTTGTTTAAATAGACCCCATTAAACAAAATTCAATGCAATAAGTGGATAACTTACATTATGTAGGTGGTTTGAGAAGTAGAGGATTCTGATTTTGGCTAATTATTTGGTTTCTTACACGGGTCTAAGGATTTAAAATTACTCAGAATATTAAAAGTCAATTCGAAAAAAAAAAAAACAAAATACTATAGCCACGACAGTTTTCACTACGTCCACGACCTTCACCATACTCAATAAGTCAATACAAACATACAATAAGGCGAACCTGGCGTGGAAGCAAAGAATCTAGCGGGGCAGTAGCAAATTCAGGGACAAAAACCCTAACCGGACCAAAGTCCAGAGTTCATCCTAACTGGACCAAACCTTTTGCCCCAAACCCAGAAAACCCTTCAAACACTGTCCCCTATTTCTCTATCTCTCACCCTCTCTCTCTTTCTCACACACACACTCTTTCTTTTTCTCTGTGCAATTTTTGCTCTGATTTTTCTGTGTCTATTTTTCAGTGTATTATTGAGCTTGTTTTTTGCAGTAACGAGGATGGATTTGCATTCTTCTGAGGAAAAGAGCTTGTGGGTAGGGTCTATTTTGGAAGCTATGGTGGTCAACACCGTCCTTGCTGCTCACAACTCTCTTGCGCTGATGCTCTTGGTGGTATAAAGCATCTTTCTCTATCTCTCTCTAAATATAGCCCTTATCTGTTCAGATTCTTGTTTCTGTGGCAAATTGTGACATGATTTTAATGGTTGAAGTGTTAAAATTTCATGCTTTTGTTATGCTTTTACAGTTTGAAATATTAGTCATATGTATCTTTTATTACTGAACTTATATTTTGGAAATTGGGGCTTGTCCTGGTAATAGGATTTTCAAGTTTAAAAATTATTTTTTGATAAGTATAATTGGTATTTTTGTGAATTAGGTTGTTTGGGAAGAAAATTCCTTGATTAAGTATGGGATTTTGTAGAATGTGGAGTACAATCCTTTTTCAGATAGCTATTTTGTCATTCTAAATGCTTGTGAACTAGAACTTCTTGAAAAAAATTTCGATTTCTAATTTAATTCTTTTATTCTTTGTTAATGGGGCATCCAGGATTGTTTGTAGCCTGGAAACTTGTGCTTAATTCAAAAGGGTTCTGGAGAATGTTTTCTTGTGATTCTTGTTTCATACATGCAAAGTATAGCATTGCGTTAAAATGGTTTTGGTTTCTTCTTGCTGGTTGAAAAATTTGTGCTAATATTAAAATGCTTGGATGCACTTTATAGGTCTTTCTTCTAGTTTTGTTCAGCATGTAATAACTTCCTTATTCTTTGCCATATGCGCTAGTTTCTTTAAGTTCATAAAATATGCTATTGAGTAGTGATTGCATTAACACATTGAGTGGACATAATTATTTCTCCTTGTTTGATCTTAGAACTTTAGGTAACAAAAAGATTGCAGGGAAGAAAATTTGCTCAGACATTGCAGATCTGGTGTTGCCATTTCTGCTTGATATCAAATGAGCATTCGCTACTCCTCCCTACCCTGTCTAAATGTAATTATGGGTGGGATGTGGCATCAGATTTTACATAGACTGCATCTTTGGTAGTTTTAGTTCTTGGCATCTAGCTAAAGTTTTGTTAAGTTTTCACACTATTGAGCAATGCAGTCCCTGTGTTGAGGTTTCTATTTTTACTGTCGATCAGATTTGGTATTGTTGATAAGTTATAAAACATATTTTGAGACCTTGGTTTGCATTGCTGGTCGTTGCCTGCAGTATTATGTGTTGTATCTTCACATTTATCCACACGGCTATGTATGGTATTATCTTATTGAGAGCGGTTCATGAAACTTTTAGTTTATACCTTTTATATCCCTAACTGACATGTATTTGAAAGCCTGTCTTGTTAAGATGGGGTCTCTATTGGATTATATAAGAAAATGGAAAGCATTGTGTTATTTGTTAATTTGTCTCTATGTATAATCTGTGTCACCAACATTAGTTGACATTGTTTCAGACTGGATCGCTGATGCATGATATCAATATGTCACCAGAATTGACTACAGTCACTGGAAGGTAATGAAAATCTAACTGTGTCCATACAGTACTTGCACTATTGATCTCTGAGGGTACATTCAACTAAGTTGGTGAGTGTTGCTTCCTTCTGCAGTTTTCCTTTTGATGAACTTCTCAAATTGAAACAACCTGGTCCAGAAAACAAAGATGCTAGTGATACAGAGGATGACGATGATGATGAAGATGACGACAACGTGAATGATCCAGATGATGATGATGCAGGAGATGAGGACTTCTCAGGTGAAGAAGGGGAGGATGGCGGGGGGGATCCTGAGGATGATCCTGAAGCCAATGGTGATGGAGGAAGTGATGAAGAGGATGACGATGACGACGACGACGATGACGGTGATGATGATGAAGATGAGGAGAGGGAGGAAGAAGAAGAGGAAGAAGAGGAAGACGTTCCACAGCCACCAACTAAAAAGAGGAAGTGAGAGTTAAAGTAGTATTTATCGTTTGCCCTTGTTTTTCTTTCCGTGTTAGTTCAGGAGTTATGGAGTGGTGAGAGAGATTTTAGGTAGTCAGTCTTGTCAGGGAAGACATTACCATCCTTGTTCTGATTGAACCTCTAATGTTATTGATTGTCTGAGATACAGTGTTCTCTTTTATGAAATTAGTGAACCTCTTTGATGTGGTCTTCAGATTCTTCTGATGTGTTAACTGGTATTGGATTTTGTTCACTGGTTGCTACAGTTTAATCTCTCTCTCTCTCTCTCTCTCTCTCTCTCATATATAAATATATAATATGTATTCCATGAGCAGTTTCTTTTTTCTTTCTATATTATCTTAAATGAACATATGAGCAGACTAGTGCATATGGCTATACCAACCATACATGCTTGGAGTAGGAGTCTTTTTCAAACAAAACCTGCCAATATCTGGTCAGATGCATCTTGTAGTTCCTCCAAACTTGTGTATCTAAATTATGACTAGCAATACACTTCCATAAAGAAAAATTAACCTGGTTCCAGAGAACTTATTATTTCAACATTCGCTTCATGTTTCTTTAGTGGAGATAGTGCATATCAATACCATTGACATCAATGAACTTTTTTAACATGTGTGATTTGAACTTGCTGCATTGAAATATTTTGCAGGCCATGATGCTTCTTTCTTGTGTTACCCTACCCTGCCCCTTTCAACAATCGCTAATGGAAACTACAATGTTATCAACTGCTGCCCCTTTCGGCTGCAAACAAAGGATTCATAGATTTCACTAATAGAAAGTACAATGATATTCGAAAATAATGTTTTCTATTAATTAATTGACATGGAGTGGCACCCATCATCGATCTGTAACATTATTTGGAGAAGTTAACACGTGCTCAAACCCATATTCGTGTTCAAACACAACCATGGCATAAACCCAGTGATGACACAAAGGAATTACCTGACAACCAACGAAAAAGAAGCTGTTGCAGAGCAGGCAAATGCTCAAGCAATAAGGCAGTATGTAAGCCAATTCATACAAGATTGAAGACCTAGGTCCCTTGTGCTAGGAGGTCAAGTATGTAAGAGACTGCTAATATATTTAACTCAACCTGTTCAATTTTTTCTTTTTTAATTTTATTTTTCCGTCAGTCAAGCAAGCATTTTTCTTGCATATTATTACATTTGGGAAGATAGAAGGAATTAATTCTAAAATTCTTTGAGCAAGCTCAGCAGCATATCCTATGAAACTTTCATTCACTGGCTTTCCTTATCCAATTGCAAGAAATCCTTCAATATTGTATGGCTAGGTTTTATAGCTAGGGAGAAGCCAATTCATCATCCTAAACATAGACTCAATATATCCTAGTGAACTAGTACTTTCACACTAAGGTACTGTAGGTACATGTCAAAACACAAAATGCAATTACTGTAATATCAAATACAACTTGATTATAATTTACGGATATATATATATATAGATTCACGCGAGCACTTCAAAAATGTGACCACAAATGAAAAATGATTCATGCGGTATTGTTTGGTGTTTAGATCTATTGATTTTGTCCTTATAATATGTAAATGACCATTTTTAATTTATCCCTAGATATACTGAACAAATAATTAAAAATGTTGAAATTCAAAAATCCAGCCATGACTGTCTTACCAATAGATAAACCAAATTTGAGTATTTGATGCACTGATCTATATTGTTGGGTCCAGTATGTACATGTTCTGTGTAAAAAATTAAAAATATACGGGATATAAAAAATTATATTCCCAATTAACAATTCAAGCACAAAATTACTGCAATTCATTACAAACAATAAAAGTGACATTTTCGGTCCTTTCTTCGCATTAAGAAATTAATACAGTTGTACGAGAATAGAATCAGATATTAAGATGCTTGGTACAGAAGAAAAAATCATGGGTCCCGAGGATTCAGACTTCCATCCTTGCTTCATCACAGCATTTCTCCCACTTTGCGAGACTCCAAATAACCTAAAAAAGAATGGTAAGGTAATAAAAAGCAATTTTTTTTTTTTTATAAGAAAAAGATAATGAATAACCTTAAGAAAGGCTTCCAGCATTTGTAATGCAATGTTAAACTTAAAAACCTCGTTTGATACATAGGATAAATAGCTAAATTCATGGGTATTCAAGAAAGAAATTTCTAACTTGAAGAAATAACATGTATCAAGATGGACTAATCACAAGAGGAAACTTATTCTTTCCAATCCCCAAAAAAATGGTGGGATTAAATAATTCATCTTCTCCCCATATTCTTCTTTCAAGTTAGAAGACGCCCTTCATTTTCTTCTTCGAATACACATGAATTTAGTCATTTATGGGGATAATCCACAATGTAAATTAGGGTCTTCCCTAATGATCAAAGGTCATGATGATTTCAATAACAGTTTTAGAATCAAAAACAGGTTGGAGGGTGCAAATGAAGATTTTACAGAGGATAAACTGTTAATTTATGCATGGCATACGAATACAATAAGAAACATAGAATTATAGCCCCTTGCTGCTGCCTGTTTCACTTCTTGTTTGAAGAAATGGGAAAATCTTAAAAATTCAACACTGAACTTGATCATTCTTGAAGTAAAACTGAGAAGCTAAAGGTGTGCTCACTTAACTGATGAGAGAAAAGGAAAAACAAACAAGAATATGAAATCTTCTCACAAGGCCAATAGCCATAGCAGCATTTTAAAGAGCTGAAGGCATACTTATTCAATCATATGGAATATGCAACTAGGAAAAAAAGCAAAGGACCTCAAAGTTCTTAATCCTAAATGCAACTCTATCAATTGTAAACCAATTTCCCAATGAAAAGCGTAAACCACAACTACCTAATCCATGAAACAGAAAACACATTGCAACCAAATCCACAAAAACAGATATCATCAATTGACAATCCCTTCGGACAAAATCACAAATATCCCACATCCTAACAATCACTTCAAAACACATTGAACCCAAAATTCACCAAATTAATAAAGTTCACTAAAAAAGAATTTAATCAAACTCAATGTAATCCAATTTCTCTCATACCCACAGGCTAGAATCACTAAAAAAAGCATTCCATCAGAACAAAAAATTTCCAAGCACATGACTATAAAACTACACATAATTCTACAATAAAATATTAAAATCCACCAAATTCACAAAGCTCAATCAAATTCTCAGAGTCCATATGGTAGAATCACTTCAAAAGCATTCAATCAAGAAAAAACAGAATTTACCACATTCACTTGCTAAGGTATCTTCCCAGCTCGAAAAATCGCGAACTTTGACGCTTCTGAGTACGAATACTGCACCTCATTTTCTTTCAAGAAGTCCTCAAGCACCTCCTTGACCCCTTGAGGGTCAGCACTCTCACACTCAATCTCATAGCAAGTACCAAACTCATACTTAGTCTCATCCACCTCCAATTTTAAGCCTTTCCACTCATACACATCCCTCACATTCCCAAACCCTCCCAACCCCACAAACCCCAAAACCCCAAATTCCTCTCTTACCCTCCTCAAAACCCTAGACTCCGCCGACATCAGCTTATCCGGCTCGGCCGCGCAGGCTCGGCCGATCGACGGGTCCAGCTCCTCCTCGTCTTCCTCAACTCGGCTGACGCCGTCGACCAGCACGGGTCGCGCCTTGAGGGTCACGGCGCAGAAAGGGTTTCTGTCGGAGAATCGGAGCCGGAGGACGGCTCGGCGCGCCGAGAGCTCCGCTTTGGAGCCGTCGAAGAAAAGATTCTCTTGGCGGTGAGTGGTGACGTGGAATGGCGCGAGGAGGGTGGTGACGTGGCGGTGGGCGGCGGCGTCTGGGAGCCTGAGCTTGACCTCGACCTCCATCAGAGCTTTGGAGATGTGAGACATGAGTGGGTGGGCGGGTGTGTGCAGTAATTATGCGTGGGTTTTGGGGTGGAAATTTTAATTAGGAGGGAGGCCTATGCGGTGCGTTTTGGAGGAGGGGTCTTTGGAGCGGTCGAGGTGGTGGAGGAGAGCAGTGGGGGCGGTGGTTGTAGTGGTGGCGGTGGTGGCGCGTTTACGAGCTTCTTCGAGTTCTTCTTTGTCTTCGATTTTGAGTTCGATCTTGGTTGGCTTTCGTCTCAGCATTTTCTGCTTTGCTTTCTCTCAGCAGTTCATCACTTGGTCTCCTGCGTACGTCTTACGTTGTGACTACCGCTTATTCCTTATTCCTGGTTGGGTTATTTGATATTGGGCTTGGGCTCTATGATCCAAATGCAAAAGTTGAAAGAAGAAAAAGGAAAAAAATAAAAAATCCTTCATTTAATTGCGACAAATGCCAAAACATTTGACTAGTAACGTAATTACTAAATATAACACAAATAATTTTGTTATTTAATTATCTAAACTCACCAAAAAAAAAAAAAGGGTAACCTAAACATTGATAAGTAGTGATCTAATTGCAAGTTCGTAACTAGCATTGTTTGGTGGTGCAGCAGCAAAGGACCACAAGGGTTTTGCTATTGTTGTGAAGGTTGTTGTAGCTGGGCAATGCCATAGTATGATAGTAATCATAAGTTCATAACCACCTCCCAATTATAACTTTCCCAATTATCATTCAATATTAATATTTCAAATTTACTTAATATTACATTATTCCTCATCTACCCAGACATTATTAAAAGATGTTTTGGTATCCATAATACTATATTTTTGGAAAGGCTATTTATTGTCAAGAGTAAGTAAACAATTATTAAAATAAATAAATTTGTTTGAAATGTCAAATCATTATGTCATGTTTTCCTTGTTAAAAAAGAACTACGTCAACAATTTAATCGTCTAGACAAGTTTTAGTATCATTGTCCTATTCTATGGGACAAATTATGTTATCCAAAAGATTTGAGGGGCATTAGACTTTGCAGATTACACTATTTTAATAGGGGGAATTACTTGGGTCCTAAACCCTGAGAATCCAAGTATTTCCCTTGGATGAAAAATTCTTATGTAACCTACTACAAATAGAAATAAAAAGTAAAAACTGACTATTTGCAGTAATGATAGAGGAGTAAGTGTCTAACAGAAAGAAATTTATGAGTAAAAAAAAAACAGAAGGAAATTTAAATATGTAGTGTTATATAAATTAACTTCACATCAAACGTTTCAAACGTTTGTGGCTTCAAAGTAGACTATAAATGTCTAGTGTTCCATATTAATCCTCAAGCATCCAAGCAAAGCCTCTCAAATTCTCAAAACTTGTATTCACAATATGAGTTTCCACTTTCCTAAAAACATGGTGGCAAAATCACCAAACAAAGCATCAATGTTGTTCATTGTTGCTTGTGTGGCAATGTTGGTCTCAACAGCACCAGCCCAATTTGCTCCACAACCTGGGGTGTTCCCATTTCCAAGGATAATTCCTGGGCAGCCTGGGGAAGAAATACAGCAATGCTGGTCTTCTCTGCAAAATGTTCAAGGCTGTATTAATCAGGTAGAGGGCTCACTCATCAATGGCCAATTTGGGCTTATTGGGCCTGCTTGTTGTGAGGTCATCAATAAGATCAATGACAATTGTTGGGCCATAATGTTCCCTTTCAGCCCATTATTTCCCACATTGCTTAAGAAGGCCTGTAGTACTGGATTTGGTGGGGTTGCACCAGCAACAACAGGCACAGAGTTATTGCCAGAACCTAAAGATGTGAGCCTATGCTGGTCATCTCTTGAAAAGGTGCAAGGGTGTGTTTCTGAAATTTTTGCTTCAATTTTCAGTGGCCAAATCAGTGGTATCGGGCCTGCTTGTTGCAAGGCCATCACTGAAATATTGAATGACAATTGCTGGCCCAATATGTTCCCATTGAACCCAGCCTTCCCTCCATTGCTTAAGAGCTTTTGCACTGCTCTGTCACCAACAGTACCCAAGTGAACTACTTGATGGAAGCCTGCTGCTGATGTTAGGTTCTTGATGGATAATAATGGTTTAACTACCTTGTCAAATTTCATACATATATAATAATTATCTCAAATGTTTTAATTTTCTTGAACAAGATTTCTCTGGTGATCAATGTGCTTAAGAAACAGTTGTGCTGCCAAAAAGGGAATTGGGCAAAATAGTTAGTAGCAATGAGAATCCTCTGTTTGGCTCAAGCAAGTAAGAGAATTTGGGCTTTCGGATTTTAGGCCTAAGTTCAATAATTATTAGCTTTTATTTTTGTTTACTTTTTTGGGATTATAACTCTCTCTCTTTCAGCTTGCAATTTATAAGAGTTTTCTGTTTGGACTTACTGGGATATCATATTAAATCGTAATGAAGGCATCCTTATCTCTTTTCTAGACTTCTTTTGCTTGTTCTTTCCTTTATTCAGACGATCGAACCAATTCGGATTAGGCTGTCCCACTTTATGCTGTTTGCATGCCTTTGTAATTTACCTTATATCTTTGATAAAGTATAAATCCCAATTCTAAATAAAAGACAAGCATCTGGACAGATGCATTATATAGAAGATGGTGTTGATCATGATTAACCAAATTACATGTTTGATTGTTTTTTTCGAAAACCTAATCACATGTTAAAATAACCCATGTATTTCCCTTTTATTTGTTTTGACCCTATATATTTATGTCTTTTTTGTTTTTCTCAATTTGAATTTTGAACCCCCATTTTGTCTTTCCCTTTAATTGTTTTCGGTGGGACAGTTTGTGATGAGGACCTTTCATGAATGATACTTTTTGATATCCTCTTTATTCTTTAATGAGTTCAAGTAAAGAAACCTTCATGACTCTTGCAGTTGTGAAAGGAACTGATATCCAGATAACTTCAATGATGGCCCTCAAGATATTAGATACAAAGTTTCATGAAAAACTTTTTTGTCAAGTAAATAATAATTTTCTGAACTAGATTAAGTTTGGAAAATATTATCATCTGTGATTGCTCAGTAGATTAATCTAAATTAATCCCAATTGGTTAGTGAGGGTGTAGTGGTTGTGAGAGCGGTTAAGAGATTCCATTCCAGATGAGAAGGCTTTTGGTTTTTGAATAATATTGATTGATCAAAAGTCCACAAAACATATATAGCAATATATATCTTATCTGACATCCACCAATGGATTAGGTTTTGGTTGTTCATTTTTGGGTGAAAACCCACCTGATCCCATTGAATATCAAGGTGAGGAAGATTAATGCTTAACATCTCAAACTAATACATGCAATGCAGCAAATTATAATAACTGCCATTTTGACCCAATTTGAAGGTAGGTAGGTGAGGTATGATGGGTTGTTTGTGTGGGACAGAGAGTGTGTGACTTGGGGGAGTCTTATATTATACTCAATGAACAAATGCAGGGTTGGACCATTTGTGCATCGACTCAACAAGCTTTTGGTACTAGGTAGGCTGTAACATCATATTTTCTGATGTCGTGCTTACCCAAGAAAATGCATTTATTTTTTCTAAGAAAATATATATACCTCATATATATGCGTATTATATGATATTAGGTAGTAGTATATTTTTGTATTCTCGTAATTTAATGCTTCGGACGTCTTGGTAATTGGTTCCTCTAATTAATTACCAGATCAGGAAAATTAGGTATTTTATTCAAAAAACAAAGAGGGAACAAAAGATGATGTATTGCAAGAGAGTCTCCAATGAAAGTTTGAGGTGTGAGAAATTAAAATACTCATTAATTTGGTAAAATGCATTGACATTAATTGTATTATTAGGACCGAGTCATGAATATGCCTACCATGTCAACTAAAATTATTTCACGACAGTTGATAAACATGTTTTCGCTTTCTACTCAAAATCATTTCAATTCCGAACGAAGTGCACGTTGGATTTCCAAAACCAAGACCGAGTGGGTGGCTAGGCGCCGCTCTCACACCATAAAACCAGGCTTTCTACCATTTCTCCATTTGTCTACAGGGCAGGCACGAGGCACCAATCTTTCTAGTTTCTAGTTTCTTAAAAGGAAAGTACTATTAACTTATTAAGCAAACAAAGAAAGCATATTGGCCCACTTTTACATTCACAACCAGCTGCAACTTGCAAAACCCACCTCACATATTCCAAGCTTTTTACAAAGTTCCATTGCCTATATCTCTATTTGAGTTCTAAACACAACAATTAATATATTATAATAACCCCAATTTTCAAAGAGGAATTAAGGACCTTAATTGGGACCTTTGTCCTTGAGTTTTCCCACGTCCCAAGTATCACATGTTTTGTTAATTGTTTATTTGTATGTATATGCCTTTTCTATCTGTATAACTGGCTACTGGTCTCATTCACTTATTGCACCACTCCTTTTGCCTCCAAAGGCAAACTCTGCAGTAACGTCTTCACTTTTCATGGGTTGGTTCCTCAACCGTATGTAGAGAGAGAAGAGGAAGTAAGAGAGAGAGAGAGAGTGAGTGAGAGTGAGATCTTGAGCATTTGTGTATAGATTCTGGAAATGGGTTGTGGTATCTGGCCAATGGGGTTGTGTTTCTGGGTGTGTTTCTTTGGTCTCGGCTTCGTTTCTGTAATTTCACAGTCACAAGGCATAGGGGGAGGGATTATTGAAGGGACTGTTCGCATTAATGGTAAGGAAGCCATTGGGAAGATTGATGATGATTTTGTTTGTGCAACTTTGGATTGGTGGCCTCCAGAGAAGTGTGACTATGGGACATGCAGCTGGGGTCGTGCTTCTCTCCTTAATCTGGTATATATAAATGTTTCTTCCACATACATTTCTTCTTTCCATTTTCTTTTTCCACTTATATTATGTGATAATATATATGTATGTATTTGTAATTAGCATGTTTCCTAGTTGCATGATATGAAAATTAGTAATCATATATGGATTTGGAGTTTCATAATTGTATTCTCTGTTTCCTTGAGGGTCTTCCTTATTTTCTCTTTGTTATGTTTTTTTTTTTCAGTAACAAAAAAGAAACTTTTTGGGCATACTGTTTTATTGAAATATATTCTTCTATCGGTTTCCCTTTCTTCTTCGAATTTGCTCATTCATTATTACGAAATCTTATAAATGTAATTAGTTTTAAGCCGTTGGACAACTAAATAAATCTAAAATCTGCTCTTTCGTAGTCTCCTTTTCTTCTCAAGCAAACTTAAAGGTGCTCTTGTTTAACTTTTGAACATTTGTAATGTTTTCTGATATTTAATTGATCATTCTTGTGCAGGATCTAAACAACAATATCTTCTTAAATGCCATAAAGGGTAAGAATTCCTTGATATCTGATTGTTTCATTACAGAGTGTTTTATTCTCTCTATGCAATTCCATTCACAAAACTTAGTTTATAATCATTTATGAGGAGCCTAAAATCTACTAACTTCTGCTAATTGTGCAGCTTTCTCACCATTGAAGCTTAGATTGGGTGGTACCTTGCAAGATAAGGTCATCTATAATACAGAAGACAATAAGCAACCCTGTGGTACACCTTTTCAAAAGAAAACCTCAGAATTGTTTGGTTTTACCAAGGGGTGCTTACCAATGAAAAGATGGGATGAATTAAATTCCTTTTTCCAGAAAGCTGGGTAAAAAATAATATCTTCCTTTTGCTTCATTAAAATTTAGATTTCTAAAATCCACAGCACTTAACATTATTCCACGGTTTACTGCAGGGCTAAGATTGTCTTTGGATTAAATGCTCTCCCTGGACGAACTCTGCAGCCTAATGGTACTGCAACTGGAGCTTGGAACTACACCAATTCTGAGTCTTTCATCCGTTATACTGTCAAGAAGAACTACACAATACATGGTTGGGAGCTTGGTAAGATCACTGTTTGTTAATGCTGAACAAAAATATGGGGTACGGGGAATCTTTGTAAGTCTAGTGGAAGGGTTCATTTGTAAAATGATGCACCAAAATGTGCTTAAACATTGCAAATGATGTTACCTTGCTTTCCATGGATTGCAGCTACCAAGTTTCCTACTGAAGTTTGTCTGAAAGTTTTATTCTTGTTAAATGGTTCTCACTGTACTTATCTAGAAAAACAGAAGGTAAATATTTCAATGCTGGTCAGGGAACGAATTATCCGGACATGGAATTGGAACAACAATTTCAGCAATTCAGTATGCCGATGACACGGCTGCTCTGCAAAATATACTACAGAATACATATAAGGGTATTGACCCAAAGCCACTTGTCATAGCACCTGGAGGATTCTTTGAAGCAACATGGTTAAAAGATTATACAGCTAAAACAACCACATCCTTAGACGTGGTCAGCCACCATATATATAATCTAGGGCCAGGTATCTTTGATTGAACAAACAGATTCTGAAACTTCTCATTTTCCCTTTATTTTCCCAAGTTCATATTGATATCGGGATCTTACTCATGTATTGTAGGTGTTGATCAACACCTTATTGAAAAGATTCTTGATCCGTCCTATCTTGATGGTGAGGCTAACACATTTCGCAACCTCCATAGCATCCTCAAGAGTTCTGCAACTTCAGCAACTTCATGGGTGGGGGAAGCAGGAGGTGCTTACAACAGCGGCCACCACCTTGTCACCAATTCATTTGTCTTTAGTTTCTGGTAATTTGGCCATACATCTGAGCATCTTCTTTGGTTCTCTCTTATTTGAGTTCCAACTCATAATTATATTTTGGATGTTACAAACAGGTACTTGGATCAGCTTGGTATGTCAGCATCTTTTGATACCAAAACGTATTGCAGACAGACATTGATTGGTGGAAACTATGGTTTGCTTAACACTACTACCTTCGTACCCAATCCAGACTACTACAGGTCTCTACATGATGATCTTACCTTAAAAACTCAATTTATCAATGTATTAGGACAATATAATTTGATGCTCTTAAATTTAGACAATGTTTTAACACTCTCGCTGCTTTGCTCTGGCTTTCGCCATACCAGTGCTCTTCTTTGGCACCGATTAATGGGACGAAATGTACTGGCAACGAGCTTTGCTGGACCAAAAGAGATACGTGCTTATGCACACTGTGCAAAATCATCTGTAAGTCTATACCCCAACTTTAATATAAATGAAGATAGCATTCTCTTTGTTCTGGAGCTAATTACCATTTCATCGTACAGAAAGGGATTACAGTACTCTTGATCAACCTACACAATACCACCACCGTTCAAGCCAGCGTTGCCTTCAACAATTCCTGGGCTTTGCGGCATAAACACAAATCTCACAAGTCTTATAGATCAAATACGACCAAGTTCCCTCAGGGTTTCAGAAGTGGAAAACAAAGAGAAGAATACCATCTAACAGCGAAGGATGGAGATTTACACAGCCAAACCATGCTGCTTAATGGAAACATTTTGAACGTAGATTCAACTGGGAACATACCTAAGTTAGAGCCTGTATATGTAAATTCAACAAAACCAATATTGGTTGGTCCATACTCAATTGTATTTGCTCATATACCATATGTTGTTCCCCCTGCTTGCAGGTAGGGAGTGCTACCACATAGTGTTTGCTCAAATAAGAGAAAACACAATTCAACTATATCATTTTTTTTATAGGGTGAAGAATACAAATGAGGATTCAAGTTTAATAGGGTGAAAAAAGCAATTCACGTTATACTGTGACCCAGTATGTCAAATTTTCAGTGCACAAGAGGCCATCAAATTGCATCCAGTAAGACTAGAATGATCAAAGACACTATCCTGAGGGAGAATTCAGGTGCCTTGCAAAGTCATTCTTCATAACTACTTTAAGAAAACGTGCACAAATGGATGAGATGTAAGTGACAAAAACTTTGACCTTTCCAAACCTTGTATACAATGTGAACCCTTAAGCAGCTGTACAATATCATTCAAATATGTTCAATACATCATTTGGCGGCCAATCATGACCACTTAGTCAAGATATTAAAAAAAAAAAAATTGTGTATTACATGCTAACATACAAGTGTGGCTTTCCTTCTAGATGTACAGAATGAACCAAATAGTGAATACTAGGTTAATTTCTGCCCAGTGGTAATATACTAATATTAGTAATACAGTGAATGAAGATTCCCTCAATATGGAGCCTTCATTCAAGAGAAACAAACCAACACACAAAAAGGTCAGTCTCTCTTCGAAAAGGTTTGAGGCTTACTGCTGGCAAACGCCAACCAAACAATTGTACCAGTAAGGTAGAAAAATATTGATGGAATGAACAATGACATCTGCATAACACAGAAGTGAATTAAAAATAAACACTGTGGAGGTAAACAAATCAAGGATATAAGCTATTGAAAGAGATAAAAGAGTTCAAAAGCAATAACAGTGGTTGCTTACACTCCATGAATGAGTTGAATCAAGAAGATAGCCAGTGAGGGCAACACCTACTATTCCAGGTACTGCCCCAACAGTGTTGGTAATACCCTGAGTAGAAAATTTGAATTTTGATATTCTAGTTGATCAGAGATTAAGTAATTTGAGGAGCTGGGATAAACTATCATGCCCACATAGATTAATAGGATGCTTCATAGAATCTTCTGGAACATAAATGAAAATTTTGGGTCCTTGTAAATTTACATACCAAAAGTATGCTTGCATATTCAGGTGACATATCTTGATGGGTACAATAAAGTCCTGAAAAATTTTAATGATTGTATTAAAAAGTGTACCGTGTATGGAGATTAAATGATTCTATTCACTATCCTCGAGAACCAGGCCCAAGTTTTGGATTGTTCTGTACCTGACAAAGCAAAGCTTGAGAGGGCTAAACCACCAGTGAGAATCCCCACAACTTCCCAATGGGGCAATCCTAGATCAAGAGACGAAAGAGTCATGCAAGCTGCAGGAGACAAAAAGGCAATTGTTTGGCAAATTTTTCGGACCTACATACCAAAACAAGGTCATCAGAAACCTTAAGAATGAAGTTCAATGCAAAAAGTTAATAGCAAGTCAAGGCATGATAACTGAACCAGAAACTTATTAGGCAAAACTAATATTATGACAGTTACAAGCTTATTATGTATGTCAAAAGTAAAATAGAAGTAAATAAATAAGCAAAATAAAGCGAATCCACTAACTTAAGAAAACTGCTTAGAATTTCTTATTTCTTGTTGCAAAAACCTACAAATTTCTACTAGATTGGATTTTCTGACACTATCATATACAACAAAGTGATCATTTGTAATATCTCCTTACCGTAGTGGTTTGAACTCCACTAGAAATCAAGTTATCAGCAAATTGCGCTGCAATGCTAGTCACAAAGATTGAAGCCAATGGAGGAAGGATAGAGACCTGAAACAAATATAAAAACCCTTGCCATAATACAACTGAATATTTGATGCACCTTCAGACATAGAAAGGTAAATGTTTTTTCTAAATTGACAATATCTTGTGCATATATATATAATGCTTACAATGTATAATGATTGCCATTCCTAATTTTTTTTCTTTTTTGTTTTTTTCTAATAATTGCATTTTTTGTGATTGTTTCTACTTTGCAACAGTGCATAGAATTCGCAAGTTACCATGCTGGACCAGACACCCAAGTGAATAAAACATGGAAATTGTGCTGGCTATTAGATTGAGCTGACACTTCTCACAAGTTAAAAAGACCTTTATGACACAATATGGGAGGCACATTCTTAGGAAAATAATAATTCTGTAATCTGAATGTAATATGACACCACAGATCATGCTATTCAGGCATGAATAACTAATTCCTTCTTGAATTGCTAAGAAAAAACAAGTGATTAGCATTTTTGGACTTACCCACGCAGCTTCTGTCAAATTCAGGTTCAACTCCTGGCTGCATAGCACATTAATTGAAATTTTAGCGTCTTTATCATTACATGAGTGCATAACAAGGAAAAAAAAAATTGTTCTCTCTCGCAAACTAAACTTTCATAGACACAAGGTATTGCATCAATGACCTTGTTACATGTTCTACAAAAAAACAACACATAAACCTTTATAAAATAGCTGTACAGAACTTTTTAAGCCTAATTGGACCAGGTAAACAAGTCTGTTAGTCTATTCATATTGGGTATGTATTATTTTCACTTTTCTTCCGTGTTAAGTTGGTGAATTATATAAATTAGGTGCACTTGATGGCTTTAGTCTAGAAAAAGAGTATGCTTGAAAATTCCATCCAAAAAGTTAAGCAACTGGAGCTAAAATCAAACATGTTATTGGCTAATCCTTTCTTTAAAGCAAATATAACACCTTACGTATTAAGGTGTACATATTGTAGTCTAATAAAGAATATAAAACTTTTTTCTTTCTTTACCATATAACTTATGATGAACATATACAGTCAATAGAAAACTTAAATAACTTGCACAATAATTCTCGGATCACCATTGATGGCAAGTGCCACTAATCTATAACTCACAATAGCCAAAATTGAAACTGGAAAAAGAAATATAATAGACAATAGTTAAGAGTTAAATAGATGAAAAAGGAAATTATACCCCCCTATCATTATGAGAACAAAGTCAAAGGTAAGGACTGCATAAATTACCTAAAATAGGTAGGAAGCCATGCTAAGCAAGTATAGTGACCCCAGCTTCCACAAAAATGAGCATATATCATTGCCCATACAGCTTGATTTTGGAAAAATGCCTTCCACGGTACATCCTATCAAATGAATCAAGTAAGAAACCAAGACCCTATATAATAATAGCTATATATTAGCAGTAAGATATAATCTATAATAATAAGACTTAAAAGCAATTATATGAATTCAAAGATTTCTGTTATTTTCTGAATACATCTATCAATGACGACCTGTACAATTTAAAATTCATCACTTTATGCTTTTTGATTTTCATCACAGAGGCATTAATAACAAGACTGACCTAGCATTCGGCTTTTGCAAGCAAGCATTGGCCACTGGTAATATGTTCATTTCAATTTTCAAAATAACCAAAGCCAAGCACACAGGGTCAAGATCATACAGCTGATGAATGTTGCCCCAGATGGTACAACATTTTAAGACAACAGAACTCTGATTTTCTATGTTGAAAAAGTTAAATATGAATGGTGTTAGTGATAGTTCCAGCCAAAATCTGGCTCTTAAATGGAGTCACGGACAAGAACTGCAGAACTAGGCATTCTAAACACTGAATTCAGCTTAAACCTAACTATAATTGACTAAATTTTCATATTCTAAACCTTGTCTGGATAACTGGATGCCTAGGGATGATAATGATGTCCACTACACCTTAAAGTTTACGGGCTTATTTTAAATATGTCAAATATGCTACATCACAATCGGTTTGTTGTCATACACTAGCCGTGCCCCAAGTCACACATATGACACAAAGAATCATACCTTCAATGAGTCACCCAACTCTTTCGGAGAAGTATTCCATGTTTTCTTCTGGGACCCTACCAAGTGAATTTTATTACTTTTGAAGAAAAAAGAGTCATCACTATGCAAGAGATTTAATAAGTGAAAAACAAGGCATAAACATATTTGGAATATTGATGATATGGAGAAAAGGAATTAAGTGCTCACGTGGAATTGATTCACCAACCCATGAGGCTTGTCCTTCAAGATACTGAAACCCCAAATACCTTCAAGATGTACACACACATACAGAAATATATATATATATATATATATATCAAAATTTAGGAAACAACAAGAGCATAAAGCCAGACTTCAATGAAATTTCACAGTAACAATATAAAAGGAAAAGAGCTAACATTATCAAATTGGCCAAGTTCTTTTATAATAAACTAAGAAGGATGGTTGGTACGTGGCAGAAAACCCAAAAAGATTATATTCTTTCGTTTTCAGCAGGCAGCAAAAACAATAATATTTTCTTTTTAAAAAAATTAGATCAAGATTTCCTGGCATATTGCACAAATAAATAAGTTCTCACACTTTACTGGGAGAAGTTAAGGATATTAATTCTTCAAAGAAAAGAAGGCAATTCTGTGAGTTAGAGACAGCTACTCACCAACCTATCCCCAAAAGGGAAAATATGTAAAATACAGATTCCCAGCCAAGATTTTGGATAAGGGGAGGAGCTAGAAGATACCTGCAAGCAGTTCAATAAGAATGAATGCTGAGTACACAATGAATATATATGTCAACACAATAGGAAAACCAAGTCAGACTTAGGATGACACCAAATCCTTCATGTTGTAATTAGATTAAATTCTTCTTTTTTTTTTTTTTTTTTGGTGTTACACAAAGTTCCAAAAATCATCAATCAAATTAAATGGGGCTTTTGCATACCCTACAACACTTCCTACACTCAGACCACCAAAGACAAATGCTACAGCCCGTGAGCGCTCTTCCAAAGGTATTGTTCTGCATGAGGTAAAAGATTATTTAACAAAAAGAAGAACAAAAAACCTATAGCACAGAATTTAAGCCAAATATTCTATAATAAGAAGACCCTGAATTTAAAACAAGCAGAGCATATATATATATATATCAAGTTAGTCATACAATATAGTTTATCAAGACTGTGTACACCCTGAATACAATATAGTTTATCATGCCTGGCAATAAGGTCAGTTGCAGCGGATGGGGAAACACCTTCTCCAATTCCTACCTGTACTTGAAAGAATATAGCCCTCAGTAAGTAACAGGAACATTTATTACACTTGGTTATCAAACACAAAAAAGTCTGGGAACAAACAGTAACCATTCAGTAGGAAATGTTCATGCAGTAAAAAGACAGACAGATTACAAAGATTCCAAATTAAAAAATAGAACTGGCAGTAGATTATCATACCAGAATTCTTGACAAAACTAAACCAGGTGTAAATCCAGCAACAACAGGGACAAGTGCTGTGGCCAATGACCAAGTTAATACTCCAATCTCAAGAACTTTTCTGCATTAGAAGAAACGATAGATGCATGACATAACTGTCCTAGCTAAAAGACCAATGAACAAGCATTTCTCAAAATGCTTCTAAAACATCATTAGTCTTGGTAGAAAGAAAAAAAAAACAAGGTTTTTTTTAGGATTTTAATTTTTATTCCGTTTTTTCATTTATTATAGTATAGATGAAACATACTAAAAAAGTTTATTGAGCTTTAATAAACAAACCTCCCACCAAATATCTTAGCAAGCCAGCCCCCAGGCAACTGACTCAATGCATAACCCCAAAAGAATGACGACTGAACCAATCCAGCCACGGACGAACTCCAACCAAACTGATGTGACATTGGAATTATAGCAATGCTCAAGTTCACCTGTCAATTAAATAAACCAAACTTATTCAATCCTAAATGCAAAAGGAACCAAACTAATACTCATAGCTCCGCATACTAACTGACTAATTAATTAAGTAGCGTGGATCATCATTTAGACTACATAATGTGAAAGACCTTATCTCCCTGTTGTCCAGGCTCGAACCCAGTATGTTATAGACCCCATTTTTACGTGCACCACTAGACCAGACCAATAGCTCATTTGCACGTTACCCGGTTAACATTCTAAAGCCTATTGTAATCAATCATTCATATTGATAGAATCGGAGAGCCACCCGCCAAAACAAAGTTGCTATATGCTTGAACAAAAAATGCATGAATTTTCAAAAAACCCACAACCCAAAAACTGCGCCCACTTGTATTTTTGCACCAGAATCGTTATCAAGCAGCAGTGCATCCAAGTATGCAAGACTGATACTTATTCGTTGAATTACCTAAGAGAGTAATAATAAGTAATAACACAGCTAGTAAAGCCAGAAGTACCTTATCCATGTTACAGATAACAAAGGCAAGCGAAGTAGTGCCAATGAGTTTGTATCTCTGAGGTATGTTCTTCCACGGAGGCCAATTCAAATCAAAGCCCACTTCCCCGGACCCGCTTTCCTGACCCGATTCGCCCTCGGAATCCGAACCCGAACCCGCCCGCTGGACCTTATCGACGGGGAGTCCATTGACTCTTTTGCTCTCTTTGACGGTTTCTTTCTCTTTAATGCTGCAGAAGGCTCTGAATTCCAAGTTGTGCTTTGGAGGGAAGCGGAGAAAGCGACGTCGTCTGAGTAAGGAGACGAAGGAGGACCGTGAGGGTGAGCTTGTGTTGTGGGAGAAAAAGCAGGAGTTCTCTGCTCTGAGTGTGAGTTTCGCCATTTGTGTGTCGTCTTCTTCTCCGAATTTGTGCGTTTTGTTCTCTGAAGATTTTGGTGGGTACTGTAGACTTCAGAGAAGAGAAGTGAGGAAGGGAGCTACTGGTATTGGGGCATGTTTTGCGCCACGGAAGAGGTTGGGTTTGTGGCTCTCAATAACTTTTGAATATTAGGATCTTTCGGAATAATATTTAGTGGGACCCACACAAACGTTGGGTCTCTACTCTCAATTCTTATGAGGTTGTCATAAGAAACGTAACAATTTTAGTCAATTATGATGAGGAGTGAGGAGGCGTATTTTGGTTAATCAAATTAGAAAATAAAAATACTATTCTATATGTAACTTTGTATGACAGCATTGTATACATGTATGTATATTAAATTTGGATAGAAATTGTAACGTTATGGACCAAATTGTAGCGATACTACAAGAGTACATAAGCAAAGAATATTGTACACAGAGCATAACCATGATCAAATGGGATGGTGAATACTAATCATGGGCATTCTTTTCATGACATTGTACGTAGAAAGTAACTAGTAAGGGTGATATTCATTTTGAATTCTCAAGAGATTCTTCTCCATCAGTAGCTCTAATTCCCAACATTGATATCAGTCTCTTCTCCCCATTATCACTTGATTCATTTTTTTTGGCCCGACATCATCACTTGATTCTAAACAAGCAGAAAATGAACTAGACAGATTAACTTAATTCATGGTTCTGAAGGCTATGTGAATGATGTCATAGTCTCGGAGATGCAAGTTCGATCGGTACACAATCACTATTGATCTTGGCTAGAAAATGCATTATATAACTTTTACTAAAATTATCCAAAATTCATCTAATTAAGGCTGGAATTTACGAAAAACTCAACGTAATTAACAAAATGTTTAACCAAAAATGAAATTAAGGCAACATAACAAAACAGAAATTGGTAATTTATAATTTCTTGTCCTTAATTAGACCTCGATCTCTCCGGCTGCCTGATCTGTCTGGTTTTGCTGGTGGGTGTGCATGTCTAAGTCTATAGCATCCCGCTGATCAGGGTAAGCGAACAACATGGCAACACTAACGGCAAAAAGGTATTGACGGCCCCAATACAAGAATTAAGTTGGTGAAAATATGACCCGAAATGACCCCAAGGGTTGCAGCAACATCGAGTCCCAGAATGGCCTTTCCTGTTGGCATACCTGTCATGGAATGGAGCAAACCCCCGGCTTCTCGGAGTAGAGAGGTAGTTAACTTCACCACAACTACCGCCACAAAAAGCATAAAAGGGGCAGCATCAACAAATCCTTGAATGACTAGTTCGTCATAGATTACCATCAGTGGGACTGTAACGATCATAAAGATAATGCCCGTGTGATACTTGGATAAGAAATTCTTTGCCACAAGAGCTGCCAAAAGCTCTGCTACCAACCCTCCCCCACACATCATATTGTATATAACCCCCATATGATATTGCATCTACAATTAAATGAATGAAATAAAATCAAAACTTTCATTTTATAAATATAAAATAAAATAGAAAAGGGCCATATTATATTACGTACCAGGCCTCAAGAGGAACCCCGTCGCCGCGGCTGTGAAAGCTAGCGTTGAAAAGAATATGCACACAAGGCCATAGTGGAAGTGACCAGGACAATCTTCAAAGGCGGTGAAGGTGTTTCGGTCCCGAAGGCATAAGATGAGTGTTCCAAGAAAAGTTACAGCGATTGGAGCAACCCAAGCCCCCAAATCACCATTTGGTCCATCATTGGTTTCATCCGAGATGAAAGTAAGCAGAGCGGTGGACACATAACTTCCAACTGCAGCGTCGGCGCTCCACCGTCCAAGTGTATAGTCGCAGAAGCTTCCCACCTCATAGAGAGCACCAACAGCAGCCACTAGAGTTGAAGAGAGCATGATCTGTGTGACTGCATGTGCCGCTGGCATTATCCCCTCATACAACACCTTAGCCTCATCCTCGTCAACAATACGCCTTATCGGTTGCACTGTTTTCTCCATCAAATTGCTTAGGACCGAGATCAAGATAAACACCGCTACCAGGCAATTAAGCCGCATGAAGGAATCGATCACACCCATCCGACAGATCCAAAAAATCAGGTTCACGCAGAATACTTCTGTTTAGCTAGGTTTAGGTCATTTTATATATAGGAGTCCGTCTAGGGTTTTCTTCAGAGCTAAGTCTTCAATGAGACATCTCTTACATGAGATGGGACCCACTGAGACTTACCTTATGTGAGAGATGCTAGAGATGCTCCATTGAATACTCTCTCATTTCTTGAATATCACAGTACGTATTCGGACCCATAATTTTCAAATCTTAATAGTTATGGAAGACTGTCAAAAACCTGTTTATTTTCCAGCCACAAGTTGACTAGCCAAAGTCACAGATTGAAAAATAAAGGGAAATTTAACTCAATCGATCACCTATTAATTTATCCAACCCAACTTTTTAAAATTAATTTTTATAACCTTTTTGCACATGAAAAGTTCAAAATACCCTTCAGTTTATAACCAAATTACACCATTACTTTTTTTTTTCCTCTCTCTTCCCCCCTCCACCGATCTCTCCCTCTCCCATCCCCCCACCAATCACTGGCAAATATTTAACAAGTTACTAAATAACAGGGACATAACCAGCGCCCCCCCGATCCCTCTCCCTGGTGGGAATTCACTAACAGAAGCATTGCTCTTGTTTCTTCCTAGGAAATTTAGTCCTACATTATTACTACATATTTTTACTGAGATGACTATTTAATTAATTACATAATACATATTTCCAAATTCACTCATTCATAATTAACCATATATTATATATGTGACATGATGAACACATAGATTTACCCAAAGTCAGATGGGTTTTGGGCCTTACTTGATAAATTGAAAGATCCCAAGCCACACCAAAATCAAATATGATTTTGGTCAGTGATTATGCTCTTAAAGCTTATTTCAGTTTCTCATTACCATTTGACTGTCCTATGTGTGGTGGTTCACGCACATCTGCCGCCTAACACAAAAAGACAATGTGTTCGCCGGGTTTAACGTTCTCTTCATCTTCTTCACTCTATTTTAGTAAGTTAGTCATTGTAATGCTCGACCAAAAAAAAAGGTCTCTGTAATCCACAATAATAAACT
Source organism: Dryas drummondii (assembly GCA_003254865.1). Lineage (NCBI taxonomy): Eukaryota > Viridiplantae > Streptophyta > Magnoliopsida > Rosales > Rosaceae > Dryas > Dryas drummondii. The sequence goes on from QANW01001668.1 coordinate 212,121, forward strand.
TAAGAAACGTATGATTTCCTGAAAGTTGCTTAAAATGTGCTACTTTCATCACGTCGGTCTGCATTAAGTGACTGTATACAAATATATTATTTTCAGATAATATCAATAACATTAACTTTTATTGAAAAAAAGGATTAAAATACTGGCCAAGATCCGTATTCAGTATTGAGCATTACTTAATTAGCTGATTAAACCCCAGGATATTTGCTTGGGCCTTGGTTGGTTTTTTTTTTTTTTTTTTTTCAGGGTCTTAAACCCAATTTCACCTTCTTTCATTTCATCAGGAAACAAAACAAAAAAAAGAGTCCAATTTTCTGACAGTTTTTCTTAGACCCCACCAAAAATGCCCCTAAGTTGTCAAAGTCAAAAATGACACATGAAGATGGTGGTTGTAGGAGAATTTGATGAAGGTAAAAAAGAGAGATCGAGTTAGTATGTGCAAATGAGGATTGGACATGTAATAAAGACGGTTGTTGAAGCAATTATATACATGCATAGATAGGCTGCCTAGCTAGTAGCTACCATTACCAATTGCAGGTAGCAATTAATACTACGTACTCATCTATAAAACCCACTAGTACATCATCCACTCCAATCCACACAATTCTAGCTCTCTCTACTCCTCCATCTTAACGCCCATCTCTTCTTCTTGTTAACTATGTCATCAGTACTCATTCCAAGCTAGCAATATTACAATGAATGTAAATACTACAACGTACAATTATGGCTTAAAGCCACTTTGAATTAAAACTAGATTAAAGTCGGTGACAAATGACATTTTTTGGAGTTACCAATTAATATTTTAGTTGTTTTAAAAATTTTTGGTGGAATTAATAGTTATCTTAAGATTCACTAATTTGTATAATAGTTAACTAATAAGTAGTTACACAAAAATGGTAACCAAACTGCAAAATTAGTGAGAGATTTATTCCTTTCCCACAACAATTCCAACTAAAAGAGACAAATTGTATATATACTAAACGGTGAGAAGAGGTTGTACTGCTCATAGATTGTTCACTGAAAAGTTTGTTTTGTCCATTTGTTTTTTTTTATTTTAGTTGTTTTCCATTGTAATTTGTGGGATAAGTTGGGTCAGTTTTAGTCATTTCGCTCTCTTTCATTTTTGCCCTTGTTTTTTCGGTTTTTTTACACTCCTTGCCATCGTCATGCTCCTCTTCTGTTTTTTCTCACATCTATTTTTTTTTTTGATCTGCTTGCCATTGTGAAAATAATGGGGTTGGATTTGTACTTTTTGGTCATTCACCTGGGATAAGGTTTGATCGGTTTTGGTTTAGAATAGAGAGAGAGAGATAGAAAGAGATAGAGAAAGGGTTGTGGAGAAGGGAAGGGGTTTTGGGTTAGTTTACAGATAGAGAGAGGAGAAATAGGAGAATAATGTTTATTCTTATACGATATTTTTATATTATTTTATTGAATTATTTTTTTTTTAGGTTTTTATTTATTTTTTTTAATATCTAATGTTTAAATGTTACCTAAGTTACTACATAAGTTATATAAAAACGTAGGATATCTAATACTAAGTTGGTATAAAAAAGTAGGATATCTAATACTACTGAAGATAGGGCTGTGCGATCTCTCTGTCACTCTGACACTCCCTCGTCTCATCTCCGACTCACTCGATCTCTCATCTCTCTGCCGCACTCAATCTCCACACTCTCCAGATTCACTCGATCCAGTCTCCACCGCCGGGTCCCTCCACCTCCAGACACCACCGCACTTCATCAGAGAGTCTAACGACACCACACCAGTACTCAAAGCCCATTTTGGTCATTTACTTTTTCCATTCTCTCTCTTTCCGGTCGCATCCCAGACACATCGATCTGGTCTGCCTCTCTCTATCTGCTCTCATTCTTTTCTAACCAGACACATCAATCTGGTCTTCTTCTGATTACATCTTGGGTTGTTGAGGAACTCAATCGGATCGACTGTTTGCGCAGCGAAGGTGAGCCACAGATTTTTATTTGATTTTTTTTTTTTCATTTGTCTTTTTTTCTCGGTTCTGACTGAGGGACGTTGTCGTGATCCAGTTTCTTTTTTCCAAGTCTGGAAATGATTATTGTGAAGGAATAACAGTCTATGATGGTGATAAGCCTTTCCTCTTTTATGAGATGTGATGCACAGGATTTTCAGCTCTAATTTGCATCTACCATTTTGCAGACTGTTCTGAACAGATATAACAGCTATGCTAGAGTTCATTCTAAAGATGACCCAACACCCGTGACTATTCAGGTCAAAAAACAAGCTCTTAATAACAGGACATTATTTTATAATCTTCAATTTGCTTTCTTTTTTAGTTGAATCTATATATTCTTAAACCAAGTTTCTACAAACAAGGAAAAATGCAAGATATTAATCTGCTTTAACCAATAATTAGTACTTGCTTGGATGGCATTGTATTTATGTAGGTATTTCTCTACAATGACATCATAGAACTTATTTTGGCAACGACTTCTATGTTACATATTCTGATAGGTTTAGGTTATGTATCTCATTTTAAAGTTTTTTATGTTTTAATTTATTTCTTTTAAGGAAATCTGTATTGATTTTGATAAAATTTGGAGATGTGATGATTGAATTTTTCTTGCATTCTTTATTGATCAACAGATCAAAAAATTCTGGAGAGTGAAGCTTTTGAAATCATGAAGGTTGCATCACATGGTTGTAGTTTGGTCCAACCAGATAAAAACAATGCTATGGTCAGTGGTAAATATCTCTTACCTATATATAATATATATAATTATTTAAACTCCTCCTCAAATTAAGTGTTTTTTCTTTTTCAATTTATGTGAATGGTCTATATCCTTTTAGTTTCCCTCTTTACTGGCCTGGTGGCTTCACTAAGCTCATGAGAGCCAAATACAATTACTTAACCTGCATCATTAAGTACCCAGCTAAAAAGTTGGAGTTGGCCACACTCTTTATCTTTCTCTGTTAAACACGCTTTACAACACAATACTCGATCAAATTTAAGAGGAAAAAAAAAAAAAAAGAAGAAAATGCTATATTTTTACTATGGTGAACAAACTAATATAAGAGTGTAACTTCAAACCTTATTCTCATTCATTAATAAAGGAAAACAATGCAACACTATAGAGAGAAGAAAGAAGAAATCCTAAACTGACTTACATAGGAACACCTATTAAAAACCAAAACTGGTAAGGACAGTCAATATAAATCCTAAACACATATGGACTCCCAAACCGACTCATACAGCTCTCACAACTACTATGAACCTAGGTCTCCATGGAAGAGTATACAACAGTTTAAGAGTTGCATGCATATTGTAAAACTATAGTAAGCTGAAAAAGTTATAAAACTGTTTTCCTGATTAGTAAAAATGTTACAAGATTCATGCACACTAGCGCACAAAAACACATGCACAGGCACAGTGACAAAACTTTATCTCTACCATATGAACCACATGAAATTACAAAAACTTTCCAAAAAGCACATCAGCAAAACTAAATAAAAAACCATGGCATTGCTATTCCTTTTTTGCATTCCAATGTTGTCTCCTTTCTAACTGATTAGTAATGTGGCAGTGGCTTTCATCTTTAAATCAGACTCAATGTAATCCCAATGAAGTTCATATGAAAAACTCCATTTTTCTAAAGTAGATTTATTGCAGTTGCTAACGTGGAATAGATATATGTAAATTGTCTTATATATGTAAATTTTCTTATATTTCAGTTTTATAGATATATGCACATTTTACAAGCTTTCCACACCCGCAGCAGCGCGCAGGTACAATTACTAGTGTGGGAGTCAAAAGTTGTCTTAATTATCATTTGCCACTTAAGGTTTAAACTAATTTTAGAATAGTGACACTATTGTAGTTTATTGTCTGCAAACAATAGATATACTCACTGACACACCAAAATGTTCTCATTGCAGATTATGGGGAAGTGTGGAGCAGCACTGGAACATACACTTGCGTGCGAAATGGGACTTAGAGGTATATGTGTTAATAAATAACTCATCCTTGGACCATTTGATATTTCCAAATGGTGGGGCCGCTTCAAAATTGTGAAGGAGTAGATGTCTGAACACCCTTCAGATCTCCCTGTTATCAGATCTCTTGATCTCTTTTTCTTGATAAAGAAAAAAAGAGAGCTCGTGATCCGTTCATCCCATCTACTTCAGATCTCTCTCTCCCTCTCTTGCTCTTTCTCCCCACATGCTTCCGATCTGTCTGTCTTTATTTTTTATTTTTTTGCTTCAGATCTCTTCACACAAATGTCCCGAGGGTTGATCCCTTATAAGTCACAGCTATGATCGGATGATGATCCATTGATTCCTACAACAATTTTACAGATTCTAATATACTATCGGAAAATTGAAAAAAAAAGAAATAGCCAAATCTCAATCGGAAAAGGAAATCTCATTATACGCCATATATGGCTTACTGGTTGGTCACACAAAGGTGGCATTGTAATTAATGATATTAATTGTTGGTTGGGCTGGGACTTGGGAGTGGAATTAAGGAAACATAAAAGATAAAAAGGTAGCGCAATAAAAAAACAAAACTAAAATGAAACTATGTGGACAACTAAATACAAAAAAACAGATAGCATTAATTAATATATGTTTCCAAAACCGTAGGGCCCAATCTCATATATTTGAACAAGAACAAATGAGATCTACTTTGCCTCTTGCCCTCTTCCTCATCAGCGAGTAGTGAAACCCCTAAAGCAGAAAAGAAAGCACAATGTCTCACTTCACACAAATGTTGTATTTGCCACCTATTACGTCACTTCCTGCAGGTGCATCTTGTAGACAAGCTTGTGCCTGAGCACAAGAAGGTGGTTGCCTCAAACTTGAGGCTATTTGCTGGAGAGCTCTTGGTAAATGTGGTGGGCACGGATCTGGTGGCGCGCAGCACTGAGAACTTGGTTTATGACTCATATATAGTCTACGCAGATTCACTTTGACAAGGTGGAATGAGAGGACTGGGGTGGGCCTCATTGTTGGGACCGCAGCTGCTACTGCTTGGAAGGTTCCCACGACACGTGATAGGAGCGTGGCAGGCCTATCGTTCATGTGTGGCTATGGTATAACTTTTATGAGAAACAAGTTCAACCCAGAAGTCGAACCTCCTTTGCTTCCGGTGGCCATGCCACAGAAGAACCGAGAACGAGCTGATGATGAGCCGAGCGAAGTGATGTTCGTTATACTAAGGTGCGCATATTCCCGGGCACCTTAGTATAACAAACATTACTTAACTTGGCTCATCATCAGCTCCTTCCCGGTTCTCCTGTGGCATGGCCACCGGAAGCAGAGCAGGTTCGACTTCTGGGTTAAACTTGTTTCTCAGAAAAGTTATACCATAGCCATACATGAACGATAGGCCTGCCACGCTCCTATCACGTGCCATGGGAACCTTCCAAGCAGTAGCAGCAGCGGTCCCAACAATGAGGCCCACCCCAGTCCTCTCATTCCACTTTGTCAAAGTGAATCTGCGTAGACTATATATGAGTCATAAACCAAGTTCCCAATGCTGCGCGCCACCAGATCCGTGCCCACCACATTTACCAAGAGCTCTCCAGCAAATAGCCTCAAGGTTAAGGCAACCACCTTCTTGTGCTCATGCACAAGCTTGTCTACAAGATGCACCTGCAGGAAGTGACGTAATAGGTGGCAAATACAACATTTGTGTGAAGTGAGACATTGTGCTTTCTTTTCTGCTTTAGGGGTTTCACTACTCGCTGATGAGGAAGAGGGCAAGAGGCAAAGTAGATCTCATTTGTTCTTGTTCAAATATATGAGATTGGGCCCTAGGGTTTTGGAAACATATATTAATTAATGCTATTTGTCTTTTTGTATTTAGTTGTCCACATAGTTTCATTTTGGTTTTATTTTTTTATTGCGCTGCCTTTTTATCTTTTATGTTTCCTTAATTCCACTCCTAAGTCTCTGCCCAACCAATAATTAATATCATTAATTACTATATTGGGTATTTTTTTTCAATTTTCCGATAGAATCTGTAAAATTGTTGTATGGATCATCATCCGTAGGGGTGGGCATAATAACCAAACCAACCGTAAAAACACCGAGTTGACCAAAAAGTCAACACTGTAAGAGAAAACCGAACCACACCGTATATAGACGGTTTCGGTTCTGGTTTCATGCTCATATTACCCGAACCAAACCGTGTAATTTTTTTAAAATATAATTATATATTTTTATGCATATTTTAGACCATAAAATATATTTTATATAACCCTATGAGTTTAATATTATATATATAATAATGTTTTAGTTATATTTCTTATATAATAAAATTAGTATACTCTATAGTCTATATAATAATGTTTTATGCATATAGAGTTATATATAAATTTAGTATATAACTATATAGTTAGTAACTTAGTATAGTTAGTTATATATAACTATATAGTTAGTAACTTAGTGTATAGTTGTATACATACTACAATAGTTATATAAGTAATATATAATTATAGTAGTATACTAGTATATACTCATTACTCTATAATAGTTATATATAATCTTATATATAGTTATAACTTATAACTTAAGCAGGTTGTATTTATTTTAAAATTTTAAGTACTAAGTTAAATAAAGTTCAAAATTGTATTTGCATTTGTTTAATTGGTAGAATGGTAGTTCAAAAACCCAATTGTGTGGCCAAAATGTTTAAAAACCAAATGTAAGTACCAACAAAATAATTGGACTTAGGCCCACATTTTTTGGCCCAAAACCGTGCACACACCGAACCAAACCGTTCTTGCAATGGTTTGGTTTGGTTTGGTTTTTTTTCACTTTGTCCGGTTCACAACACCGAACCAAACCGATATAATATTTCTGGCGCGGTGCATGGTTCTCGGGGTGAACTGAGCCGAACCGCACCGTGCCCACCCCTAATCATCCGATCATAGCTGTGACTTATAATGGATCAATTCCCGGGACATTTGATCCTAGAACAATAATTTTAGAGATCTTAAATTTGGGAAAATTTGCTTCCCATATTGGTATCTTATGCAATAACCTAAGATAGCCCAAATCCTTTCCAATTTTTTCTGTCCAAAGTATAGCCCAAATCCTCAATCCTAATTAACATACCAGGCCTGTCAAAATAAAAGCCCGCAAAGGATTCAACAAAAATATAAAGAACCCCCAAATGGCTTCCAAATGTAGTGCTCCCATATAAAAATTCATTCAAATATGTTCAATACATCATTTAGTGGCCAACCATGATCACTTAGTCAAGATATAAAAAATTTGTGTATTACATTTAAACATGCAAGTGTGGCTTTCCTTCTAGATGTACAGAATACTATGAACAAACTGCATGGTGCCTTTTGACATGCGGTGAAATCAAAATGTAAAGAAACCCCACATTTTTCTTTTCCCACCCATATATATAACTTTTTTCCTAAATTTTTCAACTTTTCCAAATCGATTACTATTCAAATTTGGAGATTTTTCATGAGGCAAAAATTGGTGACCACTTCGCTTTGAGTTTGCGCTTGGGGGTAATAGTGCTGCTAATTTGTTTTGGTGGGTATGCTTTATTTTCTTATATTATGAAGTTTGTTCTTCAGTTTTCTGTGAAGTACGTTATCAAAGTAAGGATTTGCTTAAAGCTCACATATTTTAAGAAGAAAGAACTACAGTCTCACACATGTTTATTTGTTTTTCTCTTTTGAAAGAGTCACATTTGTTTTTCTCTTTTGAAAGAGTCATTCTTATATAGACTGTGATTTGCTAGTTTGTTAATTATATGATGCAAGTTGTTAAATAATGTTTAAGGCTTTGCTTAATTAGTTGTTGTTTGATGTGATGATTCATTGGTAGTGCGATATATAATTACATGCATATATATATATATATATTAAAATAACACGTTCGATCCCATGGAAAATGTGATGAATATAATATGCAATGAAAAAGCCAAGTTGCTGGAATTCTTCATCTTTGTCGTGCAAGTTGCTTAAAAAAAAGACGAGTAAAGTTCTTCTGCATACCTTGTTATGAGTAACCCCGGCCCTAAAGCAATTGCTCTCAAGTCTCAAGCCGGCCAGAAAATACTAAATTATTATTAAGTTTGTCATATGGTGCCTAACACTGACATGGCAGACTAAATAAATTAAGAGCATGCATCAAGATTCAAAGTGGAAGAATTTTTTATTAGAAAAAGATAATCTCTTTATCTACTATTAAAGTTTAACCATTCACGATCATCATATTATAAATTCTCTAGTCACCCCTAATAGATCATAGTACAGAGTACAAAATGAGTGTCCAAGAAATGTCCATCAATGGTGATCAACCACCACCTGAATATATTGTTAAGGAAACCAGTTTTGGATCCATAGATTCTTCCCCATCATTAGCTCCAATTCCCATCGTTGATATCAGTCTTTTCTCCCCATCATCACTTAATTCTAACCAAGTAGAGAATGAACTAGACAAACTTAAATCAGCACTGAGTTCAGCAGGGTGCTTTCAGGTTATAACTTCTGTAATTTTCTTGGGCAGCACTTTGCATGGCACTAGATGTTAAAGTATACTTATTATCTTTGTGCATGTCTTCTTGGGCTTATTTTCACCTTTTTTGAAGGAACATATGGAATTATTTGTTGGGTTTCAGGCAATAGGTAATGGGATTTCAAATTCATTAATTGACAAGGTACGTGAAGCTGCAAAACAATTCTTTGCACTTCCAGTGGAAGAGAAGCAAAAGTATTCCCGGGAACTTCATGGATCTGAAGGATATGGGAATGATGTCATAGTCTCGGAGAAGCAAGTTCTCGACTGGTCCTATCGTCTAACTCTCAGAGTATTCCCAGAAGATCAAAGGAGGCTTAATCTTTGGCCAAGAAATCCAAATGATTTTAGGTACACCTAACATTATTGATTGACTAGAGAATGCATTATAGAATTTGTATTCACTAGAAGTATAAACTTAGCTAGCGCTTTTGGTTGAGGCCTTTGTGTCATTGAAACATCAAATACTTGTTATAGCTAGTTAAAGTGCTTCTATTGACAGATGAATGTCATATAAACTGCAGAGAGATCTTACATGAATATGCAACAAAGATAAAGTTTGTGATGGGTCTTCTCTTCAAGGCCATGGCAAAGTCGTTGAATTTGGAAGAGAGTAGCTTTGCAAACCAGCTGTTTGGAGAGCAAGCCTTGATGCAAGCAAGATTCAACTTCTATCCACAGTGTTCGAGACCCGATATGGTTCTTGGTGTCAAACCTCATACAGATAGGTCAGGAATGACAGTTCTCTTGCAAGACAGAGATGTGGAAGGTCTGCAAGTTTTGATAGATGACAAATGGGTCAGAGTACCCATTGTTCCTCATGCTCTTGTTGTTAATCTTGGTGATCAGATGCAGGTAAGCATCATTAACACAAAAGGGCTGGATGGCATTCAAATTTTTATAACCCCTTTGTTATGAATTCTTGTAGATTATGAGTAATGGGATATTCAAGAGTCCGATGCACAGGGTAGTGACAAATACTGACAAATACTGAAAGAATGAGGATGTCTGTGGCCTTGTTTAATGAACCAGATCCTGAAGCAGAGATTGGTCCTGTGGAGCACTTGATAGACGAGACAAGGCCAAGGTTATACAAAAATGTCAAAAACTATGGTCGTATCAACTATGAATGCTATCAGAGAGGGGAGATAGCACTTGAAACTGTGAAACTTTGAAACTGTAAAAGTCTAATTTTTCTTCTCTGTATTTTTGTTCCTTGCAGCTAATTGTGATAAGACTGAAATTTTACAAGAACTCTTACCCTTGTTACAGTTTCAAAAATGTCTTAAATCTGAAAATTTAGTTGACATGGTGTACTTTTAAGACCGCCCAACAGGATCTCAACTGCAACGTACCCAGTTTGAGCTAATCTTGAACAGAGATGTTGCAATTATTGTCTTTTTCTTGATAATATTGGAAACTTTCTTTCGTCAAACATATGAAACATTAATCAGCTGCACTGATTTAAAAGAAGAAATAGAAAGAAAATATTAAACACTGTCCTTTTTCCTCAAAGCCAAATCTAACAATTTTGCAGACAAAGGCAGCTAGCCAACTACATTAACATATGACTCAGTCCTACATTAACATAAAAACTGTCCTTATTCCTCAATTCCATTACTCATTATCTGCAAAAACTAACATAAAAGTTCAAAAAGGGAACTCAGTCCTACATGTCTTTTGCCTTGCCCAATTAAACATGTAGTGCAGTACCTAAAAGAAATTATGTCTCAAGAAGACTACATCTACTGATTGCATGGCATGCATGTTGTAGCTCCAGAGGATCATGTTGAATTAGATGGGTGTGTTTTTTTTCCTTTTCTTAACTAAAGCTAGCAGAAATTGTTCAGACTGGTTTGTCTCTATAGTGAATGTGATGACTACGAACATGCCGTGAAAAAGATTCTGAAGAAATAATAATCAAATTGTGCTAGTTGTTCTGGTAGTGGGATATATAGTTTTACAATTATAACACTTCCCATGGAAAATGTGACGAATAAAAACTGATAATTAAAGTGGTCTGTGCGTTGTTAGAAAAAGCTTATCCCTTTGTCTACAGGTAAGTTGATCGATCACGATCATCATATTATAAGCCCTCTTGTCATCATATTATCAACATGAGTATCCAGCAAATGTCTATTAATGGTGATCAGCCACCTCCTGAATATATTGTTAAAGAAACCAGTTTTGGATCCATAGATTCTTCCCCATCATTAGCTCTAATTCTCATCATTGATATCAGTCTCTTCTCCCCATCATCACTTGATTCTAACCAAGCAGAGAATGAACTAGACAAACTTAGATCAGCACTCAGCTCAGCAGGATGCTTCCAGGTTATAATTTATGTGTAATAAATTGAAGATTTCTATGCCTAGAAATTTTCTTGGGCACTACATATTCTTTCTAAATGCTGCAGGGGAGCACTTTGCTAATAAATATATGCTAAGTAACTATATAATGTTTGGTTTCAGGCAATAGGTCATGGGATTTCAAATTCATGTCTTGACAAGGTACGTGAATCTGCAAAAACATTTCTTTGCACTTCCAGTGGAAGAGAAGCAAAAGTACTCCCTAGCAGTTCGTGGCTCTGAACCTCATCACTCAGAAGGATTAATGCATTTCCCTAGCAGTTCGTGGCTCTGTCCCTAGCAGTTCCTATCGTCTAACTCTTAGAGTATTCCCAGAAGACCAAAGAATGCATAAATCTTTGGCCAGAAAATCCAAATGATTTTGGGAACACCTAACCATTATTCAATATTGATCGACTGCATAATGCATTAATGCATATGATCATGGTATTTTTTTTTTTTTTTTACTAAAATTATTGAATACTATAAATCAAAGAGGAGATGGCAATATGGCATATATAATCTGCAAGTGACAAATGCACACATTGTGATTCATGGAAGAACTGTGAAATATATCATTTCTCTATGGTGAGCTTTTATTGATTTTATGCAGAGAGATCTTACATGAATATGCAACAAAGACAAAGTTTGTGATGGCTCTTTTCTTTAAGGCCATCGTGAAGTCGTTGAATTTCGAAGAGAGTAGCTTTGCAAACCAGCTGTTTGGAGAGCAAGCCCATCAGCATGCAAGATTCAACTTCTATTCTCAGTGTTCGAGACCCGATCTGGTTCTTGGTGTCAAAACTCATACAGATGGGTCGGCAATGACAGTTCTCTTGCAAGATGGAGATGTAGAAGGGCTTTCAGCTTTTGATAGATGACAAATGGGTTAGAGTACCCATTGTTCCTCATGGTCTTGTTTGTTAATTTGGGTGATCATGCAGCTAAATATCTTTAACATAAATTGGCTGGATGGTATGCAGAAATCATAATCACTTTTTTATAAATTCATGCAGATAATGAGTAATGGCATATTCAAGAGCCCAATGCACAGGGTAGTGACAAATACTGAAAGAATGAGGATGTCTGTGGCCTTATTTAAGGAACCAGATCCCGAATCAGAGATTGGTCCAGTGGAGCACTTGATAAAGGAGACAAGGCTAAGGTTATACAAAAATTTCAAAAACTATGGTCATATCAACTATGAATGCTATCAGAGAGAGGAGATAGCACTTCAAACAGTAATAATCTAATTTTTCTTTTCTTAAAGCTCATTTGTGATGAAATTATGAAGTTTTACAGTAACTCCGACCCTTTTGATCATATTGTATATCTGATTCACATGTTAGCTAAGGCCTATTAGTGTCACAAATGATGTTGCTTTGTGGAGTAATTAGAGATAAGTTCTTAAATCAATCATATGAAGCATCAATCAACTCCACTGATGTAAGAGAAGACTAAGAGAGAGAGAAAAATATTTGAGAAACACTGTCCTTATTCCTTAAAGCCATTTCTCACAATTCTGCACACAAAGGCAGCTAGCCAGCTACATTAACATATGACATAGAAATATAGAATATATGATTCCTTGACAAGTTCATCTAATGTAAACATCAATGTGCTGGACAGAGGAGAAACAGAGGGGAATTTACAAATTATTTTTTTACTGCATCAAGAGCAACCAACCCTTTCTGATAACAATGGTAGTTGAAAGCGCCATAGTTCTTCACTGTTTTATATAGGCTTGGTCTTTTCTCATCTACCAAGGCATTCACTGGACCAATCTCTTCTTCAGCTGCTGGCTCAATAAGCATGGCCACAGAGACCCTCATCCTTTCTGTGTTTGTTGTGACTCTGTGCAGTGGGCTTTTAAATATTCCATTACTCATTATCTGCAAAAACTCACATAAAAGTTTTTGAAATAAAATAGTTAAATTCAGTCCTAGAGTGCTTTTGCCTAACCCAATTAAACATGTATCAGACCAAGGTGACAATTACATAATTAAAACGATCAAATTCCAATCATAATTTAGCTATTAGGCCAAGAACTAATAAGAATCGACTACAATATACCTCCATTTGATCACCTAGATTGACAATCAGAGCATCTGGTATTATAGGAACTCTGAACCATTTATCATCTTTGAAAAGTTGAAGACCTTCAACTTCTTTGTCTTGCAAGAGGACAGTCACTCCTGACTTATCTGTATGAGATTTGAGGCCAAGAACCGTATCAGATTTGGGACAAGGTGGGTAGAAGTTATATCTTGCTTGCAACACAGCTTGCTCTCCAAAATGATTCAAGAAGATATCCTCTTCCAGTTTCAGTGACTTTGCCATGGCCTTGAAGCAAAGCTCCATCAGAGACCTTATCTTTGTTGCATAATGAATTAAGATCTCTCTGCAAAAAAATGAATCAAAGCTCACTGTATGACCATGAAAGTAGTGGGATTTTCATTTCCCATCAGTGATAATTAATTAAATGGATATGCAAGGGTTCATGTCATTTGTGATTTTGTAAGGTGGGAATTCACTAACAGAAGCATTGCTGTTGTTTCTTCCTAGGAAATTTAGTCCAACATTATTACTACATATTTTTACTGAGATGACTATTTAATTACATATACATATTTCCAAATTCAATCATTCATAATTAAACATATATTATATATATGACATGATGAAATCATAGATTTACCCAAAGTCAGTTGGGTTTTCTGGCCAAAGATTGAGCCTTCTTCGATCTTCTGGAAACACCATTAGAAAGAGGCGATTGCACCAGTCAAGAATTTGCTTATCAGAGACTACCAAGTCACTCCCATATCCTTCAGCTTCACGAACTGCTCGAAAGCACTTCTGCTTCTCTTTCACTGGAAGTGAGAAGAACTCTTTAGCTGCTTCACGCACCTTGTCAAGGAATAGCCCTGAAATCCCATGACCTGTTGCCTGATTAACACACACTCAAAACCAATCAAGGAGTGATATATGCTATGTAAAAGCTTGGAATTAATGAAGATCAAACAAAGCACATATTAAAGGGAACAAATTAGAAAGATGATGGTGGGGTACCTGGAAGCAACCCCATGAGCTAAGAGCTCCTCTTAGTTTCTCGAGTTCATCTTCTGAGGAGAGGATCAGACTGGTATCAATGATGGGAATCTGAACTAATGGAGGAGTAGACTCCACAGAACCAAAACTAGTTTCTTTCACAATGAATTGTGGTGGTGGGTTGTCTTCAATGGACAATTCTTGGTTTTCGGTCAGTGATTCTGCCTCAGCAGGAAGAACCAACCCAGCCATGTTGCCTCACCCCAACCTGTGAAAAATGGGTATATGATAAACTGATAAATCCCAAGCCACACCAATCAAATATATATATATATATATATATATATGATTGTGCGCTTAAAGCTTACTTCAGTTTCTCATTACCATTTGACTGTTATGCGTGTGGTAGTTCACGCATGGCTGCCACATAACTCAAAAAGACAATGTGTTGAGTTTAACGTTCTTTTCATCTTCTTCACTCTTTTTTAGTAAGTTGGTCACTCTAACGCAGAATAATAAAGTAAAGAAACGTATGATTTCCTGAAAGTTGGCTTAAAGTCACCGTATGCAAATATATTATTTTCTGATAATATTAATAAGAATTAATTTCATTTTAGTATCCCCAGCTTGCTTCAAATTTTAATTTAATACTTCATGTTTACAATGTCATACCTCATTTTTCTAATTTATTGCAATATCATACCTCCGTCAGTATGATTGTTAAGAGATCTCTTCAATATTGATGTGACACTTACATGACATTCCCACAATACTAACTGGATATCACGTGGTCTGACAACATGATACAGTATGCCACATAGCATAAAAAATAATTTAAAATCTAAAAATTGAAAGGAAAAAAATTAATAATTATGTGCCATGTTTCTAGATTTTTAATTATTTTTATGTCACGTGGCATGACGTGACTTGTTATTAAACCACGTGACATTCAGTCATCATTATGAGAGTGTCATGTAAGTGCCATATCAGCATTTAAGAGATCTCTTAACAGACAGCCATATTGACAGAGATATGACATTGCAACTAATTGAAAAGATGAGATATGATATTGCAAAATTTTAAATATGAGGTACTAAATTGAAATTTAAAACAAACTTGAGGTAGTGAACTGAAAGTAACCCTATTAATAACATTTACTTTTATTAAAAAACGGATTAAAATACTGGCCAAGATCAGTATTGGGCCGCTATCAAAAAAAAAAGTATTGGGCCTTACTTAGCTGATTAGGCCCCGGGATATTTGCCTGGGGCCCATCTGTTTAGTTGTTTCTTTGTTTTGTCTTGGACCCGATCTCCGGTCGCCCGCGTCAAGATTGAAGTTGGGAGGCGCGAGAACGACGGCAGAATAACGAAAGCGTGCTTCTGAGTTCTTTTTTTTGACCAATAGCGTGCTTCTGAGTTCAGTTGGCAGGGAACGACTCTTGAGTTTCTATTTGTCTGAATCTGCTTTCTTTAGTTGTTGGGTATTTTTTTTTTTCTTTCAAAAGAAGTGACAGGTGTAAGCATTTTGATTGGTCCATGTCAATTGGGGGTAATCAAGAGAGGTAACCTTAGGTGATCCAAGTATTTTTTTTTTTTTTTCTTTTTTTTTTTTTAGTACCTGGGTTTTCGTTCACTTTTTATATAACTTATTAAAAATTATCTTCACCAAAAATCAAATCAATCGAAAATCATTTAGTTATATAACTGTTGTCAATTAAATAGAAAAAATTGATGATTTTCGATTAAAAAGTGATTTTTTTATCAAACCGTTAAATTTTTTTTATTTAATCGACAATAGTTATATAATTAAAATTTTTGATTGAGTTAATTTTTTATATAAATAATTTATAATATATCGATATTACCAAATTTGCAATTTTGGGACTTGGGGTGACCCACCGACTGCCCTTAACTCAAGCATTTTCCCTTAACTAATAACAACACACACAGGCCAATTCCAATCAAAATTTCACAGAGGAAAAATTAGCTCTGTGATAACAGTCAAGAGCAGTATGCCCTTACTTGAAAGTTGAAACATATCCGACACAGGAATAGAACCTGATGCAGTATTCAGCTGTTGACCTTGTTTGTGACAAATTAATTATTTCTCCTACCCCTCATATTGTTTGTTCTCAGCATTAACATATCTGATTTCACATTTGTAATTCGTTACATTAACATTGATAGAGAATATATATATATATATATCTTTCTCTGTCACAACTTTTGTATGCAGACTTAATTCATGAATAAAAGTCCAGCGTTTAATCTCAAAAAAAAAAAAAAAAAAAAAACATCAACGGTGCTGGACAGAGGAGAAACAAAGGAGAATTAGAAATTATATTTTTACTGCATCAAGAGCAACCAACCCTTTCTGATAACAATGGTAGTTGAAAGCACCATAATTCTTCACTGTTTTATATAGGCTTGGTCTATTCTCATCTACCAAGGTATCCACTGGACCAATCTCTTCTTCAGCTGCTGGCTCAATTAGCATGGCCACAGATACCCTCATCCTTTCTGTGTTTGTTGTGACTCTGTGCAGTGGGCTTTTAAATATTCCATTACTCATTATCTGCAAAAACTCACATAAAAGTTTTTGAAATAAAATAGTTAAATTCAGTCCTAGAGTGCTTTTGCCTAACCCAATTAAACATGTATCAGACCAAGGTGACAATTATATAATTAAAACGATCAAATTCCAATCATAATTTAGTTATTAGGCCAAGAACTAATAAGAAACGACTACAGTATACCTCCATTTGATCACCTAGATTCACAATAAGAGCATCTGGTATTATAGGAACTCTGAACCATTTATCATCTTTGAAAAGTTGAAGACCTTCAACTTCTTTGTCTTGCAAGAGGACAGTCACTCCTGACTTATCTGTATGAGATTTGAGGCCAAGAACCGTATCAGATTTGGGACAAGGTGGGTAGAAGTTATATCTTGCTTGCAACACAGCTTGCTCTCCAAAATGATTCAAGAAGATATCCTCTTCCAGTTTCAGTGACTTTGCCATGGCCTTAAAGGAAAGCTCCATCAGAGACCTTATCTTCGTAGCATATTCAATTAAGATCTCTCTGCAAGAAAATGAATCAAAGCTAATTCACTATATAACCATGAAAGTAATCTGGCATTTTCATTTCTAAAGACAACCAATAGGTGATAATTAATTAGTTAGATTTGCATTTATATCATGTCATTTGTGATTTTGTAAAGAGGGCATTCACTAACTAACAATAGCATTGCTCTTGTTTCTTCTATGTTCCAACGAAATTTTAGTCCTATATATGTAAATGCTGAGATGACTTCATTTCATTCATAACTATAAATATGAGATGAGAAGTTAGATTTACCCAAAATCAGTTGGCTTTTCTGGCCAAAGATTGAGCCTTCTTTTGTCTTCTGGAAATACCATTAGAAAGAGGCGATTGCACCAGTCAAGAATTTGCTTATCAGAGACTACCAAGTCACTCCCATATCCTTCAGCTTCACGAACTGCTCGGAAGCACTTCTGCTTCTCTTCCACTGGAAGTAAGAAGAACTCTTTTGCTGCTTCACGCACCTTGTCAAGGAATGGCCCTGAAATCCCATGACCTAATGCCTGATCAACACACTCAAAATCAATCATGGAGTGTATGCTATGTAAAACCTTGGAATTAAGATCAAAATCATCAAAACAAATAACATATATACACCATCAAGAACAAGGAGTACTCTTTAATTATTAAAGGGAACAAATTAAAAAGATGATGATGGGACCTGGAAGCAACCCCATGAGCTTAGAGCTGCTCTGACTTTCTCTAATTCATCTTCTGAGGACAGGATCAGACTGGTATCTATGATGGGAATCTGAACTAATGGAGGAGAAGACTCCACAGAACCAAAGCTAGTTTCCTTCACAATGAATTGTGGTGGTGGGTTGTTTTCAATGGACATTTCTTGGACATTTTTGGTCAGTGATTCTACCTCAGCAGGAAGAACAAACTCAGCCATGTTGCCCCCTCCCACCTGTGAAAAATGGGTATATGATAAATTGATAAATCCCAAGCCACACCAATCAAATATATATATATATAAGAGAAGGACTTACCTGCAATGCAGGTATGCTACTTGCTATCCTCTCCTCCCTTCTTTCTCTCCTTCTCTCTCCTCTGTGATACCACCTACCTCCGTAATTCTCAATATAAATATATAGATTGTGCTCTTAACGCATATTTTTTGGTCAAATAACGCATGGCTTATTTCAATGTACCATTACCATTTGCCTTGTCCTGACTCCTGTGTGTGGTGTGTTCACGCATGGCTTCCACCTCACTCAAAAGTGATTTCATTATTTTTGGAATCATATGAAAAAGACAATGTTTTGTGTTTAACAGTCTCATCTTGTTCACTCTATTCTAGTAAGTTTTTTTCTTTTTTCGTTTTGACTATTCAAGTAAGCAATAAAGTTGACTATTTAATTATTAGAGCATACTCTAATACGGATAAATAGTAAATAAATATAATTATGAACGTTGATATAATGCAAATACGGTATTGATATATTATTAACTGGTTGTAACACATCTTAATTTCAGCTACAACACATTTTGATTTCGTGCGTTGATACTATGTTCACACCATGTCAATACCCACATTCATGCTTATTTTTTGTTCATCCATATCAGAGCCTATCCCTTTAGTTACTTATGCAAATTTTTTTTTTTTTTTTCAAATAGTACTTATGCAGATTATTGCAGACTGATGTTTGAAAAAATGGTACTGAGAAGTATTTGAATAAGACTTCTTAACTACGTGTATATGGTAATCATTTACTGCTACAGCATTACATATTTACATGTATTGCTTACTTTAAAAATAGGAAACTTAATTAATATAAACACACATGCTAGGATATTATTGAAAATCAAACCATACACATTTTAAAAGATCTTTTGTAAGCACATTTTAAGTTAACTTTGAGTAATATACTAATATCATACGTGTTTTCAATTTTTTTAACTTTATTATTGTGTCTTCTTGAATAGTCACTTTTTTCAACTGTATTGCTTACTTTGAATAATCAAATCAAAAAAGAAAAAAAAAATTACTAGAATAGAGTGAACAAGATGAAGAGACTGTTAAACCCAAAACATTGTTTTTTTTATATGATTCCAAAAACAATAATGCTATACTTATCACATTATTATATCATATTTTTATACCATCTTACGTGTCATTACTTTATTGGATATAGTTTTTCTTTTTCTTTTTAAGTTTTTATTTTTATTTTTTAGTGTCCAATGTATGAATATCATTTAATTGCCACATAAAATAATATAAAATTATGGTATAAAAATGTGGAATGTCTAATACTACTGTTCCAAAAATAACGTGAACCCGCCACAGGCAGTAGTCAGGATAAGGCAAATGGTAATGGGACACTGAAATAAGCCATTCGTTATTTGATAAATAAAAAATGCGTTAAGAGCACAATCATATATATTTGATTGGTGTGGCTTGGGATTTATCAATTTATCATATACCCATTTTTCACAGGTGGGAGGAGGGAACATGGCTGGGTTTGTTCTTTCTGCTGAGGCAGAATCACTGACCAAAAATGTCCAAGAAATGTCCATGGAAAACAACCCCCCACCACAATTCATTGTGAAAGAAACTAGCTTTGGTTCTGTGGAGTCTTCTCCTCCATTAGTTTAGATTCCCATCATTGATATCAGATGATGGGAATCTAAAGGAGAAACTAAGAGCTGCTCTCAGCTAATGTGTTTGCTTCCAGGTATCCCATCATCATCTTTTTAATTTGTTCTTGATCGATGAGGTGGTTTTCATATGAAAATTATGTCTAAAATTTGGAGGAAGACTTGATTGAAAAAATTGAAGCAATTAACAGGACAAAATGTAACAAATGTCATTTTCTCTTGAATCATGCTTCATACTGACCACTCAAATCTTGAGTTGTTCCGAATTCCTTAAAAACAGAGATTAAATGGCGAAAAACAACTGGAAAATGGAAATGACGGAAAGGCCATGCATTAATCTATTAGAAAGTAAGACAACGAGGCAACAATCAATTCTGATAAATAGGAAAACTAATAAGAATTCTCAGCTCTTCACTAAGTTGAACCATTATCATCATCATCAACCGTTAATCACCATCATCAACCCCTCCCTCTAAAAGGGAGATTTCTTTTTCGTTAATTCTACGTTGGGGTACTACTTCAAAAGCTAAAATATGCTCTACAGACTAATATTTTGATGGGGAGATGAAAAGGAGGGGTCAGCAAATGAAGAAGACAGCGAAGAATCAGCAGAGCATGGGATGAATTGAGGCGAGAAATGGCTTGGATGGGGAAACAACAGAGGGGGAACTTTCCCGCTTATCCGTCGCATCCTTTTTTAACTTAAATCTTAAAGAGCAGACCACCATGTGTAGCAAAGAATGGTGCAAACACAAGTGACTCCACAGCCATCAGCTTGATAAGAATGTTGAGTGACGGTCCAGATGTATCCTTGAGTGGGTCTCCAATGGTGTCCCCAATGACAGCTGCTTTGTGTGGATCTGATCCTTTTGGACCAAGGGTCCTCGCATGCTCTGAAGCCCCAGCCTATCATACCAGACAAAATCCAGTCCATGAGTCGCACCAGAAAGCCAAAGAAATTTTCAACAACCACAAAAGAGGCATTCAAACATGAAACACCCACCAAATGCTTACCTCGATATACTTCTTGGCATTGTCCCAAGCACCACCCGTGTTGGATGCAGAGATAGCAATCTGCAAATGTGAATGTCTTAGTTCAAAATTATCATAGTAGAGACACACAAGTCACCAAATATAAAGACTCAGAACAAGCAAATGCTTCAGGCATTTACCTGTACACCAGAGACAAGGGATCCAGCAAGGACACCAGAGAGAGTTTCAACTCCAAAAAAGATCCCAACAATGAGGGGTGTAAGCATAACAAGAGCACCAGGTGGGATCATCTCTTTGATGGAAGCATCAGTCGAAATCTTAACACATGTAGCATAATCAGGCTTGGCAGTGCCCTCCATGAGACCTGGGATGGTGTTGAATTGCCTGCGCACTTCCTCAACCATCTTTAGAGCTGCACTTCCCACACTCTTCATTGTCATGGCAGAGAACCAGTATGGAAGCATTGCTCCCACTAGTAAACCAATAAACACTTTTGGAGTCAACACGTCAACTGTTGAGATACCAGCACGACTCACAAAGGCACCAAACAGAGCAAGGGACACGAGAGCAGCAGATCCAATTGCAAATCCCTAGAGATAGAAGCACACATTACTAATTAGTGATATCTACATTTTGATGGTTTTTTCTAAAACTTGCCTTGATGCAAATTCAAGGTACCCTCTCAAAGACCAGAAAATTGGAGACAACATTTATTAACAAGCCCATGAGATAATATATGACCCATTTCTTCTCATGAAAGACTAATGCTTCTTAAGTTAGTACTGAGCCTAAAATAATATCTGAAAGCTTCTAAAGGCCAATTCTTTGAATATAAAGCATAGAAGCAGCTAGCACTTCAGAGAATTTCAAACCTTTCCAATAGCAGCAGTGGTGTTTCCTGCAGCATCAAGAGCATCAGTTCTCTCTCTGATTCTGTGGCTCATGCCTGCCATCTCAGCAATGCCTCCAGCATTATCACTGATGGGACCATAGGCATCAATGGCCAATCCAGTTGCTATGGTGCTCAGCATACCAAGGGCAGCTACAGCAATACCATACATAGCGGCAAAGCTGAAACTAACAAAAATACTGACTGCAATGGCAAAGATAGGAATGATGACAGACTTGTATCCCAATGCAAGCCCAAAAATGACATTAGTAGCAGCTCCAGTCCGGCACGAATCAGCCACATCTTGCACAGGGCTACAACAAATACAAAGCAACAGTTAGATTAAAAGACATTTAATACCATATAGGGGAGAAACGTAAATGCCAATAAATTACTCACCTGTACGCATTACTAGTATAATACTCAGTTACAAAACCAATGATAAGCCCAGCCCACAAACCAACCCCAACACATAAGAACAGCTGCCTGCAAAACCAAATCAGTGTTTTAACATACAAGAAATCAAATAGATAAATATACAAGTATAAACATAATGATTGGGCATCCCTATGTAACTATGTAACAGAAGTGATGCCATTATGATCTAAAAAGATCTGAAACTACATGATTTTGCATAGCACTTTATTCAAAAAAAAAAAAAAAAAAAAAGGAAAAGAGCCCTTGATTCTTTTCTTTAGCTCAAAATTTCAAACTAAGCCACACAGATATTTTTATATAATTGATCTTATCATAGTCAAGATGCTATGCCAACATTGGAAAACCATTTGCCTCCTCACTCAATACAGATAACAGCACTGGTGGTGCTATATTTTTCCAGAGAAAGAAGAGCTTACCAGTTCTTCACAACTTTCTGTGTTCCGAAATTGAAGATGGTGAAGGAACTTGGAACAGCAATCCATGTAACAACCGCAATTCCAACAGTCATCAGTACAGTGGAAATGATGAGCTGCCTCTTCAATGCTGGCTCAATTTCCTTTACAGCCTTGATCTCGAAGAAATCAGTTGCAAATAGGGTGGTGATCAAACAAACAAGGATGCCAACGGAACTGATAATGAGAGGATATAGCATTGCAGTTAACTCGTGATTGATCCCAAATGAGGAAATGGAAGCAACAACAAGGGCAGCACATGATGACTCAGCATAGGATCCAAAAAGATCAGATCCCATGCCAGCTATATCCCCAACATTGTCACCAACATTATCAGCTATCACCTGTCCAAATGGAAGACATAAATTTTAGACACATGGAGAAGTTCTCAACTATTAAAACAAATTTCTAAAGTATGGCAACCCTTACAGCTGGGTTTCTTGGGTCATCTTCAGGAATATTCCTTTCAACCTTGCCAACGAGATCAGCACCAACGTCAGCAGCTTTTGTATAGATGCCTCCACCAACTCTGCCAAAGAGAGCCATGGAAGATCCACCAAGACCATACCCAGTTATAGCCTCAAAAAGACCACCCCAGTCATCACCATAGTACAGCTTGAAGAGGTTGATAGTAATGTAAAGAACCAACAAACCATTTGCAGCAAGGAGAAAGCCCATGACAGCACCTGATCTAAATGCAGTAATAAAAGCCTTCCCAACACCCTTTCTTGCCTCCAAGGTTGTTCTGGCATTTGCATAAGTAGCAATCTTCATCCCAAGGAATCCAGAAACCACTGAAGTTATAGCACCAAGCAAGAAGGAAACAGTGCTGAAGACGGCAGTGGCAAGAGCAGGTTTGCAAATCTTTGTTTGGTCATATGTACATGGATGGCTACTCGTGCTAAATCCCTCCACGGAACCAAGGAAAAGGAAAATCAAGATTGCAAAAGCCACCATGAAAGCACCAACATATTTATATTCAGTAAAAAGGAATGAGGTTGCTCCTGCATCACACAAGCACCAAAATATTAGTTAAACCCAAAACTCTAACCACAAGTGGAATAAAAAGGTTCCAGTGTTAAATATCATAACAAGCTCCAATAGATATCCTAATCTAAGATTGAAATGGGTATCGTGACTTCAAAATAGTAATAAATTCTAATGAAAGGACAATAACAGAGAGCAGTGGAAGGTACAGCTCAACTGATAAAACTACTGTCATTTGCCTCAGTAGACCATACAACCATACCAATAACATGATTTGCAACATGTGTCTTTCCAAGCTCACCAAGTTAAAACAATTTGCCGGGACTAGTTTTGAAGTAAGCACATCAGTCAAGGCTGTAATCAACAAAGAACTACGTCTCATGCGAAGTTACTTGTGAGGCGATCATTTCATAGAGGAGTGGTTAAGTATAACACTCCTCTCACTAAAGTCCAACGGTACGAAAATAAACAACTTTATCATCAAAAGAATGAAATGAATATTAAAGTACAGAAGACAAACAAATATAACATCCCTTTGAATAGCAAACATAAGATCAAACCAAAAGATTTCAGATCTAGTGGAGCCTGAGTAACCAGAAAATACAAAAAAATACAAAAAAAAAACTTTTTGAACTCTAATTAAATCAAACGGGCTATAAAAAATCATATTCAAGTCAAACATTTTAAATCCAGACAAATTCTATGAAACCTAAGAGATGGCTAATAAAAAATACATCCTTCATCTCAAAAGAGTGATGCCCAAAATTCATTGAACGGGAAATATTTTGTTCCCAAATAATAAGAATAAGAATAACAACAACAAAAATAGTATAAAATTGTACACACCAACATATTGATATCCAATTATGACAAAAGATCCAAAGTCTTTATTACAATTTTGGCGTGCACATGTGCGCTATCTCCAACTTGAAGGTAATACAATACATATAAATTAAAAACAAAGTACTGAAATGGATCCCAATGAAATTCTTTTTATGTACAAAAGACAAGATATTATATTGAGAATCAAAGTTCATATCTAGATAACAGTAAAAAATAATTGGTGGGTCCTCTCTAGCCCAAAAAAAAAAGTAAAATAATTAGTGCGTCCAGATTCCAGAACAACCCACCATCTTCGATCTGGAAAAGCATAAAATAGTGAACATATTACATATCTTTCCAATGTTCATACCTCAGTTTTATCCTCGTATCATAAAATATGAAATAATAATAATAATCTCAGCTCCAAAGATAAAAAAAAAACAAAAAAAAGCTGTCAGTCAACTAAATCATAAACACAACAATTTAGAGAACGAATACACAAAGCCAAGGAGACAAACAAAACGACGTCGGATCTACCGGAATATGATGACTCCTTTCTCTGTTTAGTCAGTAAATACGATAACTCAAAAACTCTTAAGCATACATACATAAAGAGACGAGAAACACAGCCAAAGCAACAAATCAAACGACGTCGGATCTACCAGAACTCAAAACAAAAACGTAGAATTTTAAAAGGACATAAGATAGACCTTCAGAGATGGCGTTTTGGATCTCTGCGCATTTGAGGACGACGTTGTGGTCGTTAAGGCCTTCCTCTTCTTCGATGAGGTAGTCGGAGTAGCCATTTTTTCCGGCGGAGTTGGAAGTGGAATCCCGGGCGGGGGCGAGCTTGACGCGGGAGACGTACAGCCACTGGACAAGAGAGAAGACGATGCCGACCACCGCGCACAGCGGTATCAAAATCTGAGCCCCGAGATCTGGGAGAAGCGTCGTCCCCATAGCTTCCAAACAGAGAAGAACAGAGAAAAACAGAGAGATGAGAGTCTGGAGGTGTGCTTTGTTTGTGAGAGAGACTCACAGAGTACGCAAGTATATGAATGAGGTTAGTGTCGTTTGTTGATAGGGCCTAGGGGTTTATATACAAGTGAGAGAAGGGATAGGATTAGGATTTAGGAGGGACAGAGAGAGAGAGAGAGGGCGTGTGGTGAAAATTATATATTTAATTTGGTATTTTATTTTTTATATTGAAAATCTAAAAAATTAAAATATTACAGAATTGGAAATACAGAGATACAGACAGAGTGACTGTGCCAGATCTGTATATTGTATACCAATGTTCTCACTTCACCGAAAATTTCCGAAGATTGTGAAAAGGCATTCATTTTTGTCACTGGGAATTATGACCGCGCCAGCTCACACAGTCAAATCTTTCTTTTCGTTTTTTTATTTCCTTTTTAGAAAAATTTATTCTTTATTTTTTTTTGTCAAGAAAACCAAATTATTCCTATTGTGGAGGATTTGCCTTACAAAATCTAAATGGGTAATTATATTTAGATCCTAAATTTGCTCATTAAAAAATAATGAAATCACTAATTTATTTCTCATTAATTTTAACAAAGAATTTTGAATTTTTCATTAAAAAAAAAATGATAGAGCAAATATGATCATTTATAAAGAACAAGTTTGGTCACCCTCGTCGACACCTCTAATACTAAAATTATAGTGTTGGCATAGTAGGAGAGGGGGTGGGAAGGGACCAATACTTTTAATACAAAAGCACTTATATTTACACGAAAATTATTCGATACAAATGTGTCATTGTGAATGATATAAACATCAATTAAAAGAGATTATAAAGATGATAAAATAGAATAAAAATATTTTTTTCACCTTTAGTTTTTTGTTTTTTGTTGAATGATATTTTTTGACGTGAAATTTACCATTTTTTACGCTGGCATCAAATGAATTTATAATTAACCTATATTTATTAGTCCCTATGGAATATGTACATTCAAGCTTCCATTTTGTTCAATTTTATGATTATTATCGAGTTGAATCAAGATGTTTGTGCATTCAAAAATATCTGAAAAAAAGTATAGTTCAATATAATATACACCACATCGGCATATACATATAGGAGTTATTCTATGGTGTGGGCATTCCCAAGCATTCGAACACTTTGTATATGTTTTGCGTATGTTGCACATAATTATTGTATATACGTACATGTGACACTTTTATTATTGTCACATTTTGTACTTATCCAATATTCCATATTCTTTTTACCAACTTTTTTTTTCTTTTTCTTTTTTTTGAGAAGAAGCTGTGATTTTATTATATTCTTTTTACCAACTTAAAGTGGTAGACCTTCATTCAAGCAAATGCTACTTCAGCAAAAGTCTACAAGTTACTTATTCACATTCCTAAACCTCATTAGTTACAAATCAAATCTCAAATATTCCTAAAACCTACTACTTCAATCTTTGTGACCACATAGATTAGTATTATTATCTAACCTAAATGTAATACCAAACATATTTATATATATTTCATTATTGGCAATCTAATAAACATCCACATCATTATCATTTGTTGAGGTGACATGACACCTTTGGCATCAAATTGCATTGGTATGGCATTATTGATCAAAATTTTTTTTTTGTTTACTTTGGAAAAAAAAAATCACAGAAATTGAGTTGGATTATGTGACGAAACAAAAAGGTATAAACTTTTTGCAATTTGAGTTAAATGTTAAAAAAAAAAAAAAAAAGTGTTGTATACAAGGATTGTAATCATTGTATATAAGAGATATATAGTGTATGACACGACACCTTTCCTCAGCCCAACGTTGTTTACAATACGACAATAGAAACCTCTGAGAACGACATCGCCTCAGTAACATTAACATCAAATATACGGTAAGTGTCGTGTGCATACAGACTAGAATAAAGATTTTACCTTTCTTTTATTTTTGGAAAAAGATTTCACCTTTCCTTAAATATCAAGTTTTTGACCTTTTTCATAATTTTGGCTTCAATAAATTACGTGAAGCTGACATGGAACATATTCGGATAACTCTCACCGAGCGTATTCCGTGCCTCAATTGTCTTTTCCTCTTTCCTCATTTTTATCCTTTTTAATTTTTGTACTTATTTTTTGTGATTTGTATTATTATGTTTTTTTTTTCTGGATAAAATGTGGGATTTGTATTCGATAAAATATCGCTTTCAGTCTATCATACGATCTGTCAACACACTGCATGATTCACGAAATTATGTATGTATTTAAAGGTGGCCCACATTTCATAGTCACCAATGGCCTATAAATAGCTGGCAACATATCCGAAGTCCCACAATAAGATACCATATGCCACCAATCCATACAATAATACTTTGAATGACAAGCATATTTCTCTAAAAATCTAAAGTATTTGCATAATAATAAATAATAAAAAAAACTAATTACTTATTGATTGATGATTAATTTTTTTGTATAACTACTATACCACCACATTATATAATTAATATACATCTTATAATATATGTAGATATTATTAACTATATCCTAAAAATATAACTTATTGTCTACGTAAATTGATTACATTTGTCAATATAATAGTTATACAAAATAATATTTATGTGATTTAAATATCCTTTTTTTAGATAAAAAAATTATTTACCAACAAAAACTTAAAAAGAGTACACACATTATAATACAATACTTGTGAAGTGTATGTGACCAAGAGTACCTAAGATGTGAATAGTCAATCGATAACGAACAACAAATAAAATTAACATATGAACATATTAAATTGTGCAATAATTTATTTGGATTTTATAACAGCGGTCGGGCCATCACAAACACATTTATTTATCATCTTCTCTAATATAGTTTTTAATTGAGTTTTAATCAATATAGTTTATGAAATTGTAATTTAGGTACGTAATTGTGTTTTCTTGTCCCTATAGTCTTGAATGGCATGGGACAGCGATATTAAAAATAACAATAACTAAAAATAACATCATCTACTAATTAGCAATAACTTAATATATTGCATAAAAATAATAATCAGAATTGTTATTATAAAATGAAAACCATGCATATATGCATGGTTGGCTTGGGTGAGTGAAGGTTGGACCATGCCATCATGTCCGGCCAGTGGTTACTAGCATTAGGGGTGTAGGACCTTGCACCGTTTTCGAGATCTGATCTTCTTCTTTTTTTAGGGTTTTACTCATATTTTGTTTCTTTTGTTTCTATTTTATCCATTCTTTCTTCTATATTACTCAGATTTATATCCATCTCTCATCTGTTTTCTACAATTCTACTTTATCTAGTCTATTATTTTATCTTCATAATGAAAAGAGAAAAAAAAAATGTTAGCAAAGAAAGCGAAGGAGCTGAGGGAATGAGAGATTAAGAAAGTTATAGTGTTATGGCCAAAAAAAAAAAATATAGTGTTATTTTTTTTTTTTTTGATTAGATAATGAGAGGGAAATATCGAACTATTTTGAGTGTATGAAAAGATTGGTGCATCAAATTTATAAACTATTACAAAATTAATGTGAGTATTATTGTAGAGAGGCTTATTATTAGACTCATAACTAACTGATTTTATTAAAAATTGGAAAACCAAACCTTAGGGAATGAAAGCCCATGGTAAGGGAAGGAAATCCCACTAAATTTTTTTTATTTGTGGATCATCTTGAAATCACCTGTGAATTGTAATTGAACCTAATATATATATGTATAGAAAGAATTTTACCTAATAGCTACATTTTTTTTATGAATTATGATGGCAAGGAGTCTGGCCCAGGCCCAAAACAAACACAACAAGGGGCCATCTGGCCCATGAGACGGAAAACAAATAAAGACATGTAAGAGTATTATATAGAGTTAATTATATTTACACCTATGAAGTTTATCGTCTTTTCACATATATTTTGTGGAGTTTTAAAAAATTATACATACACTTTTTAAAGTTTTAAAATTATTGCATATAACTCCTTACACGAGAAAAAAATAAATAAATAAAAAAGAAAATATTTGTATTAAGATTGGACCTTACACTTTAAGTAATCTTATTAGGCCATTTAATTCCTTAGTCTGCATTTTTGTATAATTTATCATAATTTTTCGTATTACTATAAGAGTTTATATGCAATAGTTTTAAAATTTTAAAAAATTTATGTATAATTGTTGAAACTCAAAAAAAAAAAAAGTGAAAAAATAATATATCTAAACATAATTAACTCGTAATATATATTACTGAAATTAGAATAGAAGACTCTCATACGTAGCAATGCAACGATCGTGCCCGTGGATCTCAGCGATTTGATGAGTCTGTCGATCTCATCGATCTGATGAGTCTCTCTCTCTAGTCTCTTCCATCATTCATTGTCGATTTGTTCGTTTCGTTTTGTTGTAATTTAATCTTTTCTTGTTGGGCACTCTCCGAAGACTCCACACAACACCATATAGCCATGGGTGTAAAACGCAAGCAGTTTGGTGAAAGTTGTTGGTTTGGAATACCCAGTTGAGAAAATTGGGAGAGAAGCTGTGATCAGTGATGAAAGTTTGGTGATGATGAAGAAGAAGAAGAAGGATGATGAATGGCTTGAAGGGTTTGGTGAAGTCTGCTTCAATTTTCTCTTCAGGTTTGAATCAAGATTTTCAATTTTAATTTTAGAATTGAATACTTCTGAGAACCATGCATGTATAAGAATTATGGGATAGAGATAATATATGGAGAAAAATATAGGATACATCTAAGTGCTGATAATACTCTCAATTTAGGGCTGATTTTTTTTTTCGATTTTAAAGAGAAAATCTGCTTTGATTTTCTGATTTTTTATTTTTCTGTTAATATTGTGATTGATATATATCAGTAAATTGCATACATACTAATATTGTATATACCACATATATATAGGATCGATGGAGGCTGCTGGTAATAATGCTTCTAAGGGAGTCGCTACTGCGTCTGTGTCTTCTCTTGGTTCCAGTTATAACTCACTAGCACAAGATAACAACCCGAAGGAGGAGAAGGCAGATCAATATCCGGAGAAGACTGATTGGTTTGCAGTGTACGAATAGCTACTGGCCTTTTATAGAGTTAATTACACTTACAGAGGTTTATCGTCTTTTCACATATACTCTCTGAAATTTCAATAATTACACCGGGAGTGTAAGTATAATTAACTCATTTTTATACGAATTCTCCCGATCCTATCCTCACTCCGTGTACGCCCCGTGGATATAGTCCCTGTTCTCCAAAACAGCGGCTCCTCACTCCGGAGTCAATGGGTATCTCGAGCATGTCCGTCAAAAGATGTTGGAAAGTGACATTAGTCTTAAGGCTGCAGCAAAACAAGAGGCATTTGACATTGAGAAGCATCGACGTCAATGGGTGAAGACGTTGCCTCCGCCCTGCTAAGTGACACAAGGACTTCTTAAGGAGGAGGCTGCTGGATATTATGCTTCTATATATGTTAAAGCCTGTTGTGCTTCTTCTTTTAGCTTCTTTTACAAAGAAGTATTTTGTTGTTTGGCTATCAACAATTTAAGTATTTTTACATTAAAGTAGTGCTTTTAATAGTGTTTGGCTTTCAAAAAAAGTGCTTTGCATAGTAAATTTTTTTTTTTTTTTTTGTTCTTAGTGTTTCAAACTTGGTCGAACACGGTAAACAAAACAGTGTTTTCCTTGCTTCTCTTCCAAAACAAAAACAAATTGAATTTTTCATATTTCATCGTATTGTTTAACCTTAGTTTAGTATGATTTTCATATTTCATCGTATTCCACCGGAGGGTTGATGAGCTCTCTTTGTTTAACATACTTAAACAGTTAATACACCTTGGACCGTTCACAAAGTAATGTTGTTACTGCATCCTTTGCTCTCATTCTGTGAACCTAGCTAGAACTTTATTAGATAAAGTTTTTGTTTTTTCCACCCTTTGTACCATGTTATGCTTATGTTACATTTTTATGCTCTCATTTCTGAAAGAAAGAAATACCTAAAAACCATTCAGCATCATACTTTTACTAGCTATATTGGTTAAAAAATAAAAAACTAAAAGAATAGCAGATTACTTGTGTAAGATTTTTAATTTTGACAGTTATCCCTGTTAAAACATATCCAAATTTTCATCAGTTTTTTCATTTGGATAGGTCTCTAAGATGTAAAAGTATACATGATGTTGTGTTCAGAAACTCGATCATATCCTGTTAACAGTTCAACCTAAAAAATGTTACTTTTTGCATATGCAAGGGGGAAGTTATTCGATTCAAAAACTATCTTCAGCGGTATGCAACTCCTTATTATGCGTCCAATAGCACCAATCCTCTTTGGTATGCCATCAGACGTGCATCTGCTCATATAATTGTGCTATCCAATATATTATTCTCCATTTGGTAACTTTACATTCCCACACTTGCATATGTGGTTTATTCTATAGCTGTAGAATTTACTCGTTACAAGCTAGAAATGTGATCAAAGTCCATCTTTATTGGTAGCATAGAATGAAATGACAATTAGGCAATAGAGACTGAAGTGTCTTAATTTTAACAAAATTGGTGGTAATTAGACAATAGAAACTAAAGTTTCCAATTGTATGTCATCTCATTTTGTGCTATCAATGAAAGTATTTTGCTCACATTTATTATAGTGACTGCTACTTGTACTACAACTTTCACTTTTGTTTAAGTGGAATCCCATATGCTGATGCTTCCGTCTTATAAAATTAACCATTAAGGTTTGCCAGTGTTGTATATCAGTGAAATACACGCCTCGATGGATCGAGGTGGATGAAAGAAGAATATATTGTCAAGGGTTGACAGGGAAAAGACACCTCGGCTCATAGTCCTTATGCATGTTCCAATCTACAACAGTAATGACGCACATTACATGGAAGGTGAAAGCATGCGAGTAGTATTTGAGAGTTGGTTCGTTCATTACAAAGTTGATGTGGTGTTTGCTGGGCATGTTCATGCTTATGAAAGATCAGTAAATATGGGTCTTTTTTTTTTTGGCCAAAAGTATATATGGTTCCTTAACTTTTATGTTTTCCTGTCTTCCCACAATATATAATATAATATAGTTTATTTGGTGTCCATCATTCCATCCATCTTCATATATGCATGAGATTCATGTTTTTATTTCACCCTTTTCAGTATAGAATCTCAAATTGTATATATACTAAACGTTGTGAAGAGGCGTTGCTGTTCATAGACTGTTCACTAAAAAGTCTGTTTTGTCCCACCCTTTGTTTTTCTTAGTCGCTTGCCATTGTAATTTGTGGGGTTTGTTGGGTCCGTTTAAGTCATTTCACCCTTCCTCATTTTTACCTCTGCCTTGCTATTATCAAATATAAATGTAATTTTTAGATTATGTTACAAACATGTTAACCCCTTTATTTTGGGCATTTTTATTTGACATTTTTGCCCTTGATGTTTTTATATTGTTATGGAAAGTTGGCTAATATAGTGTAATTGTACTTGTAAATATACAATTACGACGTTGCTATTAATTTAGTTTAGGGTACAGAAATGTGATATAGAGTATATATAAAAATGAGGTGTATGGTATATAAATGACTAAATGAGGTTTAAGAATTTAAAATTAAGGTTCCAAAGCTTATGATTTAGATCTCGCATTTTGGGCAGAGTTCAAAAATCGGAAAGTAAATCCTAAACCATTTTACTGTGTGACAATCAAATACTTTAAATATAAGAATAATAATGTATATGTATTAATCTATTATAATTTATTTTTTTTATTTTAGTGTAATGTGACGTAATATTTATAAATTTTAGTATTCTTTATTATATTAGTATGTTTGACTTTTTAATTAGTTTTTAATCTAAATATTATTAAATTTTGAAATCTAAATTAAAAAACTATTGAAAGGTAAGCTCAATGGCGTTTGTTATAATGGTAAAGAAATAAATCAATAATGGATTACTTCCAAACCTCTTGAGCACGTGTTTCCTTCATTAGTTCACCAGAACAGAAACTGTCCAAACACACACACACACACTCTCTCTCTCTCTCTCTCTCTCTCTCTCTCTCTCTCTCTCTCTCACTGATGGTTTGGTTCGATTGCTACATTTGGTGACCGTACGTTCCAGAAAGGCAAGGGTTTTCCGCTGAGACCGCAAAGCCACAGATCGAACTAAAACCCCAAAGAGTTTGATCAATCTCTATCAGATTTATTCTTATAACCTTTACTAATTACTATGGGGAAGAGGAAGCCACCCTCTGATCACAACCCTCCCCCCTTTTCTCCTTCTTCTTCGGGTACGTTTCTTTTTCTTTCCCTTTTCTTTTCTTCCCCATTTCTTATCTTTGAAAATGCTCTGAAAGAAAGTTAAAGAAAAAGAAAAAGAAACCAAATTTGTATGATTACTTTCTTTTTTCCCATTTTCCCATTTCATAATTTTTACTATGATCAACTATTTGCTACTTGATCGATTACTTAATTAATGGAATTCTGCGTTTGTTTTACTTTCTTGGATGTTATAGAAAAAGCTGGAATCACAATTTAAGTTTCCTTTTCAGCCAGTTGGGGGATCATTTGGTCATTGATGGAGTTATGAGTCACCTTTCCTGTCCGGTTCCTTAAACCCTCCATTTCTACTGAAGGTTCAAAATGTCTTATCCAATTTTTCTTTTTGGTCTTACCCAGTTTTTAAATTTAAGTGTTTTGCCCAAATATTCAGGATTTTGATTAAGCCAGTCCTCTTTCGTGTTGGGAAAAATCCTATTGCCCTATTTAATGGCTGCACTTGTTAAGTGGTTACGACTTTCTATCCTTGCTGAGTCCCATTCGCATTCATGTCTGATTATTAGTTGGCACGCATTTGGCATTCATAGCCTGATTCCAGCTTCGGAACAAAAGATTTGATAAAATAGTAGTGATTTCATTGTGTTAATAGAGCTAACTTATTTTAATAATGATAAAATGACATTTCCAATTTATCTGAGNAGGAATGGAATATTATCAGAAGAGGTTAGCTGTTTTCTCTCATTCTATTTATAATATGATTCCTGCTCCCAAGTTACTATTTCTCATTGTTATTGTATGTTATCAACATTGTATACTAAATTTTAAGTGAACTTTCACCTTTAATGAACCATTTGGTTGACTGGGACAGAAGAGGGAAGGGGACGACGAGGGGATGAGTTTCATGATTATTTGGTATATACTAAATTTTCAATAAACTTCCACCTTTAATGAACCATTGGTTGACTGCGCCAGAAGAGGGAAGGGGAGGAGGCAGGAATGAGTTTTGTGTTTATTTGAATAGAAACTTATGTCACTGTCTTTTACTTTTCTTCCCGTTTCATGTATTAGGAGGGAAATAATTATTATTTTTATTTTAAATCCTTTTTCCAGAAACCTTTGCATTCAGTTGATTCTACTGAACAACTAAAGCCTCCACCATCTGTACTGGATACCACGGATAGTTCATTGAAGCTACTAAATGCCCACCCTTCTGTTGCACAACATCATCAGAGCCTTGGCCGATCAACGTTTTTTAAACGTTCACGTCATTACTATGCCCATCAATACTCGCGACGTAACTCAGCCAATCATGGTAACACACCATCCTCTCGTGGAAAGGGTACTCCTTTACGCGATGATAAGCACTCTTATAAGCTGGCTACTCAATGCAACTTCGAGTCTGGACATCATTCAGGTATCATTTATTTTGTCCTCTTCTGTCTTCTCTTTATTTTGTTCAACTTTTCAAAGATTTTATCAAAATGCCTTTATGAAGTTTCTTAGTTTTGATGGAAGATTTGGATCCAGACAATATGAGCTCTATAATTATCACAACCAAGGATAATACTTACATTGATGAATGGGGTGTATATGTAGCCATCTCATTTCTTTGGATATTATTTCCTGCTAGGAATTATAAGAACTTGCTTCTTTTGTCAGCATGAATTTTCTGGAAGGATTTTGTCAGAACTATTTTTGATATCTCTTTTCAAGTTTATTTATTCTGCAGCCAGATATTTGTATTATGGTCTTTTTGCTGTATTTAATTTGGTTTTCCAATTTTTCCCCAGACATTAGGGAAAAGCCCTTTCATCGGCCAGCCAGAATTAGGTCTAGTTTCTTGGTAATGGATGCTGCATCATCTGATCCAGTGAAGATGGTATGTGGGATTTGTCAAAAGCTGTTGAGGCGTAAACCTTTCTTTCTTGGGATCACGATGTCTTCTACTGAACTCTCTGTTGTGGCAGTTTTAGTTTGTGGCCATGTTTATCACACAGATTGTTTGGAGCAGCAAACAAGTTTTATAGATAGACGTGACCCACCATGTCCGTTGTGTTTGGGATTGTTGCCCAAAGTTGAAGATTCAAGAGGGCAGGTCTAGGGAAGATGGTATTTGGGATTTGGCAGAATCCATTGAGGTGGAAACCTTATTTTGCTGGGAGCACCTGTCTTCTACTGAACTCTGTGGCAACTTTTGTTTGAGGCCATGCTTATCATGCAGACTGTTTGGATCACAAAACAAGTTTTGAAGATAGATGTAACCCACCCTGTCCATT
Source organism: Dryas drummondii (assembly GCA_003254865.1). Lineage (NCBI taxonomy): Eukaryota > Viridiplantae > Streptophyta > Magnoliopsida > Rosales > Rosaceae > Dryas > Dryas drummondii. The sequence goes on from QANW01001668.1 coordinate 247,857, forward strand.
GTGTGTGCCCAAAGTTGAAGGTTGCAGAGGGCAGTAGTTTGTAAAGATGTTAACTTTACATCATTAATAGTCTAATACTGATTATCTAGATGAGGGTACCTACAGTTGGATGGAAACATTGGAAGATTTTTAAGCAGATCGACTCTGACAGGCTAAAACCTTCGGTTTGGACTTCGCTGTGAGTTTGGGAATTGTTACTGTAGTTTGTATTCAGTAGCTATTGACTGTTTCTAATACCTAGTAGATAAGAGGAAGCAATTTAAACCTTGTGGTCATGTAAGTAAAAAATGCTAGTTCATCTCACTTTTTGGATGCTATTAACAATAGAATTTGCATATTCATATTGTATGAATTTCCTTTTTATTTTTCTGCAATGTTACAGAGAGAACTCTGTAAAGATGATTTGGAAGGTTGATGACGGGGCAGAATAGCCTAAAACAGAATTGGTCATGCATGATTTGCCTTTTATGTTATGTAAATCGGTCATTCTGTCCATTAAGTTATTTTAATGAAAATTTACTTGGGATTCCCAAACAATACTGAAACTTTACATAGATTTACCAACACCCGCACCCCCCTAAAAAAATAAAAATAAATAAAAACATACAATTGAGGATGCTCCTATATTTATGTTCTTTTTGTTTCATGTTTCGTACGTGCCAATTTAAGCGCTCATTTCCTCAGTAAAGATTAAACAGGTTGAAATAAGGTTTTATCAAAACAGTTAACAAACAGCCGCTGTTTGCCCAAAGCCTCGAGGATTCTAAAAGTCTGTAATTAATAATGGGGGAAAAAAAAAATTTAAACACCTATGCTCTTTGTTTGAACACCAAGATTGCTTAGTGTCCTCCTTGTAAGAGTAATGCCCGTACACATGTCCGTACCTTGACAATTCAAACGCTGTATACAGATTTCAAATTATAAACGAAACTTAAGAACAAAAGAATCCAACCACAAATCTAAGAGAAAAGTTTTCAGAAAATGTGAACACTGCACATGCAAGTTGATATGCTCAAAGATTACATCAGTACTTGAAAAAAGATGTAACCTATGAGGCAGCCTTGCACGTAGCTTTATTATGTCCTGTTTCCTTGCACCTAGTGCAAGAAACTTCCCTTCTGGCCACACCCTTTGTTTTGGTCTCCTCTTTCTTATCTTGGCTTCGTGGCTTGGGGATGCAAGGAGGCAGTACATGCACAGCCTCTAACTCAGTTTTGTCACTACCCAAAGGCTTGAAAGGTTCCAACACAGAGTTTATGGATTCAGAATATGTCAAATGGAAGTTGTCGACTTTATAGTATCTTGAACAGTAATCATACACATTCTTACCAGTGCAGTTGAAGACTGCGATAGCATGGCAGCAAGGTAGCCCAGTTTCTTTCCAGTCCAGACAACTGCAGTCCCTTTTATTAATATCCACAACATTAATGGAATCATTGTGAACCTCAAAAAGAGTATCAGATGAAAATAGAACTTTAAGGCCATGTGCTCGAAGAGTTACTTCTTGCAGTTTTCCCTCCTTGGATGGAGTAAGTTTTGTAGACCACCTACTTGAATCTGTTTGACGAGTATTTATCAACTCCATCAACTTACAACTTAGCATTTCTATCTTCCGTACTATGGGTAACTCCCGCACTTCCTCTATCCAATTGGTGTATGTCTGTGCAACATTTGAAGTAACATGGTTATAGGGCTCACCTTTAAATGATGCATTTGTCCAACATTCTGGTTCAATTTGCTGGACCCAGTCATAAGCTTGTGAAGAAACCCGTCTAATTTGATCAGTACATGTTTTGAAACCATCAAGTCGGACTGCATGGGCGGCAGCAATGAAACTGATTGACAAAGAACCTTTCCCGTCTCCATGAAATGGGCCCTTCAAGTTTTTCTTGAAGCTTTCCAGAAGGTGGTGTATAGAGTAACCATGGTGGGCATTCTCAAATACCTTAAACACTGATTTCTTTAGTCCCTTCTCTTTATCTGAGACAAAAGTTAAGGATTGTGAGGTTGAAACTGCGGACCTTAAATGCTCCAGAAACCAATGCCAATTATCATCATTCTCAGTGTCTACTACAGCAAATGCAACCGGGAAAACACCATCATCTCCATCCAAAGCAGTAGCTGCCAAAAAAGTCTCATGGTATTTTGATTTTAAAGATGTAGCATCAAGAAAAATAATGGGGCGGCAACCATTCTGAAAACCATACACTGATGCATGAAAGCATACAAAGAGACGCTGGAATCTCCCATCATCACCAGTGAAAAGCTTAATATTACTACCAGGATTTGCCTCTGCCATCTTCTCACAAAACCAAGGCAACTGGTTATATGCTTCTTTATATGAACCCAGAAGCTGCTCCCTAGCATCTGCAATTCCACGCCATACTTGAGTATAGTTCAGTGCAATCCCAAAATCCTGAAGAATGCTATTGGAAATTTCTTTCGGCTTGTGATGTGGGCTATCTAGTAATCTCTCCTTTATGATACCAACCAACCAATTTTTTTTCGGATGATAAGATTTCCAGGACTCCCCTTCACATGAATGTACTTTATTCATATTCTTTATCCTAAACTTTTGCACAGATGAGTCCCATGATGCGTGAATTTTCCAAGAACAGCTTTCAGCTATACATCTGCCACTTGCACGATTAGTGTCATTCTTTTTTAACCTATACATAAACCGATGAGCAATGGCATATTTTTGCAGTGCATCACGAAATTCATGAACGCTTTTGAATTCCTGTCCAACCCCAGTGATACCATCTTTCCATAATGTGACTAATTCTTCAGGTGGAACATCATTTGATTGGGCTAAAATAGCCTGCATCGAGTCATTGCTAGTACTATCTTTACAGGGTAGAATATCTTGTTCCTGATCCACATCATCAGTTGCTGCAGCAGTGTTGTGGTTTAGATTATTCTTCTTCCGGGACTTAGTTTTCCTTTTATCCCCAACATAGTCAGTGACAGTAGTTTTTCTTTTATCCCCAACATTGTCAGTGACAGTAGTTTTTCTTCTATCCCCATCATTGTCAGTGACAGCAACAATGGTAGGACCGTTGGCACCAATTTTCCATGCAGCAGTGCGTCTTCGTTTCTTAACTGTGTCAGCAGGTGTAGAATTCATATCAACTACATTCAAGCTGTGAGCACTTGCATCAGCAGTAACAGAAAGGGAACTAGTTGGAATGGCAGCATCCACATCATCAGTGGCAACAGAGGCAGGGGAAATTTTTGTGGAATGAGCCACTCCACTTGGGCTTTGGGCCCTTGCTTCAACAGATATGACAGAGCCAACTTGTTTTGATACAGAAAGAGGGACAGGGGCAACTGGGATGGCATTGGCAGCGGCAGGACCAACTGTGGGATTAGCATCACTTGGCGCTGTAGTTGAATGAATTGCAACAGGACTAGCCGTAGCGTGAAAGGCAGCTGAAGTAGTGGAGGCAGCAATAGGGGTCACAGATTCAGCCAGTTTTATTCCACATGCCCTGCAAGTGATAACTCATGCTATCAAAGCAAGAAAAACTTGCAAAATTGCTGCAATTACCAGTCAATGTGATTCATATTACAGTAAAGAGGGCACTGTCATCATTTCTTTAAAAGCGAGGAAATCGTGATATCAAGGCCATTCTGCTTTTTGATGCAGTGACAACACTATACCTCTTTACCTGAGCTGGTTTATCAGTAATTTCCAGGAAAGTAGATGTAACTAGACAAAACAAAAAGAAATACCTTCTGTGTGTGTTTAAGGCTTCCACATCAAAACCTGCTTTCCCCATGACAAAAACATCTGCAGTTACTGTATTCCCATGGAATTCATACATCCTTTTCAGGTCCTTATCATTGGATAAAGTGATGAGAGTTCGTCTATTTCCTGGGAGAAAATACTTGATGGACAAAGATTTATATTCTAAATTGCACATTTCAGCTAATTTTATCTTGAGATCGTCACATAGGGTTTCGGGATAGATATCTACAGCATGTGCCTCTCCTCCCGTATATGACATGGATCCATCATCCTTTGTCACGAATTTGCCACCAGACTGACAGATTAAGATAAGTTTTCCCCTCGCCATCACAAAGAACTTCAAACATGCAAACAAAAGAATGAAAAACTAGGATAAAAATATGTCAAGTTCATACTTCAGTTTTCAAAACTATTGACTACTTTCAAAGGTTACCACAATCTAGTAATGACTATGTATGTAAAAGCCAACCATGCCTATAAATGCCAGCTATTACTGTCATCTAAAAATTCAATCATTAAGGCCGATGAAGAAGATGATTCCACCTTTATAGTTTTATAGTATTTGTTCATTGTTTGACATTCTTTTGTGTGTGTGTGTGTGTGTGTGTACTATTTAGCTACTTCCTAGAGCTTGTGTATATATGTATGCTGAAAAACCATGGCATCAAAGGACCTGCTTTGCTAAAATATACAGGTACATAAACAATTAATTATATTAACAATGAAAAACCCAGTTCAAACCCTTACTGTCAACATTCACATAAAATTTTACAGTATGCAGAATCGCAGATTACCATAAAATAGCATGTGGGTTATCATCCGAGAGCACCATTACATCGAAACGATGCCAAAATCTGAATTGGTCAGTGTATTTCACGGGCAGTCAACGGATCACAGTTTAGCAAAATAGTCAACCAATCCAACCCCAATGATCATCCCCTGAGCAATCTAACAAGGTAATCCCTTTTCCCGTAAACCCATGATTCCAAAGTCCAAGGCCATGACTTTAAACCATAAACGCAAACGACATTCAACCTATCTTCAACTACACTGGATTTTCTCGAATTGATTACTAATTTACTAGTACATGAAATTAATTGGTTAACAGAGAGAGTATTGGGAAAAAAAGAATTAATTTTTAGTTGTGAGGAGAGAAAAAAAGAGCTTACCAGAAGAGAAGAGGAGGTGCAGGGTGTGAAGGAAACCCTAAATTTTGGGGCTTTTGGGAAATAAGGATAAAAGAGGTGGATGATTAAAGACTTGAAGAATGGAAGGGTAAGGGTGTGATAGAAATGGAAGTACCAAAAATAGGTGAATTATGGTATTAAGGCTGAAAGGGCAATGCTTGGATGCAGCACCGGTGCATGTGCAAGGTTGGAAGCAGGACCATGATCATACGCCATCCACGTGTCCTTAATACACCCTTGATTTCTCATTACCCAAAAATGATTAGTAAAAATGAAGAAAAACAAGAGAGAAAGAAAAACCTTTAAAAAAGCAGTGAGCCCTTGGTTTAGTTGTGACCATACGGGCACAAAAAGCACTAAAGCAGTGTGCAACTGTGCACATGTGACTAAGTAGTAGTAGTACATGATCACATATCCATAAGAGACTAGTGTTTATCAATAGTTTTTTTTTTTGGTCAAAAGTGTTTATCAATAGCTGGTACAAGAGAAACTTTCATGTTTTTCTTTTGTTAAGAGAGATTTTTAACTAATGCCCTTATTATATTAAACAATTTTGTAGGATAGTATCACTTTTTATTGAGGTTTTACATACGGAATACACTACAGTCACTTTTTAACTTTTAAATTTTGTTGGATTCAATTTTTCATAATTATGTTGTAGACTATTTAACGTATTTGAGGGTCATCTATTAATATATTAAAGACAAAATTGCAGTTGTTGGATAATCTAATTAGAAAGACCGTAGAATTACTCATTTTGCACTCAAATTCAATCTCCCTTCCCTCCAAATTTAAAAAAAAAAGACCGAACTTTTGTACCCTATGTGTGCATATGATGTGATACTTCTAGTATATAATTAAGAATAAATGAACATTCCTCCTCCATTTCTGTTGATGCAAATTCTCGTAAGGTAGATACAATAATTTAGAGATAGTGACCTGACTGATCCGAAATCTTGCTGGATGATGATGTGAGATGTTGATTGAGATCTTCCTGTAAACAAACACAAGATCAAAGGAGATGGACCTGTGTGGTACCAGCCAAACACACTCCGATGATGAAGTCAGTGATGTATGTTTGATGTTGTTTGAATGGAAGTGAGGAAGAACAAGTGATGAACTTGGGAGAATGGGAAGAACAAGGCAAATGTTCTGGGTTATTCTCAGTAAGTTGGGTATGCTTTTGGTGAGCCAAAGTTTGTGCAACTGTTTGCTTTGTGATGGCTGGATGGATAGCTAGATTGATTGATCGATCAGTTTGTGCACATATGTTGGTTTATATAGGCAAAGTAAGGTGTGATGAGTAAGTTACCTGAATGGTTGACAGAGACCCACGCGTTTGGTCATGACTAGTAGCATGCACAGCTACTCACCTCATCAGCATTCAATGCTGCAATGAATGCTCCATTTAATGCAAGGAGGGAAGGTTCAGATAAACTGCCTCAATAGTCATGGATGTAGGCTGAAATATCCCATCAGTCAGATGATCATGTTAGATGCATTTAAGTGTGGCGGTTTCATCTCAATGTGATCTTCCTTGGAGTGGCAGCATGGTGCCGAGCCGAACCGGACATAGATCTCCATGTGTAAACATTAAGTTTGTGTTTGATCGAATCGGATATGGATATCCAGGCCAGACCGATCCAATAATGCAGTTGTCTCCTTAAATCGTAGCCTGCTATGACTAGAATTTGGGGAAGATGTTCGTTTGGCGGAGAGCCGAGATAAGCCCAAGCCGAGCCGAACTGGGGTGATTTTTTAGGGAAGACGATCATTCGGACTTTCGGAGATCCCCAAATCGGATCGGATCGGATCGAGCGGGTTCGTCATGAAGCCCGATCCGATCCGGCGGAGAAGACGCCAAGCCGCGCGGTGACGTGGAAATCCAAGCATGACCGTTGAAAGTCAACTCCAAAGTTAGATTTAACCAGGCACGTGTCGAGCCATGATTGACTGTTCGGGTCGGTGTGGGTTTTCCCACAAACACTTTCCCTTCCCCTCATTTGTAAAATTCTTCCCTCCAGGCTCTATAGAACCATACATAGCCCCAACTCAACTCCCCCAACTTGCTGCAATATTCTTGTCAATGTCATGCATCCACATTAGGACAAATAAGTACAGATCGAACAAGAGATGAGTTAGAAAGGGGCCAAAAGGCAAAACAATAGAGAAGCTGATATATAAAAAGGAAGCTACTGCACTTGATCTTTGTCCCATATCAAAAAAGTGGAGAAGAAAAGCTCTAACCCTGAAAGAAAGAAAGAAATGAATCACATATATGGGCATATTATAAAGGATGGCCGGTCACAGTTATACTGTTAGCTACCTTATGCTAGCTAGGCAACTCTCATAATTCACAGGTATTAATTATTGAGAAATTAAAAAATGCAACTGTGTACGTACCTTAATGCTAATAGCATTTACCTAAGAGAAAAGGTTGATCGTTTCATGTACTGTAGAGTACTGTACGTTAGGAGAAGGAACAAGGAAGTTTCATATTTCACCATCTTCTATTATTCTATTTCTTCTTGTTGTGCTGCTTGAGTATACATCTTCATTTTCCTCATCTTCGCTATTTCAACTCAGTGTTCAGAAACTACACATACATGAAGCGTTTTGAGTTTGAAACAAATAATTCACCTAGCTAGCTAATTGATGGAGCAGGAGTATTGATGCACATGTCTCTAATATTAGAAGTGTGTGGGACACACTGTACATGTAGAATTTGTTTACGTAAGTCTTACTTTTATTGGACTAATTATTCTGTGACTGTAACATCATATATAGTATTGCTAATATTTCATGAAAAAAAAAAAAAAATCTTTTATCAGATAAATGATTTTGTATCAAGTAACAAACATGGGCTAGCTCCATAAATAATGTTCCTCTTTGTTGTCTCAAACAGTCAAACTACTGCTCCTACAAGTACTAGGAGATGTGTAACATGCAGATCGATGTCCCTTTCTGCTTTCTATCTTAATTAATACACATCATTTTCAGCAGCAGTCACCTGTTGTATGCCTTCTCATGAGCATGAGATCGTCTGGGCAAATATGATGTTCACAAACAACTCGGATTTCATTTATGTATGAAGAAAACATTTATGACATATCGATCACCATCATTTGGCCCACAGTTGTACGTTCCATTTACTAAAACTAAATTCGACAACTTTATTCGATGTATATGTTACTTGTTAGGCTAAATCCATATTTCTTACCTTACCAACCCTATCTATGTCACCACGCATATATCCTTTAAGTAATAATCTTAGTCACTGCTGCACGTCAATATATTCTTACCTTCTCCAGCTTTCTGCTTTAAATACCCCTTCTTTTTTTTTCTAATTAAAACAAAAAACTTTTTGAGATTATCATCACAATCCCCTTCAATTTGAAGTGCATGTACTTGTTTGGCTCTATTGACCCAATTAAGGATTAACAACCTAAGTCATTCTGAAACGAGGTAATCATGATATACAAAATCTCCAATTGTTTTCTAGCTTTGCCAATTCAAAAAAGTAGTTATGATTTATTTTTATCATAATATAGAAGAATACAACTAGATAATGTGAAAACCCACATCTATTTTCTAAAAATAATGCTCTCTATATTAAACTTGGCCCTAAGATAATATGTTACATACATTTGAATTAACGACCATGTCAACCATACCAAATATAATTCGTAATTAATGTAAGAGATACATGTCTTTAATGGTTATTGGAAATTAAATAATATATATTAATTTCTCGACTATTTTGAGATGAAACGGAAATTTATTGAAATTCAAAAAGCAATACAAAAATCTTCCGAAACACAAAGCATATTTATAAGATTATAATTTTTCAACTATTTTAAGTGAATATTTGAAGTTTAATTCTATAATTTGTAGATGCTTTGGATAATGATTATGTAAGCAAATAATATATGCCTTCACAAATCACAATTACAGCGATGCATGCATATGCATTATGCGTGAATGAATGAATGCAACTTGTCGTGAGAAGAGGCCCAAGGTCAACAATCAATTCTTTTGGGCCAGAGAGGCGCCAACTAAATTCCAACTTTCAAAGTCCCAACCCCACCTAAGCAAATACCCAAAATCAAAGGGCCCAATAGCAAACCCACACAACAAAAAATGATTAAAATAATCAGAAATACTGTTCAACCTTGTAAAGATTCGAATCTTACCCTCCGAACATTCCAAAACGAAATGCGCATCTGACGGCTAGAAATTCCCAGACGCCAGAACCCCAAAATTCCAAAGCATAATTCCCGCATCCAAACACCAATATAATTCCACAAAATTGCCAACTCGGACTCTCCGTATTCACAAGTAACAACACAACGACCAATAACCGCGACTATTTCTTAATTTGCTTCTTGTCTCTCTGCCCACAACCCCTGTTTTTTTCACCTGTTTCTCCTGGACCCAGTTCCTCCTCCGCCGGACAAAACCCATTTCCGGTGGCGGGAACGAGATTCCCACCTCTGGACCCAACTGGGTTTTTCCTTTTCTTCTTAAAGTTTTGTACTTTTTGTTTGTTGTGGTGGTTTATGGCGATGATGTCTGTGGCGTCGCCGAGAAAGTCGATATCAGAGAAGGTATTTGAGAAGGTTGGAGGGTACGGTTCGTACCTCAAGAGCAACAACAGTCACACCCAACACCACCAGCACAAGAGGTTTGAGGACGAGAGCGACGACGATGTGTATGAGGATGGGTCAACGACTATGGAGCTGGAGCTTGTGCAGATTGGAGCCGAGAGGACCAAGAACGTGTTGATTCTCATGAGCGACACGGGTGGGGGACACAGAGCTTCTGCCGAGGCTATTCGTGATGCGTTTCGTATGGAGTTTGGCGACGAATACAGGGTAATTCGGTTGATTCTCATCTGGGTTTTCATGGGTTCTCTTCTCTCTAATTTTGGCTCTTTCTATTTCCTTTTCTTTTCCTTCATTTTTATTTACATTTTTGGTTCTTTTGGTCAAATGCTTTTGATTTGAAACTATTGAATTTCTCTTGGGAAAAAGAAAATCACAACATTCATGAAAAACCCGTCAACGGCTTGACTTTTTGTTCTTGAAGTCTTTTGGATTTACGTGTTAAAGATGGTTTCTTGATGGTTTTACAATATATTCATGTGTTAAAGATGGTTTCTTTAAATTCATCTCTGAAACTGAAACTAATGTTTTTCCCAGGCATCTAGTTAATTTTTTTTTTTTTTTTTTTTTTGTGTGCATCATATTCAAATTGTTCCAAGCCTTAATGATTTTCTACATAAACTCGGTTCCTGTAATTTCCTTACTCATGAGGAGTTTATTCCATGTTTCAGATATTTGTGAAGGATGTTTGGAAAGAGTATACCGGTTGGCCGTTAAATGACATGGAGAGGTCTTACAAGTTCATGGTGAAACATGTGCAGCTGTGGAAGGTCGCTTTTCACAGTACCTCTCCTCGATGGATACACAGTGTCTACCTTGCTGCTATTGCAGCCTACTATGCCAAGTAAAATCTCTTACCTCCTTCCCCTTTTCACTTTTTACTTTCAGATGAAACCTATAGATAATTTAGCAAGTGATTGTTGTAGCCTACAAGTGCAGCTGTAGTTTTTATCACAATCATAATATTATATTCCTTGATACTTTGGTCTCTTCACCAAAGTCTGATAATTAAAGTTTAATAAAGCATGATGTTACTTTTAGATATTATTAGTTGTAATCAATTGTAGGACCTTTTTACCATACTTTCACTTATGTTTAACGTTTTTATTAATTTTTTTCTTCTTTAAAATGATTCTTTATCATCCACTTGTCTCCTAATCAATTGTTAGAGATTAAAAATAATTGTGAAATTGGTTGTTCCTTCTTGGAACAGTAATGAATTATTGCTCTAGCTGGAGAACCTGATTCCAATTGACTTAGAAATTCTTAGTTTAGTGGAATTTTTCGAAGTACTAAGTAGTGATGTGTTTTGATTGTAGGGAGGTGGAGGCTGGTCTAATGGAGTACAAGCCAGATATTATAATTAGTGTGCATCCTTTGATGCAACATATCCCTTTGTGGGTTCTCAAATGGCAAGGCCTTCAGAGGAAAGTGATTTTTGTGACAGTTATCACAGACCTCAACACCTGCCATCCTACATGGTCAGTTTGATAAAGCTAATCAAACTTTCCATTTCACGCGTGCTTATTTTAAAATCATAGGCAATCATACAATATATTAACATTGATATATTTTCCAGGTTTCATCCTGGGGTCAATAGGTGCTACTGCCCATCACAGGAGGTAGCTAAAAGGGCTCTATTAGATGGCCTTGAAGAGTCTCAGATACGCGTTTTTGGCTTGCCCATCCGGCCTTCTTTTGCTCGTGCAGTTCTCGCCAAGGTGCATTGCATGCCTGATATTGTGTCTGTATGTATGGTTCAATGTGCTTGGTTGCGGAATATTCTTATGGTGCCTTATTGTTTCTTTCTAATTTGTGGTTGCATAGGATCAACTCAGAGAAGAACTTGAAATGGACCCGGACTTGCCTGCAGTTTTGCTGATGGGAGGAGGTGAGGGAATGGGTCCTGTAAAGGAGACTGCAAGGGCTCTGGGAGAAACACTCTTTGATAAAGAACTTGAAAAACCAATTGGGCAGTTGATCGTTATATGTGGCCGTAATAAAAACCTTGCCTCCACACTTGAATCTGATGAATGGAAGATTCCAGTAAAGGTAACCGTCCTTGCTTGTTAAAACCTATACTTTGACACACTTTTACATGGGAAAAATACATTTATTTTGAAACATATGTAAACTGTCTTGCTTTTTCCAATTTGTTATTTGTAGGTTAGAGGGTTTGAGACCCAAATGGAAAAATGGATGGGAGCTTGTGACTGCATCATAACAAAGGTACATTGAGAGGGTTCCTATCCACATAATCCCCTACTAATTTGCATATTCCATGCACCCTAGACTAATGAATTTTTATTGGTTCCCATCTTTCATAGGCTGGACCTGGAACAATTGCAGAGGCATTGATCAGGGGGCTTCCTATTATCCTCAATGACTACATTCCGGGACAAGTTAGTGATCATTTCCATCCCTCTCTCTTCAATTCATGCATTTTCTTAGACATTTTAATTAAAATTTGATCCTTTTCACTTGAATTGGCAACCCCAGGAAAAGGGCAATGTGCCTTATGTGGTAGACAATGGGGCTGGTGTGTTCACCAGAAGTCCCAAGGAAACAGCTAGGATTGTGGCTGAATGGTTCAGCACCAAAACAGATGAACTCAAAAGGATGTCTGAGAATGCACTTAAACTAGCACAACCAGAGGCTGTGTTCGACATTGTTAAGGACATTCACCAGCTGGCCTGCCAACGTGGACCTCTTGCAAACATCCCTTACATGCTGACATCGTCGTTTACAAGTTTGATTAATTGATAACAGATAAAAAAAAAAAAAAAAAAAAGGGTCTTCCTCCATTAATTATTACTGGGGTTTTCCCCTAGAATGCCATGTACAGGTACAGCTAGTTCTAATATTATCATTCTTTGGCCTCACAGGCTTCCTAGTTCCTGCCCACCATAATTGTTGTAAATTATTGTAAACTAGCTTTTGCGTTTGGAAAGGTTGTGATTTTTCCCTTTTAGGGTATTTGGAAGAAGAAATATATATAGGATGATGTGGAAGTTGAGAATCGATGTTGTAATTTTTAATGTGATCTTCCTTTGTCTTTTATGGTTGCTTCGAAGTTAAACTCATTGGGACATACCTGGCCAAAAAAAAACTCATTGGGACATAGGATGATGCTGATAATTAGAAAGAGTACAAAAACATTGAGTGACGCCAAACATCGAGCTTAGGAAATGCTTTGCAGCAAAGTTAGCAAACTACTCCAAGTACTTCTCTTGGTTTTTAAGTTTTAACCATCCATCATCAAACCAGTGGTTGGTGTGACACTTTGTTGTAAGCCCAAGATCTATCGGCCCTACAGAAAATGGACATGAGGTTGTAATTATATTTTTAATCATTCCAAATTGGGAGATGAGAGATTCCAATTTATATGCATGTTAGAGAGTGCTTTTTTGAAGTTGGGTATAAATACTTATCCTCCAAAAAGAAATAAACCAAAGAAGGTTGATTGGTAGTTGACCACAGCGCCTTAAAAAGAATGTTAGTTATTAACTCAAATAGGCAATTACAATCACAATCTTGCAAGCTTAATTCAAAGATTAGTGCAATTAAGCTAAGGAGCCAACCTGTGTTTGTTGGCAATGGCAGGTGTACTGATTGAGTTGCAGGTTATAATGATTAAGTAAACATAGTGATGCCATGTGGTTCAAGAAAGAAAAAACTTATTATATGTGATTATAAAATCACGTGATATATTTAAATTATAATACGTAGATAATTTTAAAAGTTTTTCCTATAATTTAGGATTTTTTTTATATTTTAAAATTTTATGTATTAATTATTATACACATATTATAATTTGAATAAATTAATAACAACACATGTTATGTTACCATCACACAAAACAATTTTCCAAATAAAAGAATTCATTGTCAATTACATTGTACACAAATTTGGATGTTCCACCTCCAACATTGATTAGAATATTAGATAAAACAATATCTCATTGTCTCTTTTGGTGGGTCCGGGACTGATAAGATAGCCAAGCTAATTTTGACCGTTGATCTGTTTATCAAAAAGAAAAATGTTGGATTGTACTTTTTTTTCTAATTTTTTTTGTATGACTTAAATCAGTAGTGGACACCATTACATGATTTACATCTTAATTTTATTTTATTTTTTTGAATTTTAAAGGAGAGAGAGAGAGACTTCAGGTGACAACATGCAATTTTAAAAAAAGAATTATACATAAAATATACGACAAAAGATTAAATAAAATAATAAAAGAAGATTTAAAGTTCAGTTCATTTTATAAATTTTTGTTAGACTAAAATCTGTAATAATTTAAAATTTTTAATTAAGTCATTTTATTTTTCTTCTTTGAGAGTTTTATGTTAAGTTTTAACTATTCAGTCTCTACAAAGCCCATTCTACATTGTAAGAGGAGAAATACCTTTAAATAATAAAAATATCCTTTAAATCGAAGAATGATTTTATTATAAATTATAAGAATTTTTTTATAAATTAAAATGACTTTATTATGAATTAAAATAATTTTTTTATAAATTATTATGAATTAAAAAAAATTTCTTATAAATTTTAAAACATTCCTAATCTTCATCTAAAAAATTTGTTTCCACAAAACCTGAGCTTAATTATCTTAATAATAAATCAGACACAGCAAAAATTGAAAAACTAAAAATTGGACAATATACAAATATTTTAGGCAAATGGGCTCACAATCTGGGCTTACGATATAAACGGGCTTACAGTTTCTCAGATCAAAAGTCACGACATGTTAATGGGCTTGGAGACTTATAAGTGCACCCAAAAATTTTATTAAAAACAAAAAATAGAAAATCAGGGGACCCCTGATGGAATTACAGCCGTCGATTCAACGGTTAAGATGGAAGTTAATCTTAGTTCTCTAGTTTTAAGGTGAAGTATCAGTTTAGAGGATCCAACTCCTTCCACCCACCAATAGCGATTCTCTGAACTCTCTCTCATCTCTGAAGCTCCAACATTTGCAAACCTTGGCTGGTTTCACAAGGAATTATTAGATCAGGTACTGACTTTACTGCCCGATATTCATTTCTTTGATTCGATCTTTGATTTTTATTTTCTGTGTAAATTTTTCTCTCTATGCTTTCTTATTTGGGATAAATTTCTATGCTTTTAATTTTTTCATAATAATGTTTTCACCTAAAGCATTATGTAATCGGCTTCATTGCTTGAATTAGGATATGGGTTTGTTTGGATGGCATTTTATTTAACAAAGGGATGAAATGTTAAGAAGCATACATCAAAGAGGCTCTCATAGTATCATATTTTATTCAATGTTTTTGAACCATTGTTTAACATTGTTATGGCCTCTGCAGACACCCATTTGATTTTCTGGAAAAAAAAAGTCTCGGTTTTAAGCTTTAATTTCTTGACAGAGCGTCGTTTTATCTGAGAAAGATGGTAAGAACTCAAGCTTTTCATAATTTTCTGTGTTTTTATACTTTTTTAATACACTGAGGAGAGAATTAAATTTGTCAGTGGAATGTGTTAGTTAAAACAAGCACTTGATGGCAGGTTTATCACTCTAGTTTTGTGGACGAGGAAGGAATTACCAAAGCTTGTGGGTTCCCTCTACTGCCTTTGAAAAGCCATATAAAGGGTCCTGCTCCAGTTTCAGACCAAGGTTTTCTATATATACATTCATACTATTAGTTCCTTGTAATACTAGATCTTTTAAAATTGTTCCTTCCTGTTATATGTTTTTCAATATGAGGGATCTTCTTCTGTGCAGATAGGACTGATATTGTTGATGAAGCAATTACATTTTTTCGCGCTAATGTCTTCTTTAGAAACTTTGATATTAAGAGTTCAGCCGATAAGCTCCTCATTTATCTGACGTTCTACATTAATGTGGCTTTGAAGAGGCTTGAGGGTTGCAGAACTTTGGCTGAAGGAACCAAGGCCATTATCAATTTGGGTCTGGAAAAAGTTCCTGTGCCTGGAGAACCAGGTTTCCCTTTCCCAGGCCTTTTTCCTCTTCCTCAATCCCAGCGGGAAGCAGGTGAGCTGATTTATATCTGAAAAGTGTTGAAAAATGTTGTTCAGTTGAAAATTACGATAGCAAGTTTAACTTATTCTTGCATATTTATTACATTCCCAGCTAAATTATCTAAGGTTTTCATATTTGAAATAGAGAAAGTAGTTTGAAATTATAAGTTATGTAGCTTTTCAATTTGATACCCTGCATAAATGGAATTATTATTACTTTCATATGCCTTTATATTTCATGGCATGCTTCTCAGGTTATGGAATCTGAATTTTATTTCTTTCGTTGATGGTCTTGAATCGCTTAACTTGGTGCTAAACTATGAATTCTAAATAATCATTGAACAGACCTCCACAGGAAATGCTTTAGTTAGAAATTTCACATTTGTTGCTTTCATTGTTAACAACTTACATGTGTTCTCTTTTTGAGAGAGCATCTAAGTAGAATTATTGAGATTAGAGAATCATATTGTTAGTTCTTTGGTTTTGCTCTTCGGCAATTGCAGCGTAACATCCATAGTTTCTTCCAAACATGGGTCTTAACTTTTGTTCTTGTGTGTAAATTTATTGTCGATCGAGTACTTCTCTGTACAGGAAATGGTTTCAAGAAAAATTTACATCTGTCGTTATGATTGGAATACATAATTGGTAATAAGTTAAGTTACCATCTTACATACTTGTGTGAAATTAGGCAACTGAATTGTTATTATTTATTTGGGTTTGTTCTCTGTATGGTGACCCTCACTTCCATATGTACTGATAGCTTCATATATCTTCTCTTATGTTTGAAAATATTGAATGCAGAATTGCTGAAGAATTATTTGAAGCAGATAAGGGAGGAAGCAAGTGGGAGATTACTGAGTGTTGCTTATAGACCTAACGGGACTCCTAATAAGTGGTGGTTGGCATTTGCCAAAAGGAAATTTATGAACATCATTGTTCCCTCATGAACACAACAGATGTTGTAGATTGATCTATCCAATCAGGCTATTTGTAGATGGTTGTCCAAGGAATGCATCTTGATCAAGAAATGTGGGGAAGAAAGGAACATCAAACATGCATGTGGTGGCGATTTGTTCATAAGACAGTTATGTAATGAGGAGACATTAAATTGAGCCAAAAGAATACAAGTTTGAGAGAGATGGGTCGGTCCATTAATCCAGAACATTGTAGTTGGTGGTGCCAAATTGACTTATATATCTTTGGTTTTCATGTAAGAGTAAAGACAAATGTGGTTGATTTTTCAAAGGCAATGTTGTGGAACGATATTTATGATGTGTAGGTCCTAATTTGTCCCCATACACCTTGTGTAGGTGAAGAAGAAAATAACAGATGAATTTTTCAGCACTTGATGGAATGATAAGGGAAGTGTCTCATTCTGTGTCTGCGCTACAGTGAACAGTTAGCAGATTTTTCTAGTTTCTTTTCCATGAGTTGTGGTGACTGTCGAGCAGTGATCACTAATCTCATTTTCATTTGGGAAATCTTTCTTTCTTTACCAATCCAATCATTCTTTTGCCATTATCTTTGGCTCCATTGGTTTGTGAAATACCTCAACTTACACATTGATTTTCTCATTTTGTGTCAATTCCCATGGCATGACGTATAATCATACTGATTAATTTTCAGCCAAAAATGCATTGGTACGTATAACCCGTATATATATATCTATTTTTTCACACATATTCTTATATGTTAGTCGATCATTATGGGATGAATAGTATATATATCTATTATATGCAAGTTTTTCTTTATTTATGATATCTCACACTCTATTATCTTATTTGTATTTTATCGTAAAAAAATAAAATAAAATAACAGCTACTGGTCTAATAATTTTTTATTTTTTTTTGAAAATATTTCAAACCCGAACTCTTCTTCCTCGACTTGCAACACAAATGTGAAATGTGCATCAACATATGAAAAAACATTATTAAACATTCATCAAAAGAATCACAGGGGACCAACACATATGCCTTTGATGGGCCAAGTACTACACAATCTAGCCATTATTTTAATCCACTTTTGCCTTTTCACTGTACCAAAATCCAAACAAATTAAGAAAGGAAAAAAATCGGAGGGAGAGGCCCAGAGCTCACAGTGACAACTGACAACTGACATCTCACTATTACTATTCAAGATCTATAACCATATTTGAGAAAAAAAAGAAAGAATTACTTACTCTGTTTCTCTCCCATTTCTCTCAATTGATTCTCTCTCTCTCTCTCTCTCTCTCTCTCTCTCTCTCTCTTTTTCTGGATAAAGAAACAACCAAACCAACCCCTGAAAATAAATTTTCTCAATTAATAAACTAATTTTCATGTTTACTTTTTCTTTTTTCATTTCTTCAACATCTAAATCTAAGAAGCCGAACAGACTACAACAGAGCCAGTCCTCACCACCCCATGGTCTCTCACTTCCATTCCTTTAATCTCAGCCGTTGATCTTTTCCATCCATGAGCCTTATGTTCTTGAAGCCTAGGGTTTCCACCATCTATCTCACCCCAATCTCCACCACCATCATCGCCGTCCATGTCGTCGATGGCCAAGATCAACCACAAACATCACCAGATCAACGGCCAGATTTCGCCCCATCCCTGTCCCCACCTAGCCGAGTTCCGCTCCAAAAACGGCTCCAAACCCTTCCGAGCCTTACAGGACTGTCTCCAGGTCAAACCGCCAGGTGGCCGGGCCTCGATCCGCCGCGACCCCAGAGAGTTCCCGCGCTGCGGCACGTGCGGCGAGTCCGCGCGTACCAGGCTTTACGCGTGTGTCACGTGCGCCACGGTTCATTGCCACGCGCTTCCCGGGCCCTCCCACGCGGCGGCTCACGCCGAGTCTATGCCTCCCGGGCACGAGATCGCCGTCGACGTGGACCGAGCCGAGCTCTTCTGCTGTGCGTGTAGGGACCAAGTCTACGACCGTGACTTCGACGCTGCCGTTGTCCTGGCTCAGACTGCCGCATCAACCCTAACCTCATCCGCCACGTCAGCAATCGAACAGTACGCTCCGGAAAATCTCCGCAAGCGACGCCGTATCGATTACAAACCGTGGACGCCGGATCAGAGAGAGCGAGTCCTAATGGGAAACAATTCGAGTCCTCTAAACGACGTCATTTCAGATTTTCCTTGGGGATTGCGTGGACTGAACAATTTGGGGAACACATGCTTTATGAACTCGGTTCTTCAGGCATTGCTCCATACGCCGCCGTTGCAGAACTACTTTCTTAGTGATCGGCATAACCGCTACTTTTGCCAGAAGAAGAGCAATGCCGACAATGCCGGTAAGAAAATCGCCGCTAATAATACTGATCGCGGTGGCAATAAGGCTGCTGCTCGTATGTGCTTGGCTTGTGACATGGACGCCACGTTCTCGGCAGTTTTTTCGGGGGATCGGATGCCTTATAGCCCTGCAAAGTTCTTGTACAGGTTTGTAATAATCTGTACAAATCTGATTTTCAGTGACAATGACAATGTGGGTATTGGCAATGTAGGGATCACATGCTGTACTTCTGGGTTTTTTTTTTTTTTAACCTTATAATTGATCTGTTATCCACTTTGGGTTGTTTTGTTTTTTTCCTTTTTTTTTTTTACTGATTTGTTATTGTGATTTTACTGTAGTTGGTGGCAATATGCAGCGAATCTGGCGAGTTATGAACAGCAGGATGCGCATGAGTTCTTCATTTCTATGCTTGATGGGATTCATGAGAAGGTGGATAAGGAACGGCGGAAACCCACAAGCCAAGGTTAATTAACCCAAAATTCTTCTCTTGTTAAGCTTCATGTTGTGTTTTATGTGCATGCTACTTCATTCTGAGGAATGAGATACAAAGCAACAAAGAACAAATTTTGAGTGTTTATTGCGATTATGAATCATGTGGGGTAGTCTGGGATGTTGCCATTATGACTATTATCTGGTTTTGGTTGATTGTGCTCATGTTTTTTTGTGAGGGTCCAGGTGACATGCCTAGTTAACCATTGAGTTCTCTGCTATGTGTGAGGACATGTAGCTCTGCTCTGCTCTTGCTGTACACTTCAGTTTCTGTTAGATGTTTGGCCACTACTTGGAGGACATGATCGTTTCCTGTTCAGATATGGAACTCAAATTAGTAGAGCTGTGTGTCTGAAACTTCTGCTTAGCAGCTTTGCTAGTTGAAGCAGATTGGATTTTGTAGGAGCTGTTCTTTCTGAGAGTTTTTGAAGTTAGCTAATGTTGAGGTTTTGAGATTGTTTTGAATGTCAATGTTTGTGTTTAGGTGGTAGAATAGTATAGCAAATTCTTAACTATCGTTTGATAGAATAGTTCATTTGACATTTTGAGTAGCTCCTTAGAGATACTGTAAATCTAGCAAGTTGTGAGCTGTCGTTTGACATTTTTAGAAGTTCTAATCACCCTTCACTATTCCAGCTGGGAATGTCATTACTATTATCATAATTTAAAAGTGTATAAATGTCAGCATGGTGGTAAACCAGTGCTGCAAAATCCTTAGATGGCTTAAGAGCACTTCCTGTAATACTTTTCTCTTATATCAGAGAACAAGCTGATGGACTTTTAGAACATGAAGCACGAAAAAAACTTGGCTCCATGGCAGTACTGCAAGACATTAACTTAAGAGTTATCATATGAGCAGTTGACATCCCAACTTATTTATTTTAATTATTTATTTTAAATTAAGATGATTCAAAATACTGTTGAAGATTAAAGGTGACTTTAATATCTAATTGCAGGGTGTGGGTCTAGGTATCTTGCTTGTTGCCATAGGAGTTGACAAATGCTCTCAGATTTAGGGCTAATTTTCAACCTCTACCTGCTGGCTTGATGGCGTTATCCGCTTCACTCCAGTAAGTCAATTCACTTGGCTATTTTGGGTTTATCTAGGGCGATCTAGCCTTTCATAATTCTCATTTAACTCAACCTTTTGCCATGTTTAGGATTCCATTAGGTTGACAGCCAGGCCAAATTTTCAGGTCACTCCTGTGTGCACTCTGATTCCATTAGGTGTAATGTATTCTCATCAAAATTTTGTTAATGAGAAAATTAGGTGATTGATTATCTAACTAAAAAGAACGTATATAGTATAGCAGCTGGCAGTTAACATTGTCAGATAGAGATGGTTCCAAGGCATTCTTTTCTAGTAGCATCGAAATATTCAACAAGAATGTTTTTGGTCATCCAAGATTGCTTGAGTTGTGTCTTGATGTGGACCTCTACATGTATTTGCATATGCTTGTATTATGTGTACTATATTTAAAAAAATATATATCATAATGATAAAATTTCTGATAAATATTCATTTCCTTTGTAGTGCAGGCAATGGAGACTGTTGTGTTGCTCATAGAGTTTTTTCTGGAATCCTGCGGTCTGATGTCATGTGTACGGCTTGTGGTTTTACATCCACAACATATGACCCATGTGTAGACATCTCACTGGATTTGGAACCGAACCAAGGAGGTTCTGCAAAGGTAGTGTCCACAAAGACAAGTCATTGCAATGGTGAGGCAGATTGCATGGATTCCAGCCAAAACTGTGGAATGTCTACCCTTATGGGATGCTTGGACCGTTTTACAAGACCTGAGAGATTGGGCTCTGACCAGAAATTTTTTTGCCAGCAGTGTCAGGTGAGGCAAGAGTCTCTCAAGCAAATGTCAATAAGAAAACTTCCTTTGGTTTCTTGCTTCCATATTAAACGGTTTGAGCATTCTTCAGTACGGAAAATGTCAAGGAAGGTTGACCGGTATTTGCAGTTCCCATTTTCATTAGACATGGCACCTTACCTCTCGTCTTCCATCTTGAGGGATCGTTTTGGGAATAGGATTTTTCCTTTTGATGGGGATGAGCCGGATGCTTCAAATGAGTTATGTTCTGAGTTTGAGTTGTTTGCTGTCGTCACTCACACAGGCAAGCTAGATGCAGGCCATTATGTGACTTACTTGCGACTAAGTAATCAATGGTACAAGTGTGATGATGCTTGGATCACACAAGTTAATGAGAACACAGTGAGGGCTGCACAAGGATATATGATGTTTTATGTACAAAAAATGCTGTTTTACAAGGCAAGTGAGAAACGGGGCCCTGCATGATACGCTGAGGAAGTGATGAAATTTTGTTGCATGAGGCAGAAGTTGGAAAAAGAAAATTATTGGAATTCATGGATTATGCTTGATTGAACAGCGAAGAATTTCATGGCCAGTTTTGTTTGCCATAAAAACAAATGTAATCGAGTTGCTTTGGTCATTGGTAAAGAAAACTAAGCAGCTCTATGCCTCTATGTGCTCAGTGTGCTCACTGAGGACACCTTTGACTTCGAGTGGTAAGTGGTAAATTCCGATTCTCAGATGGAGCAAAGTGAGCCTGAATTTTTTTGGCAGTCTTGCATTTGGGAAAAATTAATTCATAGTGGTATTGGTTCCATTAAAATGATACCTGATATGAATTTTTTACCTACCCATATAGTATTTGTGATAGTTGATTTCTGATATTGTTTAACTCGAGATGGAATTGGATGAACTTAAAGCTATACGAGCACTGCCTCTCATTGTTTTTTGGGTCACTCATATTCAAAACAAAAACATTTAAAAAGAAAAAGGGAAAAAGATACAAATGTTGAACAAGCAGCCAAAGCTTTTGTCACTCGCATTTCAAAAATTGAAACTCCTTTGTTGACAAATTAAATTCCACCCTGCAGTCCATTTCGGCAGACTTGTTCTTCTTCATCACAAACATAAATTCCACCTTTCCAGTAAGCTTGGCTTTGCTGGTCAGCGTCAAAACCCCAGTGCTCATGTCACTGCCGAGACCGGAATTTTTCGATAACCCACTGGAAGTCAAACGCACTGTAACATCAATCTGTTTTGTGGAACGTATTCCAGCCTTGCTCTTGGGAATACTAACTTGCCCCACAGTCTCTCCCTCATACTTGAACGCGACAGTGCTTGCATCAAACTTATAGGGACCGAAATTCGTGTTCTTGATCCTGATTTGGGTTTTGAAGCTCAAGTCGAATGAAGGTGTTGCAGCCACTGTGTTGAAGTTTTGGACGCCGATGGCACCCAACCTGACCTTGGGTGACTTAACGCGCATCACAGTGAGTCCCAATACGGTGATGACTATGATCCGAACCACGATAAAAACAGCAAATATATTCCACATTTGATTCTCTTCTTGCGTTTGAGCTCGGAGGATTGCTGAGTGGCCGATTCTGCATCGCTTCTGTGGTGTACATTTGCAGGTGACAAGGGAGATGCCTCATTGTGCTTCTCAGCCATTTTTGTTTTCTGGGAAAATCAATCAGAATCTCTAAGATGGATTGTTGGGTTGGGGATTGGAGGTTGTTGCTTGCTACTTGGTATGGTAATGGTGGAATGTGATATGTATTTATAATGAATGGACATTCTGACTTTTGTATAGAAGGGAACAATGGGTGACTTGTTCCATCAGGAAAAGACAAAATGGAGTTGTATTTTCTATTGAGATTGAAACGCGCTAAGCTGACTTTCTGCACTTGTAGATGGTCGCATGGGCATCACTTTTGAGTGCTAAGATGAACAATTATTATGATATCTATGTACAGAAGATTCCATGGCATCCCATTTGGACCTTTAGAACATTTTCAATTGCGTGAGGGTGCTATAGGTCTATGGGGTCTTGGGCTAGACTTGTGTCTGCCTTGGGACAGAGGGCCAGAGGCTGCACTGGCTTGGAGTTGTTGAGATGCATCGGCAGCTGCTATTGGCCTTCTCAAGCACCAAATGTACTCTAACCAGCAGCCACCCCTGTCCTGTCTTGTGACGCTTGTCTTAGGTTGCATACTTGCAACTTGCAAGCATTTTCCTAGTAAGACTTGGAACACAACTCCATAATACCGCAAGATAAACAGTCACCTTGGGCCTGATCCTAATGGGCCTGAGTTCAAGCCCACCACTTTTCAGGCCCATTAGTGACAAAGAATCCAATCCCTAAAAAGGCAAACACCCACTCATTAGAAATGCTTGGTGGGAGAAGTTCCAAAACTAGAAATGCCATTAGTTTCATATTACCGGGAGAAAAAAAAAAAAAAAAAAAAAAAAAAGCAGTACAGACTACACAGAGCAATACTTGGGTCCTCAAATATGAGACCAAATTTTCTCCTCGTAATTAATTAAATGAGTTCTATTACAAAGGAGAAAAAAGAGTTAAGATGATAGACCTATATACAGACTCACTGACCACGAGATCAAGGTTGGTCCTGAACCGTCCAAAAAAAACTTAGGTGAGTTAAAAGCTGGTGTTTTATTATTATTTTGCTCCAAATCGTATCTTGGGCCCAAAATCTCCCCAATAATGTAATTTTGTTTTATCTTTTTTCAAGTGTTTGGTTTCTCATTTCTGTCTCCTTCTTATCTCGTAGTCATCATCACCTTCTTCCTAAGCCTCACACCCTTTCTTCAGTCGCCATTCGTTTTCACGCTGCGGATACCGAATCGTGTGGAATTTGCTGATTCAAGGGCCTTCTGTTAGGGTTTCAGAGCTGTACGGATGCTTGATTTTGCCTCATGGCTTTGATACTCCTTCACCATCGCCTTCATCTTGTAAGCGTAGAGTGAAATAAAGCATATTCAGACCAAAATTTGTATATCCAGGTAAACTTCACTCCCTCCCTTTTATCAGATTAACCTGTAAATTCATAAAATTGCAATTAAATGTATATTTCTACTGGAAAATGTTTCAGTCTTGTATTATAAATAATCAGAAATGAAACTTGCTGCAATTTCGACAGCCAGACTCTTGAGCTCTAAAAGCATAAGCTAAGCACGTAGAAGGTTTTTTTTTTTTTTTTTTTTTTTTTTTTTTTTTTTTTTTTTTTTTTTTTTTTTTTATNACTCTCCAACTCTTTATACAGAAATTTACAATGTTTTGTTTTATATCTTTGTCTTCACATCTTAATCTTTTGAATAGGTTTTGTTTTTACTAAACCCTTTCCTTAAATCAAGACTAGGCAACTCAACATTTGATTCAAGTCTACTACATTGTTTGTCTTTGGGTTTTTTGGTTCTGTTTGGCCATCATCAATCTATTACCATGGCTCCTGCCATATATTATTAATCTTTAAGAACATGATTTGTTGCCGATGTTCATGTTGTTTTTAGAAAATAAAGTTTAATGTAAAGGATGCTTGTAGTTTCCAGTGAATGTTCAAACAGAATTTGTCAGTAGGTGTAATCTGATTTATAAATTTAATAAATCATTATTTGATGCTCAGACAGTAGAAGTTTATAATGACTATATGCCAGTGACCCAGTTGCAAGATTTCTGAAATTTTAATTCTGAAAAGTGGAAACCAATTTCTGTCTGTGAGTTTTACTTTATTTGATTAGGCAAGAGCTTATTGTTTTGTGGTTTTCAGGTGCTGCTCACTCGACCACTTTTGATACATCACACTCATTCAATAGCAATCAGGAAAATCAGTCTAATCCCTCCCTGCAGCATGTTGTAATTGAAAATTCTGATCAATCTCGTAATTTCTTTTGCAAGAAAAAGATGAATCCATTGGTAACAGTTGATGATCTTCAAGTTAAGTTCTTGCGCCTCCTCCGACGGCTTGATCTGCCACAAGACAATCTTCTCGTGGCAAAGGTTCTTTATCGTATTCACCTGGCAACTTTGATACGAGCAGAAGAATCTGATCTGAAAAGAGTTAATCTTAGAAGTGATAGAACCAGAGCAATGGCGGCAGAACAAGAGGCAGCTGGCCTGCCTGAAATTGATTTCTCTTTTAGGATCCTTGTACTGGGGAAAACGGGAGTTGGAAAAAGTGCTACGATAAATTCTATATTTGATCAAACGAAAACTGTAACCAATGCATTTGGACTGGGCACAGATCACATTCAAGAGGTTGTGGGAACTGTAAACGGGATTAGAGTAACTATTATTGATACCCCTGGTTTTTTGCCATTATCTACAGGCAATTTGCGCAGAAATAAGAAGATTATGCTCTCTGTGAAGAGATTCATTAGAAAATGTCCACCTGACATTGTTTTGTTCTTTGAACGCCTCGACCTCATTGATACAATCTATAACGACCTCCCCCTTTTGAAGCTAATAACTGAAGTTTTTGGGCCTGCAATTTGGTTTAACACCATTCTTGTCATGACTCATTCTTCCCCAGCTCTTCCAGAAGGACCTGATGGGTTTCCTGTCAGCTATGAATCATATTGGAGGCAAAGCACAGATATGGTGCAGCACTATATACACCAGGCAGTGTCTGACTCCAGACTTGAAAACCCAGTGCTTTTGGTTGAGAATCATCCTCAGTGTAAGATAAATATCATGGGGGAAAAGATACTTCCAAATGGGCAGGTTTGGAAATCCCAGTTTTGGTTACTATGCATTTGTATGAAAGTTCTGGGTGATGTCAATAGTCTCTTCAAATTTCAGGACAGCATTGAACTTGGGCCCTCAAGTGCCACCCAAGTGCCTTCTCTTCCCCATCTCCTCTCATCTTTTCTACGTCATCGCACTGCCATTAGTTCAAGTGGAGTGGACATTGAAATTGATGAGAGCTTTCTTTCAGACATGGAGGAAGAAGATGAATATGATCAATTACCTCCAATCCGAATCCTGACAAAATCCCAGTTTGAGAGATTGACAAAATCTCAGAAAAAAAACTATCTTGATGAATTGGATTATCGAGAGACCCTTTATCTAAAGAAACAGTTGAAAGAAGAGTACCGGAGGCGGATGGAGATTAAGCTTTCTGAAGAGAAAAATTTGGTGAGTGATGATAATTCTGATAGTCAGCAGCCCTCCCCAGAAGAAGAGGCTGTTTTATTACCAGATATGGAGGTCCCTCCAAGTTTTGACTCTAATCTCCGTGGGCACAGATATCGTTGCCTAGTTACGAACGATCAGTGGATCGTGAGACCTGTTCTTGATCCCCATGGATGGGATAATGATGTGTGCTTTGATGGAATTAGCATGGAAAGAGCTGCGCAGATAAATAGGAACATCTTTACCTCTGTCACAGGGCAGATGAGCAAGGACAAGCAGGACTTTAGCATTCAATCTGAGTGTGCTGCAGCTTACTCAGATTCCAGGGGGACGACATATTCTGTAGGTCTTGATGTTCAATCTGCTGGTAAAGATACAATCTATACGGTCCACAGCAACACAAAGCTGAAGAATTTGTGGCACAACTCTGCTGACTGTGGAGTCTCTTTGACATCTTTTGGGGGCAAGTATTACATTGGTGCCAAACTTGAAGATACTGTATCATTTGGGAAGAGATTGAGATTTGTAATGAATGCAGGCCAAATGGTGGGTCCTGAACAAGTAGCATATGGTGGCAGTGTTGAAGCTACGTTGAGGGGTAGAGACTACCCGGTGAGAAATGACAATGTCAGCCTGACAATGACTCTCCTGTCTTTTAATAAAGAGACGGTGTTGGGTGGAAATTTACAGGCGGAGTCTCGGCTAGGCCGAAATTTGAGAGTGTCAGTTAATGCTAATCTAAATAGCCGCAAGATGGGTAAGATTTGCATAAAAACAAGTAGCACTGATCATTTGCAGTTTGGTCTGGTTGCGGCTTTCACAATTTTCGGCACCCTTTTACGTAGGAAGGCTATTGAAAGTGCAAGTCAAGAATCAGGAGAGAGAGGATAAATTTTTTTCTGAAGATTTTTGTTTGAAGAGGACACAAGCTATCTTCATTTGGAACTTGGATATGATGGACCTTTAGTTGTAAAAGGTCTGGTAGTTTCAGAAGCTTTGTTCCTAACTTTCCCTCTCGCGTCTTAAATGCCAACATGGGAAGTGTAGCAAAGAATGCTAGCAAGCAACATATATTTTTGTTTAGGTAGCTTCTGGCAGAGGTTTTGTACGCAGAGTAAATTGAGGCAACAAGTGTACAGTTGAATCGTGGAGATGGGTTTTGTCTTTATGATTCATAAAATAAGTTCGAATGAATTACCAGGTTTATATATATATATATATTTTTTCTTAAACAATTGAAATTTCAAAATGAGGTTCATTACTTGTCTGTTTTTTTTTTTGGCCAATTTCATTATGTTGTCTTAAACAGGAATGTATGTTACTATCTACTAGATATGTGACAATGTTATCTGATTGGTGGCGACTCTTTGACCATCATCATTCATCAACACTGTACAAGATAAGTAACAACTCTTCGAGTATTTTCAGGAGTCCTCACATAATGCCACGTGTCATGTGTGATTGTGTGTATCCTCAGTCTCACCATCTCATCAATGACGCGTCAATTTTGGCCAGCACAGCATGTATGCCACCTGCATCCTCTGCCTCCTGGCTTTGTTCCATTGATTCCTTTCCTATTTATTGTGTGTAGCAGACTAGCAGTGCAGGTCACCAGGCAACTGTACCAAAATGAAGGGAGTGATTATTTGATGCCTTCTACAGTTCTATCCAATATTAGCTGTATTTGCTAAGTTGGAGGTTAGAAAAATTGTGAAGACCTTTGTTTTAACCAAGCTGTGTTAATTTTTCTTAATACAATTATATAACAACTCTCATTTTATCCCGTCCAATTTTGCTAAGCAAAGTCATCCACGCTCCCATGAATCGATCTACTATGGTGCCCATATAATATTTCTCTTATTCCAGTTGTAATTATCTTTTCAAGAAGAGGCTGAAGAGCTTAGTCCTTAATTACCCACTTAACCTCTGTGGACCATTTCCATTATTAACTTATTTTCCTTTTTCCTAAGTAGTAGTTGACAATTTGTAGACTACTCTACATCTCAACTCATTATATTAATTATCATTTATCAGGAAGCAGCGTTCAATTGTTCGAGCTCAGGTGTTGTTATACTTGTGGCAAACCTTTGTCATTAGACCAGCTAGCTGGCTTCATTGACTAAGATCCTTTCATGTTGTTCTCTCTCTCTCTCTCCCACACACACACACACACACACACAATTTACAGACACGTGACGTGAACAAACAGATTGCTCATTAATGATTATTAATAATTGGTGTGTTTGGTAACATCATATACAAATTATAATCATATTGTCTAAACCCAGCGGCATATACCAAGCCATGATTCCAGCATAAACCCAAAATCTTTTTTTTTTTTTTTTCGGTCGAATAACCCAAAATCTTTCTGCAAAAAGAAAACCCTCAGAAACTGGGATCAAATTGTGCTGACCATCTTCATCCAAAATTCGAACAATTAATTTCTTTGCACCACTAAATGCCAATTACAATTGCAAAAGAGACATAATATAATGATCACTAACAACAAATTGTATTTCTTTTGTACCCTCTTCCCCAATTTCAATTACATTAAAAAAATTACAACAATTTCTAAGGTGAAGACCCCCACAAAACCTCAGCAATAATGGTGGCAGCCTCTGCATCAGAGATAGAGGCTTCTCTCACTCTCACCAATATCTCTTGCTTAAAGGCCCTCTTCTCTCTCTGCCTCAGCCCTTCACCTACCTCCAACTGCACAGCAAACCTTGCAACACAGCTAGAGAATGGGTGGATCTCTAAGAACCCTTTCCCCCTATTCTCTCTTATGATCTTCCCCTCTTGTTTAACCCCATCATCAACAACACTAACTTCTCTGTTCTCCTTCTCATCATCATAGAGACCCAGTTCCATCAAATCCCCACCAAGCTCTGACCTTTGCAATTCCACAAGCTTCTTTATCAGACCCTCCTCAAGCATAGCATCAATGGCCTCCTTGCGCCCAAAGTACCCAATTTCAAGCACACAAACCATGGCCAACACTCTCATTTCAAGATCCTCACGATTTAACAAGCTTATGATCTTGGGTATTGCACCATTGCACTCAATCTCATCAACGAGCGGAGACTTTATCAATCTGACCAGAGTACATAGCACTTTGATCGAATTCGGTGAAGCAATTGTTAATAAAGCCTTAATTGTTTGACCCATCAGCACTTGACCCACAAACACATCCTTGTTGAACTTAATCAAAGCCGCTATGGCAAAAGCCGAGTGTTCCCTAACTCGTTTGGAGCAATTGGAATCACAGAGAACAGACTCGAGCAAAGTAAACACCTTGGACTTCAAGATCAAATCTTGTAACTCGCGGTTGAAGCCCTGCAAAACCCGGTCCTCGAACTGAATCAAGAGCTTAACCAACCCGTCCTCGTTGTGAAATGGTTGTTCTTTCAAAGCTCTGGTCAAGCTCTCCAAGCTCTCACGGTCGATCCACGCCTGGATTTCGGACTCGATCGACCCGGCGAGTCGGGACAGGCAGTGAGTAGAGCACCGGCGAGTTAGAAACGACGTGATACTGAGGTGGCCTTTGGACCTCTTGAGGGTCTCGACGAGGTTTTTGAGGGTTGCGAGGTGTTGGGAAAGCGTAGAGAGATGTGGGTCTTTGGAGAGGATGGTGTCGGACTCGGTTTCAAGCTCTAGCAGAGCGTTAATGGCGGACGAGTTTGACTCGGCCGAGTCAGGACTCGGGTGGGTTTGTAGCTCATGGGAAGCTTGTTTTAGAGCTTGCAAGACCTTGAGGACTCGTGGGCTGTCTTCCTTTGGTTGATCTTCCATGGCTATAATAGTTCCAAAAGAAAGATTGAGGTTTGGAGAAGAGAGATAGAGAGAAGATAAGAGAGCTCGATTTTACTCTCTCTCTCTCTCTCTCTTTCAACGACCAGTCTTCGTCTCCATACATGATACATGCATGCCAAACAGTCTTGCAAAATGCGAAACAGTCACTAAGAAGTTGGTATTTATTACATATACATAATCCAATTATTATCATATAATATTTGGATTACAATAAATGATAATAAATTAATAATTGGATTACAATAAATATAAGTGTTTTTAAATTAATTTTTCTTGATTTTATTTTTTGAGAAGAGGCTACCAGAATTAGAAATCGGTGATTCACGCGGTGGTGTTTGCCAATTTCATGTGGTAGAACAGAAGAGTGGGTCTGGGTTTTCGTGGCAAGTCAGTAGAGTAGCTGTGTGATGTGTGTGTATGCGCGCCATTGGATTGGATCATTGGATTTGGATGGCTAGGATTGTTTTTCAACTCTTCCATCATTTGGTATCAACAGAATGGCTAGCCCACATGAACAAGGCGGGTCTAGTCTGTTTTTGTTTTCGGCTTTAAACTCTTTAGTATTTTTTTGACAAAAAAACAATTCTTTCTTTTGACATAAAAAAAAAAACTTAGTCTAATAGTAATTCATTTTCTCACCTTCCATCATCAATTGTCCTTTTATTCTGCTTTCTTTGAGTTTTTTATATAAAAGACAGAGAAATTAAATTATGAAGAAAAATATTACTAAACTACAAATTAATTTTTTTAACTTATATTTAAATCACCGGATAAAGGAAAAAAAAAAACATATGGGATGTGGACCGCGGCGTATGACCGTATGTATCAGTCTATTACACCCTACAGTCTCTACACAATTTCTGTTTAGTTTCCTTTTTGATAATATAATTATGATAAGAATTAAGGAAAGTAGATGCTTGATTCTTTCTTAAACAATATCTATTAAAAAAATATGAACAATATGAACAATATCTATTAATACGTGATTCTTTCATATTAACACGTAACAATATCATAGACACGTAGCACGTAACAATATCTATTAATACGTCCTTCTAATTCACTTGATTCTTCCCATCATCATTCCGGTTAAACGCATGATATTAATAGGCTGACCATGTAATTGATAGTCACATGCATCAAAATCAGAAAAATCCAAGGTTTGTTTAGCACTGCTTTTTAGAAGCATTTTTATTTAGTATTGCTTTTATTAGAAGCGCTTATGTTAAGAAACACATATAAATTTTTATAAAATTTTTAAGTTGTTTATGCAAAATCACTTGAACGTGCTTATTGAGAAAGCACATATCAGGTGCTTCTCAAAAAACTCTTTAGAAGCGCTTTTATAATTCAGAAATACTTCTAATTCTTTTTGTTGAACACTATTAAAAGCGCTTTTACTAATTTAAAAATGTTTTTGATAATTTTAAAAACATTGTCAAACGGACCCCAAATTTAATGATTATGGGGTCAGCGGCTGAGCACTCAGCATATTCGGACGAATCAAAACCAAGCAATGGAATATATGGCCAAAATCGACATGAGTACACAAGTTGCTCATCTTTTCTTTCATTTTTGTTTATTTTCTTTAAATTTGTTCTGATTAAAATAATAAATCCATGATGGGTCCAATTCATGGGAGGCTGAGTCATTATAATTGTTTTTGCTGGTGTGGGGTTGGATTTTGCTTATGTATATATGATCACGAGTTAATAATGTTTCTGCTCTTAATGATGAAAATGAGATATGAGCCTAAAGCGCTTTGGTTTTGAGATACATTTTGTTATTTTTTTATTGTTAATTTTGGCTTAATAGCTGCTTCTAGAGCTGATATTAGGAAGATCATTTTGGTTACTTACCCAAAAAAAAAAGAGAAATATTGGCAGACAAAAAAAAGGAATTGAAAGATATGGGCTGCAGCAGATATCAAGTTATCAATAATCAACTTCTGTCCCAGCCCTATTTATGGGTTATGGGCCTTTGATGGCTGAATGCTCTAACTATAAGTCCATCAGCTGCATTGTTTAATGTGCCCACTCAATTTTGAGCAATTGGACAATGTGTTTTTTACTCTTTTGTGACATGGAAGTTATTCATCCAAGCTCAAAAAAGAAAGCTAAAAAAGCAAAAACATATGCCTAATTTGGACTTGGAGCAAAAAAAAAAAAAAAAGCCTAAAATTGGATCTAGTCGGCCCAATAACGGCAGGAATAAGTTCTGAGCGAAATTTGACTATAGAGGTCATCTTCAGCTGATGTTCGAATTTGAAGCCTACGTTTAGCCCAAAACTAATGTTGAATCAATAAACTATACAAAAAACCAGCGCAAGCTAATATTACTGAAAGGATCAAATGCTATACTTTTACTTACTATAATTAAAATGGACCTACGTCCACAACAGAATGTAGATGATTCTACATAGACTACATAAGTACATAACTTGTGTTGATAATGCACATATCCTTTTAAAGTTTTAACCTTGAAAATATATATATATATATATATGAATAATCAACAATGGTGTGGAGTTGTAGTGCCACCGACCAACCTCTGAATCTGATGCATGCAAATATGCAATGCAAATACAGTTCATTTGTTATCATATTGAGTCATTGACATACAGAAACAAACCTAATTTGGAAATGGAGGATTCGAACCAATTAAAAACCTCTTACAAATAATGCTCTGATAACTTGGAAAGTGATAACAACTTGAATGCCCCCACAAATTTAGGCTTTAAAGAAATGAACTAATTAATAATGGCTTTCAAACTATTGAAACGAACAGTGTGCTTATTTGGCATGGAAAATAATAGATCAATATTTTGCAGTTTGTACATTTTTTGCTTTATTGTAGAAATTGCAAACAAAAATAGTGTGATAAATATATCTGCGCTAGCTTCACAAGTGAGAATTACGAGACGGATCTTTGATTGGGCATTCAATAATTTATCATCGGACGCTCAGACAAAAACTCACAGATCAACTGTCAGCAAGCATTTTTCTCTTCACACGGACCATTGTGGGTCCCACTCTACCCAATAGCCCAATCCAACTCGTACCGTCGTTTTCCGAGGCAAATTACACATTTCGTGCTTTCCTCTAACCTACGCTACGCCACGTCAACTCAACTCCTTAGATGCTGCTAACGTACGCCTTCCCCTCCAACGAATATATACTCTCCCTCTGAATTTTTCCTTCTCATACCCACTGCTCACCTCATGAAGCTGTGATTTTAAGGTATTTTTTTCCTTTTTCGTTCTCTCTTTGAATATATATATATACATATGTTATGTGTATTCAATTGTTAGAATATTAATTCTAATTTAATGATAAATGATTGTTGCTCTTTCCATTTCCAGCTCAACTTGTTCTCACTGCCACTGTTTTAGTAATTTTCTTTTGCTCTGTGTGTGTTCATGTTGATTGCGATGTTTGTATTCAGTGGAAAATGAATCCAAATCCTGATGGGATTGGTTGAATATTGATTAGTACGTGATTTGTTTGAATCAATTTTGATGCTTGATCTTGTTTGAACGATTTAATTGTTGTTGGATTGCAAAATTTCTGAAATAATTTAAATCTAAAGGGTTTATGAAATATTCAAATTTCCTGGGTGTATGTTAAATTGCTAATGCTCATCAATTTAGCTGATTGCTTTTCTATTCTTTTTTTTCTTTTATGCAGTTAGTTTTACTGCGATTTGCTGAATGAACAATCATGGCAGAGGTTACTAGTATGCAGTCCATGTTGCTTCAACTTATTGTTACCTCTTTCGTCTTCTTGAGCTCTTCGAGAGATGGGAATGCAGGGATCACAAGTACCTTTATCCGATCTGAGTATCCATCCGTTGATATCCCTATTGATCATGAAGCATTTGCTCTTCCAAAGGGTCATAATGCTCCACAACAAGTGAGCATTCATAACTACTGTATATGCCTGGGTTTATCTGGGTGTATGAGTTCTTTTATTTCTTCACATCATATAATTTTTCAGAATTCAGGATGCGGAAAGTTATGATTCCTGATTTCTCCCAATAATTACTTTCCTGAAAAGTGGTAAATTATGATAAGAATAGGATGAAAATCCTTGTTCAATATTACTTTTTGAGAGGAAGAAAAGTCGAGGTACTTATGAAATACTGGTACAATGTCTAGTTTTCAGGGCTGTGATCCAATAGTTTATGCATCAGCTGCAATGTTTATCTCATGTTCCTTTTAGTAATATCATTCCTTGATTACCATCTCATTGTCTATGTCTTTTCTCTCCTTGTCTTGAGTTGTAATGATATTGAATACTTCAAACATCTGTTACAGGTGCATATCACCCAAGGTGACTACGATGGAAAGGCTGTAATCATCTCATGGGTTACTGCTGAAGAACCAGGGAGTAACAAAGTACAATATGGTACATCGGAGAAAAGGTATGAGTTTACTGCTGAGGGGACCGTGTCAAACTACACTTTCTATGAATACAAATCTGGCTACATCCATAACTGTCTTGTTGATGGCCTAGAGGTAACTATGATTGTTTTGTGAAGTAGTATCATATGTTGTATATTCCTTGTACTTTCTCTTGCTTACACATTTCCATAATACATCAATTATTTCGTATTTTCAGTATGACACAAAGTACTATTACAAAATTGGGAGTGGCGATTCTTCTCGAGAATTTTGGTTTAAAACACCTCCAAAGATTGATCCAGATGCTCATTACAAATTTGGGATTATAGGTGAGTTGTTATATTAAACTATTTATTAACGGATTCTTATTAACTTTATATTAATTAAATGTTGAATTTTGTGGTTTCCATTAATAAATAGTTATTTTTATGTTGCAGGTGATTTGGGTCAGACATTTAACTCTCTGTCAACTCTTGAGCATTACATGCAGAGTGGAGGTCAGACTGTCTTATTTCTTGGAGATCTTTCTTATGCTGATAGATATCAGTATAATGAAATTGGTTTAAGGTGGGATACATGGGGTCGATTCGCTGAGCGGAGTGCTGCATATCAGCCATGGATTTGGTCTGCTGGAAATCATGAAATTGATTACATGCCTTATCTGGTAAATTATCAAACAAATATCTTTACAGAACTGTCTGAGTTACTTTTGTCACTCTAGCTGAGTCTTTTTCAATCATGCATGCTATTGTTGTTGTCCATTGTTTAAGAATAGTAACATACTTAAACAGTTAATACACCTTGGACCGTTCACAAAGTAATGTTGTTACTGCATCCTTTGCTGAGTTTGCTCTCATTCTGTGAACCTAGAACTTTATTTGATAAAGTTTTTATTTTTTCCACCCTTTGTACCATGTTATGCTTATGGTACATTTTTATGCTCTCATTTCTGAAAGAAAGAAATACCTAAATCCATTTAGCATCATACTTTTGCTAGCTAGATTGGTTTACAAAAAAAAAAAAAAAAAAAAAANAATGCTGATATCTTTGTCATCAGTGAAGTACACACCTCAATGGAGGTGGCTGAAAGAAGAATTGTCAAGGGTTGACAGGGAAAAGACACCTTGGCTCATAGTCCTTATGCATGTTCCAATCTACAACAGTAATGACGTACATTACATGGAAGGTGAAAGCATGCGAGTAGTATTTGAGAGTTGGTTCGTTCATTACAAAGTTGATGTGGTGTTTGCTGGGCATGTTCATGCTTATGAAAGATCAGTATGGTTCTTTAACTTTTATGTTTTCCTGTCTTCCCACACTATATAATATGATCTAGTTTATTTGGTGTCCATCATTCCATCCATCTTCATATATGCATGAGATTCATGTTTTTATTTCACCCTTTTCAGTATAGAATCTCAAATATACACTACAACATAACAAGTGGTGACCAGTACCCCATACCAGACAAATCAGCTCCTGTCTACATAACTGTTGGAGATGGAGGGAACCAAGAAGGTCTTGCTGGAAGGTAAGAACTTTATTTCTATTTTTGTTATGATTTTTGCTTTTGTTAATAAGGAAAGGTGGGTGAAATTGCATGGAAGTTCTCATATAGCAGTCTGCAAGGAATTCAAATTCTTTTTGTGCAGAGGATAGTCAGGTCTAACAATTGTTCCATGGTTTCTGTAGGTTTAGAGATCCACAACCAGATTACTCTGCGTTCCGAGAAGCCAGCTATGGGCATTCTACGCTGGAGATTCAAAACAGGACACATGCATTGTACCATTGGAACCGGAATGATGATGGGAAGAAATTGGCAACTGATGCATTTGTATTACACAATCAGTACTGGTGAGTATAGTCATTACCATTTATGTTGCTGGTGCCAAAGCCAAGAAATGCGTATTTTCTGTATACACAATACCCCCTTGCTGATTTGGCACTGAACAGTTGTGATACAACTATGGCCATTTATGAAATTTAGGAAGGACACTAGGACAGGGATGAAGATATATAATATATATATATATATTTTGTTTTCATGAAAATTATAATCTGTATATATGACATGAATGAGTTTTGGTAATGCAGGGGTAGAAATCACAGGAGGCGAAAACTGAAGAAGCATTATATGAGGAAAAATATGGAGCGAATTGCGATGTATTGATAAGCAGTCAAACACCTCGGATATAATTGCTAGATATAGTTTCAACGAGGAGAGCAGAGGTGGTGGGAATGTTGGATGGGCTTGTATTGAGATTTGAACTGCGTATAAATAAGTAATATGATCCTTACGGTTGATTGTTCACGATATTTATATGGATGGAAATCTTTGCAAACACAATACAGTCAGTTCTTCCAAAATTTATTCTCATTTTCTAACACTCCTCTAAATAAGTTTTGCTTGCAAAGGTGACCACATGCAAATGCATAGTCTTGATTCTCTTGAATGACCAAGAACATTTCCCTTGTGGCAGAGTTGAGGGCATTTTAAATCAAGAAAAGTCAATATCATTTGACTATTCTACAAATATGAATAAGCCGCCATCCAACATTCCAACCTGAGCCAACAATATGATTCTTAATAGTCGAAGCTATTAGGAGAAAATGGGTATTACTCCAATATGAAATTTACCAAGCAACGATCGACAAATCGCCATTCTTCACCCCACAGATGAAACCAAAAATAAATATTCATGGAACACCATGAACCGAAAAAATTGATCCCCAAAAGCTCATGTTTTGGCATCTGATCCTATTAACTTGCATTTTACATGAT
The DNA here is from genome assembly GCA_003254865.1 of Dryas drummondii. Taxonomy (NCBI): domain Eukaryota; kingdom Viridiplantae; phylum Streptophyta; class Magnoliopsida; order Rosales; family Rosaceae; genus Dryas; species Dryas drummondii. The sequence goes on from QANW01001668.1 coordinate 285,205, forward strand.
AGTCAGGTCCTATCCGCAGACATAACAACATCTCCAAAAACAAAACCACAATGTAACTGAAAAAGATGGGATGATCATGAAGGGGAGAAAGTAAAGCAGATTCCTGCAAGTAATACACAGGTTGATAATCTAACAATCCAAGCAAGAGTAGCCTCACTGAAGCTGATAGGTACGCATAAATCTTCCATAACTTCACTACATTATGACACATGTTATGATACAATTATGTACACCATTTGAGTGCTTGCAGGTCTATTGAATCAACAAACTTGTGTAAAGGTGTCTCTGGTGTTCTTTGTATACATCTCTGGGCGGATAATACATCTTCAATTTACTGTTAGCCATACCACAGCAATCCATCACGAATCACGGTAAATTGATTGTGGCATCCACTTAAGATTCAAATTCAGTTTCCCAGATTTGGCCCCGTCTAGGGGTAAAGAGTCTTGGTATTCCCCTTCTAAAATAACCCTAGTGAGTGTCAGGATGCATCTTCCCATATAGTCCTGCACGATACAGAAAAGACCCATGTTAGAACACGTTCCAAAGTAATAGGCCAATGCCGCCACGAGACACTAGGAAGATAATGATAATTTCACATTACAGAAATAGTGATAATTGAGCACATACATGCATACACAGAATGCACATGCATATATGCATGTGTAGTGGTCCTCAGTGCCGTAATAAGGCAACCGAAAAATAAAGAACTTAGAAAAAATAGTACCTTCCCAAAAGTGTCATGGTCCCAGACTTCAAGAATGAGCATGTCATGTAATCCATCCTCAACAACAAAGTCAAAAGTCTGATTCCAAACAGGATTCAAACTTTCATTAACAACCTGAGAGAACAATGAAATTTAAGGATCAACAAAAGTTACAAAACCTATAACTTGAGGAAGTAGAAATAACTATAGCCTACAGTCCACAAGAATCTAGGAGCACAAATGAACACACCAGAGGCCAGAGGAGGACCTCTATTAAGTAAAAATATCCTATGGAACTAAAGGTGAAAAAAACTGAAACAAGGCAGCACACCTTACAATAAATAAAAACTACAGCCATTCCTTCATAGAAAAATAAGGTATTTACAGTCTTTGGGCATTCAAAATTTTACCCGAGTTTTGTTTCTCGTTCCTGATTTCTTCAAGGTGAGCACCACATAAGGGTCAGCCTTTCCCATCAGATCAGCAGGCGGCAAGTCTTCAGCGGATATTATAGTAACAGAAAGTACACCTCTAATTATAACCTCCTTTCTCTTCTGTGTGGCTTCCTTTTCATTTTCAGTAGCATCTGTTCCATTCACCCCAGCCTTAAATACCTTTTCCAATGAGGTCATTGAGGAGTTGGGAGTAAACGGGTTGACAAGGTTATTCTCCGTGCCAAATGGATAATATATCAGCTCCAAATGTACCTAAAACACAAAGGAAAATGATAAAAAAAAATTAAAAAGTAAAATTTCCTTTCAGAATATACCAAGAAAGAAAGTATGACTACATTGGGAGCAAGCTATGAACTGAAAAACTAATAAAAATACGATCTTCTAATTTCAAAGCCCAATAGCAAGCCACAAAAAGGTGGAAATTGATAACTCTATTTTGATCTACTGCTTTTGTATACATCAATGAATAATTATCCAGAAACAGTAGCCCAGATAATTCAAACATGGTATCCCAAGTTGGCCACGTACTGGTCAAATCATAAATGTAAATGTTATGTGATTTTAAGTCGGTCGGCTGCTGACTAACCCCACAAATAGACCCAACACTGACAAATCACAAGTTTTGCAGCCAGGCAATGCATCACCATCTCTACTGAATTTATGTACAAAAGGAAGAATACTGGTAGGACATTAATAATAACAATTAACTATAATAAGAATACAAAGAAAGACTCTCAACTCCAAGTAAAGAATTCAAAAGAAGGAGATCGTAGTACAATAAATAAAGCTCATCAATTAATATTATGTATTGATCCAAAGGATGAAAATTAGTCTTCTGACCTGCCCACGATTTTTATTATCTCTTTGGATTTCCAAACTTTTAACCAGCTTCAACCATACATCCTTCACTTTACCAGGCTGAAGTTCGCTTAATTGTACATGAGCACATCCAATGAGCTCAGATGCCTGAAGTCCCTCATCATCTTTAATTTTAACCACCAAATGTTGAGTGGAGGCATCTTCAACAATAAATTCAAAGTGCTCATTCCAGAGTGGGTTCAACTCATTGTTCTGAACAGAAAAAGAGAGAATTTTTCAGAATCAATTTAAACAAAAATAAATAACTAAAAAAATAAAATGCATGGATATATAAGAAGAGCAGAATATTTACAATAGTTTTGCTTCTCTTAATTCTGTCATGTAAAGGCCGTATGTACAATTCAGCAAAGGGATCTGATTTTCCTATCATGTCTTTATTTGTTAACTCCTTTGCCTGCACAAGCTTCACCTCTAACATTCCCTCTGGCTTTAACTCCAGATCACTAGCCAAACAAAGTTAAATAGAACAGAGAAAAACACCAAAGTTAAAAGCAGAAACCATAGAATAAATGAATAAGCACAGAACACCTCTCTCTCTCTCTCTCTCTCTCTCTCTCTCTCTCTCTCTCTCTCTCTCTCTCTCTC
>QANW01001668.1:287840-412766 GCA_003254865.1 Dryas drummondii
CCCTCTAAAAAGCTGGATAGTTAAAGAGACTCACATGCCTCTCCATTGCACATTTCAAGGTAGGAAAATAACAATCTTCTATATTCTGCTTTACCTGTAATCCCCAGGCAAAATGGGAATAACTTTCCGAACAGGCCATGTAAAATCTTCGATAGCATCCCGTATTGTCCCCTGCATAAATATTGTGCCTCTCAATTAAACCAAGAATACTTGATAAAACAAATCCTGCATATATGAAATAAGACCTACTAACTCTTATGGTGTTGAAAGACTACTATACATTTTTTGCAAAGTCATCCCTCACAACCGTTCAGTTTGTTTAATGTAATTTACTAGCAAGGATGTATGAAACCCAATGCCTGTATGTGAGTTACCACACATTAATGAGAACTCTACAACCTCATTTCGAACTCAAGGCATACTTTTACAAGAGTAACTGCACTCCGTAACTCTAACTTCTAGAGTGTATATTGACCAGGTCAATCTTAAATATGAAAGACTCTCAAACTGATACTTAACATTTAAACTATAAGGCAGAGCATTAAGTATGAAAATTTTCATTCCCAAATCATCATATAAATTACTCAACAAAGATCATGCCACACAACAAATTAGAAATCATGAATGATTGCAAGAAACAACTAGTGGAACATAATGATGGAATTTGCACAAACCTCAATTACATCGGTGATCCCAGGTATTGTAGATATGTCGCCACCCACAACTTTAAGCTTAAATTCCAAATTTTTCTGCAAATAAAAAGAAAAGGCATGTTTTCTAAATTAGAGGCAAGCACTGTTTAAGACTCTCCCCACCCCAGCCCAACAATAAAAACATTTCTAGAATTGCGTACTGGAGTATTCAATCACTAAATAGCAAAGAAAGACACCAGAATATTTTTTGGGGTTTGGACAAAATGCATCACAGTTGAATTTCATTCAGATAAAACTTCTATTCATAGACAGCATATTTATAATCCTACAGATATGCTAATGTTAGTGTAAATCTTCATCTAATTGAACTTTTTTTTAATGTGTAATATGTGTGCTACTTCTCACTTCCAAAAGATAGCTCTAGAAAGAGATACTGCACCTTTTCTCTCAAGGAATAGCAAACAGCTCCGAAGCACGGAAACTCATCAACCAGAGGCTTAAAAATCAGCCTGAACACCCCAGTGAATCCAATATCTTTCACCTGAAAACCGAAGTATAAATTAGAGAAAGTTCAAAAACAATACTCTCATTCTACAACAACAAAACTAATTTCTGAACATTGAAAAAACCTCCAGTGAGCAGAAGCAAGTAAACAATTGTAGATTACCTACCTGCACGGGTAGTGCTACACCAACTAAAGTCTTGATAGCAAGTATTATACTTGGATTTCCATCCCACTGCATTTCCAACTCCATAGTGACACTGTCACCTCCATCTTCAATTATGGAAATCCCTAATGAATAACATCAGCTCATTAGAATCCCAACATTAATGAATACTTAACCGGAAGAGTGTATTTAGCAAGGTAGATCAAGGATATGTGGCAACGTAGTGAAAACTAATGAAAACCCAGTTGTCAAACAAGCACTAAGGATCCAAAGATACAACCTCTTCATGCATTAAATTGAACTAACCTGTACACTGCGGTGCCACGGTACCAAGAGTAAACTTGGAAAATTTGAGTGAGGACAATATTATTGGTCTATACTGTTCCAGAACTGGCTCCACTTTAGTCTTTATCAGCTCAGACGCTGCCTACACCACCACATGCAGAAACCCAAATTGAAAAATTCAAAGAAAAAAAAAATTATGGCTACAAATAAATAAAATTAAAAAAAAATGAAGAAACCCCAGAAAGAGATACCTCATTAACATAGGGCCAGATCTTTGTAAGGTGAGCATTGAGCCATTGTACCTGAAACAATTAAAGAAAATATTAGCTCCACATATATAAGTGAGGAGAATTAAGCAGAGGAAGAAAGAGAGTGAAAGCTCAACTTCTGTCTCTGAGAGAAGACGACCCAAGAAGGGTAATAGTCATCAGGTAGAAGCTTTCTAGAATCCTCCACAGTCATTCGAGCAAAAGCAGCTACAGTTGTGGCGAGCTCGGTCCGGAGCTTGGACCGGCGGCTCTCCAACTTGACAAAGCCCACGATGAGTGCGAGCCCGACTATGATTCCGAGCACCAAGCCGAAAATGAAGGCCATTATTGGATTGGGAGCAGAGTGTGAGATTTGGGGGGGTGGTTGGTTAGTGAGAAACTGAGAGTTGGGCTAAGATGCTAAATTGGTAAAAGATTTAGGTGGGTCTGCAAAATTTGGTTTACTGTTTGTTTTTTGAAAGGCTGTTGGTTCGTTGTTGTAAACTTGTAATGAAGATTTGGGCGGAGAAAACGCAGATGGGGCCTTTTGGTGGAGGAAAGGAGGTACTGTCTGTCTCCGACTGGGAAAGTGATTGGAATGCTTTGCCTTGCCGACAAGACATTAAATAACAAAAGAAAAACAAAAATGGACCCCTTTTTTTTTTTTTTTTTTTTATGCATGAGAAAAATAGTTGACTCTGACAACCGAGTCATGAGGTGGCCAATTTTGTGCCCACTAGAGTGGGATAGGTAAGTTTTGTACTTCGCGGATACGTATGATGTTTGAATGCTAGATCTGTTGTTTTGTTTTAAGAAAATATCCACATTACCATTTTGTATTCATGCACTTTTTTACATCAATCTACAATGTTACTTCCGCACTTGAGTAAATACAAGTAACATTTTGAGTGTATAATCATTGATCATAACAAATTTTGTTATTGTTTCATAAGAAAAGTACATTACTGGAGTTTTTAATTATTTTTAAAAATCCAGAGTCTTAAAAATATATTTGTACAAAATTTTACTTAACTTTATACATATTTGTTTGGGAACTTTGGTGGTTATGGCTTTAAAATCCAATCTAGTGCTACTGTCATGGCCATGATGTGAAGTTATTAAATAAGAAACTGAAGATTAATGGAGATTAAATAAAAATGTTAAGAAAAATAATAAAGAAGCCAAATGGGCCTGTTAACACATGAACAACAGATCACTTTAGTTAGCATGAGGAAAGCCACCTCAGACTATGAAATCGCATTGAACCCAACATCTTGGGCCTTATAATTGAATGACCCAATTTGAATGAGAAGCCCATTTCAGTAGGGCACATGCAGGGACCTGGATCCTCTTTGCAAGGGCTGGGCCTGGGCATCTCAGTTGCTTGACCGTAAGGTCCATTAATTCACAATAAAATGAAGGACAGGACAGTCATTTTCTTATCTGGTTGATGAATAGTGAGTATAATTCAAAAAGAAATAAGGAAGAGTATGTTTTGACCTTCCAAACCACATTCTTGAACTCCTTTTTAGAATTTCTATTTATAAAAAAATTAAATAGAATAAAATACTTAAAAAAAAAAAAAAAACTTAATCAGCTATTCCATTCCCTCTTAATTTTAGTCAGCCATTTAAAGCACGCCGCAAACTCTCTTCTCTATATCGTTAGTAGAAGAGATCGCCGGCAATTAGTGTGGCGTGGAGTGGGTGGCTCCACAAATGGGGTGGAGTGTGAAAATTAATGAAAAGAAAAAAAAAAAGAAATTTAGTAGTGATTATTGAAAATTTGAGTATTGAAGCTATGTCAACGACATTTATTCTGCCTCGTAGTGTGGAGTCAACGTGATTTGGTGCTCCACGTGTTCCACGATCGTTGGCTAGCAGAGGTGCACGTTAAATGAGAAATAGAAAAATTAGAAATTATAGAATAGAATATGGTGCATGGCACGTGGTGGAGAATGGTAACATAAGAAATTAAGAATGAGATGTAAAGCAAGGAAGCAGACAGTGCATGGACTGAGACTCCACGCCAAGTGCGGCGTCCCCACACGAAATTTCTACCTTCTGAGGTCGCCCTTTACGTGACTCGGTGAGACTCAGGACAATCCAATCGCATACGGCGCTTAGGAAACCCGCTTCATAATCAACTACTCCAATTATTATTATTATTATTATTATTATTGTTGTTTTTTAGGTTTATATTTCCTCCTTGATCGGATAAATAAATTATAATATGTGTTCTCACAAAAAATACAAAAATATTTCGTTATCATTTCGTTTTTTGAGATTTAAAAATATTTTCTTACCTTCAGATATTTATTTTGTCATGTCTTTAGGAGGTGTTATTAGGTAACGCTTGAATAAACCAAGTGGTAAATCCAAACACAAGTTGTATGGACAAGTTGGTAGTTAATTAATTAGAAACTGACAAATAATTGAATTAATACTGATCAATACACAGCCGGGATTATGCAAAATAATATAAACTAGTGATTATCCTATGAGTGAGGTGAGGATATGATCATATGAGATCTTAATTTCAGACCTCATTGTAATTACAGAAAAAAAAAAAAAACACAGGGTCACATAATGTGGTTTTTTTGTATAGATTACCATAAAAAAATATTATTTTAAAGTATTTCATAAAAATATTTAATGGTGTTCTAAATGAAAGATTAGTAATGACAACTCATTTATAAGATTCAATATGATATTTTTTTATTTAAGATGACACGTCGTATTCGTAATAGGTATTTAGTTTATACCGTTAAATTTCATAAGTTTTTAAATTGTTTAGACATATTAGGATATAAATTATGTTACAAATGTTTATGGTCATATTGGTCATGCACTCATGATTGTATGTATATAAGTTTCTAGAGAACTTATTTTCTTGTAATAATTAGTTAATATTGATGATAAAATAATTTTCTTTTCTCAAAGAAAAGATCTAACAAGAATTGTCACAAATACCAAATTTTTAATGCCACGAATCACAAAATTAATTATCACATCCATCAATGATCAATCCTATTTACTTCCGAGGAAGATGAAGGGGAAAAAAAGAAATTTTTTATTTTTTATTTCCAAAAACTCATAATTAAATGACTATCGGAAAACCGAAACTGAAATAGGAAAATTGAGATAAAATGGTAGCGGCAGCAGCGTATTCTGTCTCCAAGTGTGAAGAGTTCATATTCCATCGAACTCTGCGATGACAATTGACAAATTGACAAAGAGCAAACACAAACACAAACACAAAGTCTATAACTTTCTTGAACACAAACAATAGCATCACTCACTCAAACTATAACACCATCTTCCGAGTTCAGTTCCGAGTCATGACTCGGACTTAGACGCTTCGCCGGTGGCCGGCGCTTAACCTCTGCAAACCAAAACAATGACTAGCAACGGCAACAGAAACCACAGCTACGGGAACGAGACAGAGGACCCGGAATCCATCACCGTCCCCTTAATCTCCGGCCAACGATCGGCCCCGAACTCGTCGTCGCAGGTGGCCCTGGTCGGCGCCAATGTCTGCCCCGTCGAAAGCCTCGACTACGAGATTTTGGAGAACGAGTTCTTCAAGCAGGACTGGAGGAGCCGCGGGAAGCTCTTCGTGTTCCAGTACATATTCATGAAGTGGCTCTCGTGCTTTCTCATTGGCCTCATCGTCGCCCTCATCGCCTTTGGCAACAACCTCGCCGTCGAAAACCTCGCCGGCATAAAATTCGTCGTCACCTCCAACTTGATGTTGCAGGGCAGGTACCTCCTGGAATCGAATTTCCACTCCAATTTCGAAATTCAATTCTTTTTGTTTTTTGTAATTTGCTTTTTGGGTTTTTTTGTGTGTGTGTGGGAAACAGGTTTTTTCCGGCTTTTACTGTCTTCTTCCTTTCCAACTTGGGTCTTACTCTATTTGCGTCTACAATCACGGCTCTCGTGGCGCCGGAGGCTGCTGGGTCCGGCATACCGGAGGTGAAGGCTTACCTGAACGGTGTCGACGCGCCTGGAATTTATTCCATACGTACTTTGGTTGTTAAGGTGACGCTGCTGCTTTCGGTGCTTTTTGATTATGTAAATTGCTTAATTCAATGACTTTTTAGTTTTTACAATGGGTAATTGTAAATGGGGTTTGCTTAATTTGTGAAATTTAACACCTTGTATTTGAAAGTTGATAACTTGATAGTTGATATCACACCTTGAAATTTAGCATACTTTCTTTAGTTGTCTAGAATGTAAATAATTTGACAGAAATTTGGATTCTTAATTTCGTTTTCCGCAATGTACAGATTGTTGGCAGTGTTACTGCTGTGTCTTCATCTCTTCTAATTGGAAAGGCAGGGCCCATGGTGCACACTGGGGCATGTGTTGCGTCATTGTTGAGTCAAGGTGGATCAAAGAAGTACGGTTTGACATGGAAATGGCTACGATATTTCAAGAATGATCGAGACCGCCGGGACCTAGTAACATGTGGATCAGCTGCGGGAATCGCTGCCTCTTTCCATTCCCCTGTTGGTGGTGTGCTGTTTGCTTTTGAAGAGATGTCATCTTGGTACATGAACCTCTCTAGTCATACTTGTTTGTATCAATTTGTTACAAATCTTTAAAATTAATTGAATCCAACCAATATTATGTTCTGTAGGTGGAGAAGTGCCCTTCTGTGGAGAGCTTTCTTTACAACCGCTGTGATTGCTATTGTGCTCCGGGCTCTGATTGATGTTTGCTTGAGTGGAAAATGTGGGCTATTTGGTACAGGGGGGTTGATAATGTTCGATGTCTACTCGGCAAATATGTCATATCACCTTGCGGATGTGCCTCCCGTGCTCGCCCTTGGATTTGTAGGGGGCATATTGGGGAGCTTATATAATTCTCTATTAACAAAAGTTCTCCGACTATACAATCTCATCAATGAGTAAGCATTTTGGCTCATTGATGTATGCACATTATACATTTATTAGTGTTTTCAAAATTTTGTAGAACTCCGTAATTTTCTGATTGCAATCCCCTTTGTTTTACTTTTTCCAGGAAAGGCGTCTTTTATAAAATTCTCATTGCTGCCTCAATCTCCATTTTCACATCTTGTCTTCTCTTTGGATTACCATGGCTTGCAACTTGTCGGCCTTGCCCATCTGGTGCATTAGAAGCCTGTCCTACAATTGGACGGTCTGGTAACTACAAGAAGTTCCAATGTCCTCCTGGTTACTATAATGACCTTGCCAGCCTCATATTTAACACAAACGATGATGCTATTAGAAACCTTTTCAGCAAGAACACTGATTCCGAGTTTCATTATTCCTCGATTCTCATATTTTTTGTCACCTGCTTTTTCTTAAGTATCCTAAGCTATGGGATTGTTGCTCCTGCTGGTCTTTTTGTACCTGTTATTGTGACTGGTGCATCTTATGGACGTTTTGTTGGAATGTTAATTGGTTCACACACAAATCTCAATCATGGCCTCTATGCTGTGTTGGGTGCGGCTTCTCTACTTGGTGGAACCATGAGAATGACTGTCTCTCTATGTGTAATTGTTCTGGAATTGACCAATAATCTGCTATTGCTACCATTGATAATGGTTGTACTTCTTGTTTCCAAGACCACAGCAGATTCTTTCAATAGCAATATATATGATCTTATTATGAAAGCAAAGGGTTTTCCATATCTGGAGGCTCATGCTGAACCATATATGAGGCAGCTGACAGTAGGTGATGTAGTAACAGGACCACTTCAACTCTTTCATGGCATTGAGAAGGTTGGTAATATAGTACATGTTCTCAGAACTACAAGGCATAATGGGTTCCCTGTAATAGATGAGCCTCCACTTTCTGAATCCCCTGTTTTGTTTGGTATAATCCTCCGTGCCCATCTTATTGAATTGTTGAAGAAGAAATCTTTTGTGTCTACCCCAGTGCCAACTACCACCGATGCATTTAAACAGTTCTCATCTGAGGATTTTGCAAAGAGGGGTTCAGGCAATGGTGACAAGATAGAAGACATAGAATTGACTGAGGAGGAGATGGAAATGTTTATAGACTTACATCCATTTACTAATGCTTCACCTTATACTGTTGTGGAGACAATGTCGCTAGCAAAGGCCCTCGTACTTTTCCGAGAAGTTGGTTTAAGGCACCTTCTAGTGATACCAAAGATGTCCAGCGTAAGTGATTTTTCCTCTTGCCCTAATTTTACAACTATGAAATCTGTATTCTAAAGTATCAATTTGTGCATAAGTGCATTGCATTGCTTTCAACTCACATCCCCTAAAATTTTGTAGTTCACATTATGGCTGTGCTACATATGAATCATCGCTTCTTATGCTTATCATATATCAATCCATCTAGTTTGAATAATTTCTAATGCCAAAGATTCACTGGTTCTGCTATAAGATTCACCGGTCATGCTATTTTCCTTTTTCTTCAATTTCTGAGCAATGGGCCTACCTAGTAGATCCAGGTTTGACTGTTTAGAGTAAACAATTTGCCAGTAATGCCTTCTGTATCATATGTGTATGCTGCTATGCCACTATAGGCTCAATATCTAAATTCCACATATACATATTTACTGTTACTTTTGTCCTGGCCGTCCGGATTGATGGGTCTACACGTGCCCTCGGAATTAGTCGGGTCAAAGATCTGGATACCCGAGTCATAAAAAAATAAAATAAAATAAATTTACTGTTACTATTTAATCTTTCTCCCAGCTTTCTTATATCTTGTAATAACTATGCTGCTCAATTGCAGAGATCTCCTGTCGTGGGTATATTGACAAGGCACGACTTCATGCCAGAATATATACTGAGCTTGCACCCTATGCTGGTAAGGAGCAGGTGGAAAAGATTAAGATTCCGGCTGCCCCCTCTGGCTAAAATCTTTTAGGCCATCTCAGTCTAGCATAGTGGTTTCCCTTGAAGAAAAAGGTTTGTAGATAGTCTTATATGAGCTGCAGCATCTGCTCCGGGTTACCAAATCACTGACAACTCCAGCATCTTTATTTTTCTGATTCTTCATGGGTTGGAATCCAGAGAGCAAGAATCAAAGGGCAGTAGTGTATAATATCTGAATATGTGTAATACACAACACAACTTAACGCGGCACTCTATTGTCTCTTGATGAACCATGAAATGTGGCAGTTTTGCTCTCTGATGAAGCATTTGTACATTGCGGAACACTAAATTATTCAGTTCAAGTATTTAACTGGAAAAGTTATCTTTAAAAGTGCTGAACAGTAGTGATAAAGGCATGTTTGATCAGTTGGCTTTGGTAAATTATACATGTACACTGCAAAGGCCTTTCATGATGGAGTGGCAAACAGAGTCAATCATTCCAAATGCAAGAGTTCTCAACATCTGAGTATGGATGTATTTGTCGTTTCTTTTTTATTCTCCTCATGACATGCCATTATTTGGCGAAAACTAGTTTTTAGAAGGAAAAAGAAAAATATAATCCAAATGTATGTTCGATAGTGAAAATTGATAGATGAGAAAAACGCCAAAATCAAAAGCAAACTGTCTGAAACCAAATTTTGGATACAGGGTAAGTTGGAAACACTCATTAACACTATCCTCTCAAATTAGACTACTATCCTCTCTTAACACTTCTAAGATAGTCTGCCCTTATTGTCCACAACTGCTCTCCCACTGTTTTCATGTCCGGCCGATCAGCTCGAATGGGGGCTGCACAGTGGATGGCCAAATCAAAAATTTTCATGAGCACCTCTGCATCTACAGCTTCCTCCATTGCAGGATCAAGCAATTCCACCACACTTCCTTCATTGTACTTCTTGAAGGCCTGCACAATTTCAAAACCAGAACTAAATAATTATAGCACAAATTTAATCGGGTCAGAACGTGGAAGGTAACCCACGAAAGATGATTACTCCTGCATGCATGTCATGTATGTTTTCCCACGCTCTTAACTTTCAAAGATGTGCCAGAAAATCAATTACTTATAAATGGAATAGAAGTTCCTTACCCATCTGAGTGTCACCCGTTCTTCAACAGGTCTCTTCAACTCCACTGGACGACGACCAGTCACAATTTCTATAAGTAATATCCCAAATGAGTAAACATCACTTTTTGGGGTGAGTTGATAGGTTTTCATATATTCAGGGTCTAGGTAACCGACAGTTCCTTTCACTTTGGTTGAAATGTGTGTTCGATCTGAATCCATCGGACCAAGCCTAGCAAACCCAAAATCAGCCACTTTGGCTCTCATGCTTTCTGTCAAAAGAATGTTGGATGACTTCACGTCTCGATGGATGATTTGCTTTTCTGTTGTGAGATGAATAACAGATTAGGCATCAATCATGTTGAGAAATGCAAACCAATAAAATATATGTTGTCAGAATCGCACACCATAATGTGCAACTTTTGTCTCCAAAATGATACATAGGTCTATTGGCATAAGCTATTTTTGTAAAGGATGTTATTGGGCACCAAAAAACCAAATATCACTAGACCAACAACTAGTTGGTATGAATTGTTATAGTCTAAAACAAAGACCAGTAATTATGAATGGTAATCCTACTCCATACAGTTAAGATTCCAAATCCAATTCTTCATCCCAAAAAAAAAAAAAAAAAAAAAGGTGGTTCTTTAAAGTTCTATCAATCCAACATGCAAGTATAATAATTGGAGAGTTTTGTCACCTGCATATAGATGAAGATAGGTTAGGGCATGAGCAACATCAATGGCAATTTCAAGTCGCTGATTGAACTCTAGAATTTTCCCAAGCTGACCTGTCAGTGTAACAGCATAATCATCCATTATAGTATCATTTTCTAGATTAGAATTGGCTCTTTTTATGATTTAAGTAAGCTTACCATCCAAATGTTCTCTAAGAGAACCGTTTGGCACATACTCTGTGATGATAAGACGTTCATTTCCTTCATCCACATAACCTAGTAGCTTTACAAGATTTCGATGATCAATTTTGGCCAGAAGTTCAACTTCACTACTGAATTCAGTTTGCAGATTCTCAAAGTGCTCCTATGACAGTTAAAATGTTAAACAAAATAGCAATCATTTGATGGAATCACTGACATGAGAATAAAAAATTTCCTTAAGCCACTGAAATGTTCAATGGTAACATTGCCAACCTCATTTAAAATGACATGCAAAATTAGCAAGTTCATAACAAATTATGCTACGGAGAGAATACTGCTATGTAACCCCACTTTGGTGTTCATATACATACAACTTAAACATGTTTCTTTCCTAATTAAACCCAGTATACACAATTAATCCATTGGCCATTAAGGCAACCGCAGGATCCAATTACTTATTAGCTGTGATTTTATTTTTTTTATTGCCCTTGATTCCTTAAAAGTGAAATCATAAAACTTTGTCATTTAAAAAAATTACAGAACAAAACTAACATAGAAAATAAATGGAAAAAAAAAACAAACAAACTCAAAGACCATCTAGTTGTGCTACCAACTACCACAGGCCCGTGAATTTTATCAATTATAACCAACTGCGAGTGCCTGAGTGGTGGCACCAGTGTTTTACTACCTAGCATGTCACCAAGATGGTATTTCCATCCGTAAACAAACTGGAAAGGGTCAATTTATCACAGAATAACCATAACAAAGTTTGAAGACTATGAACTGTCCATACCTTCTTTGCTCGTTTTATAGAAACCACTTGGCCATCAGCCAGCCGGGCTTTGTAGACAGTTCCAAAACCTCCTTCACCTATTTGCTGTGATTTTGAGAAGTTGCGGGTTGCTCTAGCAATCTGACTCAGATTGAGATGTACTGATCCAAGTCTAGTGAGTTTAGGAGACATTGAAAATCTAGGACTAGGTGGCACACGATGCGGACTGGCCAGGATCTTTTCAGAAGCAGAATTCATTTCTAAAGAAGAAGCTGAATCCACTGAAATTTTAGGATTAACAACAGAGTATGAAAGAAGAAGGAAAAAAACAGAAGACATAGTAAGAAGCAGCTAATATTGGGACAGACTAACCAGTGGTAATGAAAATGCAATTGTTTGCAGAATTGTAAATAAAAGAATATGGACAAGTTTAAAAGAACTGCTAATTTAAAATTTGATTGAATGCATTCAAGTATTAAACTAGAATATCATTGGTGATTCCCATCTACAGAAACCCGATAACCTATAGTTATAGATTTCACCAGTACATAGATGGGAAAGATATAAGAGACTCACTTGAATTTGGGTCCTTAGCAAGAACTTTGTGAGCATTTTCTTTCTTTTTTTTGTAAAAGCAGGGACAAAGGAAAACACAACACATAAACATTCCACTTGCTGCTATTCCAACTTTTGGGGTCATTGACAGAGATGCAAATTTGTTCTTTTCTTCTCTATTGTAGACAGTGGATTCATCCCTCGACTCCTTTTGCAAAATCTTCCTTCCTGTCTTCAATGGAAACCCAACTGCAAAAACAGTAACACTTAATAAAGGTCCTAATTCCTAAAACATTTATCTAAGTTCCAAGTATGGAGTATGATAGCATCATATACAAGAAACCCAAGCAACATATCATTTTAATGCATACCTAGTGAAAGGTCTGATACACAATAATTACTTTCAAGGTAGCCCTCTAAAATGCAACCATTTGCATAGTATGTTTGAAGAGCCTCACAGAATAAAGCTTTCTCTACTGAATTTCCATTTATGTAAAACAATTCACGACCATCAGAATTTGAATAGGCAAAGTGATCACTACAAATATTTGACTGTATGGCAAACACAGTGGCAGAGATTGCTGGCAACTGCACCAACAGCAACAGACTCAACACAGTGATAGCCATTCTTAACAGGATAATGTGCTCAATTTCCATCTTGTGAACTAAAAGATAATTGACCCTTCTCTATATTCTTCTATTCTTCAAGTCACCACCAAGAAAAGCCAAAGTAGAGAATATGCAAAAAAACATATACCGTAAGTAGTCCAACCAATAAAGAGATTTCAAAGCCCACTAATTTTAAGTTCAACCATTCTGAGCGCTCAGAATATGCAAAATCGGCACTTTCAAATACCAGCAAAGTCTGCAAACCCAGTTCACCAGATTGACAAAGCAGAGAATCCCAAACGAGAAAGGAGCTGATCAAAGTTACTGGCAGTTTTCTTTTTGGCCAGTAATGTTACTGAATACTGATACAAATTGCTTCAAACAGGGCAAGTCCGATATGTAACAGCCACTAACAGCCACTGAACTGAGCAATTTGGAGTCTCAATTCATGACACACTAGTTGATACTTTCAATAGACAAAGGGTTGATAATTGAGTAGCATGTCTTCAAAGGTAAGTTCACATATCAACAAAGTTCTCCCTGCTAGAGAGTTCAATTTCTTAAAGTGTCGGCAAAGCTCAATCAAAGCCTTCAATACCTAGTTCAAAAATTGGAAAAGGAATTAAAACCCAGCTTGAACAGTAGCCCCAAACCAATCACAAGACCTCAAAGCATCAAATTTTCTAAACTTGTACTGAATTGCTTGATACCCAATTCACAAAACCATATGAAAAGCCAGCCAAACTCAAAAACCCAACATTTAGAAGCTCTATACAAAGAGCAAGACAGCTTCAAAGGCAACCCAAATAGTACTGAATTGTTGTTATAAGTAGCTTAGCATTAAAAACATGAAAAAGAAAAAAGCACTGAATTTACAGGGAAAGAGCCAAACCTGAATATAGAGGGCGGCTGAGTCTGGAAATATTAAAGACGAAGCTGATGCTTTAGTGTTGCAAAGCAAAAAAATAAACAAAGACCGGCCTTACTGTGACGAGAAGATGGTGGATTCTGATGCAATCCATGGCCGTCTCTATGTATTAATAAATGATAACCTCAATTTTAGACAACGTTGATGGTTGACCGTAGGGACCTATACATCTTGCCGGGACACCACCCCAGGAGCTTTTTAGTAATTTCGTCAGTCTTTATATGTCTGCTTATGCCATACAACATAAGTAATAGTATACTCCAAGGAAAATGCAGGGCAACTCTCTCTGCCTACCAAACCTCATACTCCAATCATCAGAATAAATTAACATTTTAAATAATAATTAATGTGATAGTATTTTATTTATTGATAATTAATTTTATTTTATTTGTTGATACATCATCTATCATCATGTAGTGGGTGTTTAAAATTTTAAGGAAAAATAAATAAGCACGTAGAATTGCTATCAACACAATTTTTGCATACTTGAATTTTAATCAACGGTTACGTTTAATGTTGAGTCTCATTAATTAAATTTGCATTTTGTGTAGTTTCTTAGGTCTTTCATTTGCAACCCATTGGAAGGTAATGATTTTTTTTTATGAATTCAGTTTATTGTTTATATTTTATAGTCATTCCCCGGCCAAAAAAAAAATTACTTTATAGACATTTTATATTTTTATATTTGCTTTAGCTTCTTGTTAAAGTAACAAAGTGTGAATGGATTTCACGTGTTGTTGAATTTGCCCTGGTGAAGTTGCCAAAAATAATTATTATGTATTACTGTATTAGTGAAATTATTAAAGCTATTAAAGAATATATATTTAATTGTATTATATTAGTAGTGATTTAGATTTTGGATGTGTGTTGATTTGACAATCATTTGTTTGGGCCACCACCCAGCTTTGCAGCAGATGGCCCAACACCTCAAAATCAAAGTTTCTCACGAGTCACGACACTGCAGTAATCCTTTTTCCTGGTCTTTATGTAGACCGCCTCGCCTCAGCCTTCAACTTTTATTTAGAGGCGCTATTTGTACAATTTCTTTTTTTTTTTCACACCCTTCAAAAAAAAAAAAAATCAAAGAAAAAACTCCTTTCTCTATCCCTCATCCAAAATTAACTCCATTTTCTCTCTTTTGCGCACCCCTCACCCAACACACCCATCATTCTCAAATAAATAAAAAAAACACAGACTTAGCCCCTCCTCTCCCTCACCTCGACCACTTTCCCTCTTTCACCCAACCATCGCGAGGAGCACCCGAGCCCCACCCCCAACCTCATCTTCTCTCTCTTTTCTTCTCTCCTCCCTCCCTTCCTTCGTCTCGCCTGCAACACTAATGGCTGAGTACATCACCTCCAGCTAGCTCCCCATCACCGAGCACAACAAGTTGAGCCTCACCTTTCTTCTTCGAGCTCACCTACGACACCGCGACTCTACTTGCTGCAACTACAACAAAGTACCACTGCCAACAAAAAAATCGCAGTTGGTTCGGCGGCTATATGTCGAATGGATCGTGGATGTTTGGCGACTACTTGTCGTGGATGTTTGGTGGGTGGCTGCCAAAGGAAACTTAAATTTTCAGTGCACTACTGCTGAACGAATGAGAGAGCAGAAAGAGAAATGGAGGGAGGAGAGAGAGAGAGAGAGAGAGAGAGAGAGAGAGAGAGAGAGAGAGAGAGAGAAGAGGGTGCTAGGGGTGGGGCTTGGGTCCTACTCTCGATGGTCGGGTAGGGGGGAAAGGCTGGGTGGGTCCGGTGAAGAAAGGAAAGAGCAGAGAGGGAAGGAATGAGGGAGGTGGTCGGGGTGAGGGAGAAGAAGGGGCTGGGGTGTGCAAAACTGCAAAAGATAGAAAATAGAGTTGAACTTTCGGTGAGGGAAGGAGAGAATAGTCTTTTCCTTTGATTTTTTCAAATTTTTTTTAAAAAAGGTGTGTAAATAATAGCCTTTTTTTTATTGTTATTTACTTATTTGTTAGCGTTTTAATGAGAATTATTTTATTTCGACCAAAAAAAATCAAAATTATTTTCCAGAATTAATATGAGTCAATATGTTGAAATGACAGTCAAGAGTCTTTGCCATTTTTTCAGATTGGGATAAATTTTGTGTGGGCTTGTCTTGGAAGGATTAAACTAATTAAGTTTAGCTTCGGGGTGGCGAGGATGGGCTTTTCACTTTTAAGTTGGATTATGGATTTTTGGTGTTAATTTGAACAATGCAAAAATTTGCCTTTTTAGTAGGCTGGGCTTGACTATATATAAGCTCAGCCCAGGCAACTCATAATTTTGTCATAGAAAAATAAAATAAATATCTCAGCTTAATTAATTATTTCTTTATTTCTCTGCTAGATTAAGCTTAATTGTTTCTTATTCTTGTGCTTTGGTAGCCTGAATTTTTGGGTTCACCTTGAGCTGGATCCAAGTATTTTCTAGTGTGAAAGACTATTACATCGACTCCAACAGTCCAACGAATTAGCTACTTGGGCTGATATTATTTTCATGTAATATTCATTATAATTGTCAATGAAAAGATCATTAATCCCAAAAAACTTTTGATTTGTTTGTCAAGAGCCACATGCGGCACTTGGTGGATTGAGATCTGTCGGCCTAACAAAAAAGTGATGACATATTTCTTTGACGTATAGTGGCTAAAGAGTTTTATTTAGAAAAAATAAACTCATAAGATTTTAATCCAAATAAGAAATGTAATAAAAATTAAACTTTCATTTTCTGTTTTATATATTAATTAATTTTATATAAACGCAATTACGTACCCTTGATTAAGGACTTTTAGATAAAAAACGAATTATATGCATAAGCACACAATCCAATTTCACGTCCAACTCTCTGACCCGAATTCCCATCTGTATTCAACTTACCCAACTTGCAAGAGGAAAATTCCAACTCAATTACACCTACAAACTTTGAAAACTAAAATCGTTTGGTATGCATTATGCAATGTAAACTTACTTAAATTTAAAAAAAAAAAAAAAAACTGTATTGGTTTAGTTACCCAAATGTGACATATATATATAAAAAACAGTTTTTCTTGCCTTTCAAGAGTTACATCCCAATGAAAAAAAAAATAAAAAAAATCACAATTCATGTACGTCCTACAATTAAGGCTCAAGGAAGGATCAATATATGAAGGCAATTAGTATTGCAATTTAGTGAAGATTATTCTGAGTATGGAGTAGAAGGCCAACAAATTATATAACTTAGTAAGAAGGAGAAAATACCAACATTAAGAGTATTAATCTTACTTGTTTAATAAAGAATGCCAAAATGCAAAACAATACATATATGGCGCGCGTTCTAATTAATTAAGTGATTGCTTAAACGCGTTCTAATTAATTAAGTGATTGCTTAAACGCTTTACTCATATGTCAATCGATCTCTGGCAAAATTAAAGAAAGAAGGCTACTTACTAATAGTTATTTCTTGCTCTAAACAATAACTAATACCAAAAACAAAAGCAGCAACCAAATCTAAAATCAATAGAAACTTAGAAACATGAACATGCATATACGTACTACATGTGGGAATTAAGCGATTCCTCTGCTTATATATGCACCCCATGCCAGTGGTTATGCCACTTTAATTTGGGTTTTGGACTGGACATTGATCTTTCAAAATCCGCAAAAAATCAGCACTGAAGTCATAAGCAGAGGATCCGCTTTTGTATGGCTGATGATGCTTTGGCGTTTGATCAGCAGCAACTTTTTTGTTTGAGCAATATTTCCACACCTGATATAGAACGAAAGCGCCGTATAACTGGCGGAGCTTATAATAGGAGCACTTGTCCTCAACTTCTTCAATGGCCTTGCAACAATCTCCCTCTCTCTTAATTGCATTATTTTTGCAAATTAACCAAGATCTAGGCATCTCATTCCTACAAATATCCATGGCAGTTTTGACATCCTCAACACAGTTATCTCTCATCAGCTTTGGGTCCACCCCACTGTAAACTATTATATTAAAAACAGCCAATACAATAACAACAAGGAGTATTATCATCTTCTCTATCTGAGAAGGGTATGCGCAGTCGTCTTAAAGCGAACCAAAGCTGTGAATTATGTTATGGTGTACGTGCAGTGAAGTTTGGTAGATCCTATATATATAGGGGACAAATTAAAATTAAGTTCCTTCTTTTTGAAGAAAAAAATATAAGTCATATTTGGAATCAAATTCTAATTTAAATACAACTCTCTTTTTTTTTGGTAGATGTTTATATAGAATCCTTTGTTATTTATACTACTTTCGCTTATCAAATTCTAGTCTATATAGAATTCTTTGTTATATATGCTAATATTGGACATGACAAGGAGAGATAATAATATGAAAAAAAGTAAAACGTTCATTAATTATTAGTTCTATTTTATCCTTATGAGATTCATAAGTTAGACCTCTAGGTAGCTATCTAGTTTCTACTTTTGTTTTAGAAAAATGGGGGTTTTTTTTTTTTTATTCTTTGATCAAACCCACTTGGAATTTTCCATAAGTCTCATGATCATTAATTCACAGTAAGTTACTAAGAACAATATGACCAAGTGAAGCCTTTTCTGATTTGAGTCTTAGTAATAATAGTCTTTTGATTTTTGGGTCCTATTAGTAATAGTCTGGTCATCGTTTAGAGTGTTTTTATCTTTGGGTCCTATTAGTCATAGTTTAGGAGGTGAAGCATGGGAGCCATCAGGTGGTGGTGATTGGTTAACGGTGGTGATGACCTTTTGACCTTTGATCGCTGTGGTCACCCACGTGTAGATGAAGAAGTGAGAATGTACGGTTAGAAAGAAGGGAAGATGTAGGTAAGTGAGAGTGTGGGGGGAGAGGGCTAAAAAACCCTAGTTTTCCAATCTGAGAGAGGGTTGGGAGGCTTGAGCAAAAGTTAAGGATTTTAGTACTAAAAGGGTGAGGAGGAGGGTTTTGAGAGTGAACAAGACAAAAAAAGACTCACTTTTATGATCCGTACAGCAGAGTAGTGGGTGCTTAATTGGCGTGCTTATCTCTCTCTGGTGAGTAGAGCAGTGGTGGTCTCAATTAATTATTTCTTTATTTTTCTGCTAGATTAAGCTTAATTGTTTCTTTTTCGTGTGGTTTGGTAGCCTGAATATTTGGGTTCCACATGAATTTGTCTCCTAAAGCCCAAATCAAAAAAAGGAAAAATGGATTTGACAATGCCCAAGACAACATGGGTGTGTACGATTTGAAAGTTACAACTAGCTAGCGGTCCACACTCAACTCAACAAACAAACAAACAAAGAAAAAAAAAATTGTGCAGTTGGGTATTGAAGGAATTAGTTCTAAATTCCTTTGAGCAAGCTCATCAGCACATCCTATGAACCTTTCATTTACTGTCTTTTCCTTATCTAATTGCATGAAGAACTTCAATTTATGGCTAGGAGAAGCTAATTCATCATCCAAAGCATAGATTCGATCCTAGTGAACTAGCACTCTCGTACTAACTTACTAAAGTACATGTCAAAAAGACAAAATGTCTTTAATCTTGGATGTTTGTGGGTCGATCTACATTAAAGCATTGAATGACACATGAAATGTCTTTAATCTTGAATTTTGATTTAGTTGATTTTTTGCAATGATGGACTTTAAATGAAAATTAGAAATATAAATAGTTTGGATTATGTAATTACATTGTGTAATACGCTTAAAAGTATTGTATTTTTTAAGATTGAGCTAAATTTTGTATGGGCTTGTCTTGAAAGGCTGAAATTAATTAAATTTAGGTTTGGGATGGTCGAGATGAGATTTTGGATTAAAGATTATGGATTGTTGGAGAAAATGTAAAAATTAGCTTTTAGTAAGTTGAACTGGGCTATAAGCTCAGTCCAATCAACTTATAATTTTGTCATAGAAAAAAGAAAAACAAATTCTAAGCTTAATTAATTATTTCTTTATTTTTCTGCTTAATTTTATCTTATTCTTGTGGTTTGGTAGCACTTCCACAACACATGGGTCATGGACCTCATGGTCAAGGGCCTCAAGGCTGAAGCCTGAATTATGGGTTCAGCATGAAATTGTCTCCAAAAGCCCAAACCAAAAAATGAAAACTGGATTTGACAATGCCCAACCAAGACATCATGGGTGTGTATGATTTGGAAGTTACAACTACCAGCCCATTTAACAAACTCTTTTTATGGTCCGAAACGAGACTTTAAACTAGAGGGATAGGTTCCTTGCTAGAAGGTCAAGTATGTAAACTATTATCAATATATTTAACTCAACCAGATCAATTTGTTTTTTGGGTCAGTCAAAGAAACAATTTTCTTACATATTATTACAATTGGGAAAATATAAGGAATGCCTATGCACCTATCATTCACTAGCGTTCCTTATCCAATTGCATGAAGCACTTCAGTGCATGGCTAGGTTTTATAGCTGTGAAGAAGCCAATTCATCATCCAAAACATGGACTCATTCCTAGTGAACTAGGACTTCCATACTAAGCTACATGTCAAAAGACAAAATGTCTTCAATCTTGGATTTTTGTGGGTCTATCTACATCAAACCATTCAATGGCACATGAGATGAGATATGGATAATTGCAAAACCATCTCACATCGTAAAAAAAAAAAAAAAATCATATTAGCGTACGTAAGACATAAGATGAATGGAGTGAATGATAACCAATTGTAGGTACACATATGAATTTGAGATAAAGTCCAAACAACAATAATATTATTTAAAAAAAAGCAACATTAATATAAAAGTTAATTTGTGAAAAATATCAATATTTACCCTCCCATATATTTCTTTATATTTTTTTTTTCTCAAATATTTTGAGTGTGCATAACAATTAATTTACATAGAAGTAACATGCATGCATAATCCACAATCAAATAAAATTACCCAAACAATGATGTTAGGTAAGGCCTATTGTGTGTGGGTTTGGATTGGACGTGTACCAATTTTGCAAAACCAACAAAATTATATCTGGACTCCTTTATGTCTTTTATGAGATCCTAGTAACATGTATTGTCTTTGATTAGGACGAAGTCAATAAAGAAAAGACCACTAATATATATATATATATACAGGAACATTCCAATAAGGGATCCCTCATTTAGTGTTAAATGAGGGATCACCTTGTGGGACCCACACGAGTCGTTTTGTATTAATCCGAACCGTTCATTTTTTACATTTATATTGATAGATTATTCATATAAAAAATCAGTCAAATCAGAAATCGTTTACCCGTTCGTTTAAGCGGTCAAAGTTTAAAACAAATAAACGAACAATAAATGCCTTTATAAACACCTAAACTTTGACCGCTTAATCGAACGAACAAACGATTTCCGATTTGGCTGATTTTTTGCAAGGTTGATCTATCAATAGAGATGTAAAAAATGGACGGTTCAGATTAATACAGAACGACCCGTGTGGGCCCCACAAGGTGATTCCTCATTTAACACTAAATGAGGGATCCCTTATTAGAAGGGCCCTCTATATATATATATATATGCGAGTGAAGGAGTCCCTTGGATGATGTGTTCCTATTGCCATTTAAAATGTTTTTTGTTGATGCCAAGACCTGACAATAAGAACAATATCATGAGATATAAGATATGTGCTTAAGAATACAATACAAATGACTAAATGAGCACTAAGCTTGCTTACCTATGGATTTGTGGCTTTTGCCTCATTGTATATGTGAATAGTTTGCCACATGCATGAACCTTTCTAGACATTACATATTCTTTCCCCTGCTTTTTTTTTTTGGTGTAAAGATTGAGTATTCTAAGTGCAATCTTGTTAATCACTATTAATTATGGTGTATCATTACCATATGGGTTATTCATGCTTATCATATTATGTGATGGACCTTTATAGTTTCTAATTACATTACATTTATGTTTAATTAAAAAAAAAGGATTAAATTCGAATATTTAGTGAAATAAGCAGGCCAGTGAATACCAAATAAGAGAAAGAACATCCAAATTCAAAAAAGTGCACGTCTTGTTTTTCTTTTTTCGGATCAGCAATAATACATTCGAGTTTTCACTTTCAACTTTCAATTTGTTTTTATCAATCAAAGGTTCAACTTTGAAATTACAAATATCAAAAGAAAAAGAAAAAAAGAGACCAGTGTATTGTCAATATATAAAGTGAGGTGGTTAAACCTTCCTTCCAAGGATATTACCAGAATGATTCCTTATTACAATAAATTAATTAATTAAAGATTTTTCTCTTTTCTAGTCAATCATTAAGTTGACGTGTAACCAACACTCGCGGGGTACAAGGTAAAGGCTTATACTCTCCACACTCTCCGTGCACTTGTCCACAGAAATATAAATACTTTATTGGCTTATCAATCTCTTAGTTTTTTATATGAATATATTTACTTTTGACAATTAAAATACTATCTTATTTCTTGTTAGATATTTTTATGGGTCATTGATAAAAGTTGTGCTGAAAATTTTGAAAATGTAATTGGCTTTATTTTTTTCAAAAAATAAAATTGTTATTAAAAATAATATTAGTTATAAAAGATTTCAAGTTTGAATCTACTTAAGAGGGTGATAGAGCTAATCTTTCAATTTTGACCATTTTAGGTCAGAATATAGCTCCGTCAATGCTCAAAATTAGAAAAACTATAAATGAGTGTCACAAAGTTACTATTCATAGATACAAAACAGGTCGGCAAATAATTTTTCTTTTATTGTTGGTGCTAATAATTTTTCTGTTATTTACTGCTTGGGAAGCCTAATAAACAGCAAACACACTATACGCGCAGGTCGTGGAGTAGTCAAGCTTATGACTATTGACAGAGGAAGAAGCATTTAGAAGCCAAATCCCAAATGTCTTGCTTTTAACCGTTTTAAGACACTACGCCACCACCACCCTACAATCACATTCACATGCATAAAAGACCTCCTCTGTCCTCTGTCCTCTGTCCCTCTCTCCATTTTCACACACACACTCGCAGAGTACTCTAGAGCTAGCTCTCTTTCTCTCTGTTCAAATTCTCATCAAATCATCAAACCAAGAACAGGGTCAAGCTCAGATTTGCCATCTATTAAGTGGGTTTGATTTGTTTCTACTAAATTAACAGCAGGGGAGGCCTGAGACAGAGAGTGACAGAGAGACAGAGGGAACTGAATTGATCAATGGCCGGGAACGATTGGATAAACAGCTACCTGGAGGCGATTCTGGACGTGGGTCCAGGTCTCGTCGACGATGCCAAGTCGTCGTTGTTGCTGAGAGAGAGAGGCCACTTCAGTCCCACCCGCTACTTTGTGGAGGAGGTCATCACCGGCTTCGATGAGACCGATCTCCATCGCTCATGGGTTCGCGTAAGTCTCTTCTCTTCTCTTCTACTCTCTGTCTCTCTATCTCTATCTGTAATTGTATTTGTCGATGATGATTTGATCCAAAGTTTGAATCTTGGGGTGTGTGGGGGTTTGGAAATGATTAGGCTGCGGCGACGAGGAGTCCCCAGGAGAGGAATACCAGATTGGAGAATTTGTGCTGGCGGATTTGGAACTTGGCTCGCCAGAAGAAGCAGGTTTCTTTTGCTTTCTCTCTGTCTCTTTCTCTATTTTTGTAGTTGTTAAACTTTAGATATAGTTGTTCGTGTGATTTTATCTCTCTTTGATTCATGTGCTTTTCGTTGGCGGCTAGCTGTTTTTTATTGCTGGTACTACTTACTAGTAACTCGGACGTTGAAATGCTTGATGGGTTTAGTGCATTTGTATACAGTAATTTGTCTGAGTATGTCCTTAATCGAATGTTTGATGTAATTTGTGTAATAGGGTCTTTTCCATTTTGGATTTTAAAAAATGCTGGCACATGAATATACACTGATAAACAAGGAAATCATAATTTCAGTTTTAAAAAGAAAAAAGAAGCATATGAGCATTTTGCTTAAATCATGAATTTCCTTCCTACTCTCTATTCTTGTGCAGCTTGAGGAAAAGGAAGCCCAGAGGATGACTAAACGTCGTCTTGAACTAGAAAGAGGCCGCAGAGAAGCTACTGCTGATATGTCTGAAGACTTATCTGAGGGAGAGAAGGGAGATACAGTGAGCGACATATCAGCTCATGGTGATAGCCACAGAAGCAGACTGCCTAGAATTAACTCCGTTGATGCAATGGAGACATGGATTAGTCAGCAGAAGGGGAAAAAGCTATATATTGTATTGATAAGGCATGAACTGAACTTTAGTGTTCTAATTTTCAGATGTACTTATGAAGATGAATATAAAATGATTGGTTGGTGTTGCATTGTGCATCTCAAATTATAACTTATTTAATGTAATCATCCTTTCAGCATGACAATGATAGTGTTACTAGCTGATGGAGAGAACTTAAAAAGAAAACTGAACTTTTGGCCTGATGGTGACTAACATGCATCTATCTCTCAATTTTGAGATGTACAGAATATGATCTCTTGGTCTGCATGATTGTTTTTTTAAATGTTTTTAACAACAAGTATCCATGCAGCCTTCATGGTCTTATACGAGGTGAAAATATGGAGCTCGGTCGTGACTCTGATACTGGTGGCCAGGTAATATTTGGTTGTTAATGTGGATTCACTCCTTGTTTCTAGTTGCATTATATCTTTGTTTGAACTATAATACGTTCTATAGTTGCTACCTGCTTAATGTTGGGTTTATGTTCCTTTTAGGTTAAGTATGTGGTGGAACTTGCAAGGGCTTTGGGCACCATGCCGGGAGTGTATCGGGTTGATCTGCTAACTAGACAAGTGTCATCACCGGATGTAGATTGTAGTTATGGTGAGCCCACAGAGATGCTGACTTCAACAAATGCAGATGGTTTCATGGAAGAAGAGATGGGGGAGAGCAGTGGTTCTTATATCATTCGTATACCATTTGGTCCCAAAGATAAATACATTCCCAAAGAAGATCTCTGGCCACACATCCCTGAATTCGTTGATGGTGCATTGAACCATATAATACAAATGTCCAAAGTTTTGGGTGAACAAATTGGTGGTGGGAAGCCAGTCTGGCCTGTTGCCATCCATGGGCATTATGCAGATGCTGGTGACTCTGCTGCCCTTTTATCTGGTGCTTTAAATGTGCCGATGCTTTTCACTGGCCATTCACTTGGCCGAGATAAGTTGGAGCAACTTCTAAAACAAGGCCGTCTTTCAAGGGATGAAATAAACACAACATACAAAATAATGCGTCGGATAGAGGCTGAGGAGTTATCCCTTGATGCCTCTGAAATAGTTATTACCAGCACTAGACAGGAGATAGATGAGCAATGGCGCTTGTATGATGGTTTTGATCCTATTCTGGAGCGTAAACTACGAGCTAGGATCAGGCGTAATGTGAGCTGTTATGGCAGGTTCATGCCCCGCATGGTGGTAAGTGCTGAGGTCTTTTTTCATATCCTTGTGGAATGCTTTTCCACACTCTTAGGGAGGACTTGAAAAGCTGGTCCAAATTGAGTTGGGCATGCTGTTGAGCATGATTTGTTGCTGCCCTGATCAGCACTGCTTTAAAGGTCTAGGTGTTCATGGCTTGCTCTTTTGGAAATGCTATGCTGGGTTTCCCTGGTAAGACACATGCTAGTTTTCTATGTATATATCTTAAATTGTAGTTCTCTGCAGGTAATTCCTCCTGGAATGGAGTTCCATCATATTGTCCCCCAAGATGGTGATATGGATGGTGAAACAGAAGCAAATGAAGACCATCCTACTTCTCCAGACCCACCTATTTGGTCCGAGGTTCTAGTTATTCTCTATGCATTTACTTTGATGTCTCCCAGAAAGATAGCTGATAAGTCATTTGGATATCTTCTGCTTTGTAATTTTTTAGTCCAGGGTAAGAGATTTTGTTTTCATGTATTATGCATTGACTGTTGCCAATCTGAATTTTTTATAATGCAGATAATGCGCTTCTTTACCAATCCTCGCAAGCCTATGATCCTGGCCCTTGCAAGACCAGATCCAAAAAAGAACATCACAACTTTGGTCAAAGCATTTGGAGAATGCCGTCCACTAAGAGAGCTTGCTAATCTTGTATGTTAGAATCCTTGATGGCACTTTCTTGGTGAAGACATCTTTGTGATTTATCTGACTAGCTGAATTGGCTTTGTTGCTGAGCCCATTTTATCATCTTAACTTTTTTTTTTTTTTTTTTTAATCTCTACTCTGCAGACACTAGTTATGGGTAACCGAGATGGAATTGATGAAATGTCAAGCACAAGTGCTTCAGTTCTTCTATCAGTACTCAAGCTTATTGACAAACATGATTTGTACGGGCAAGTTGCATACCCCAAACACCACAAACAGTCTGATGTTCCTGAGATATATCGTCTAGCAGCAAAGACAAAGGTACACATTGCAGTTTATATAAGTGAAAGATAATTTGATCATGTGAGCTAACTAGGAATAAGTGACACACTGTTAGAAATCCTCCATTAACATTATTTGTCCAGTCTGCATACAGGTAACTGAGACATGCAAGATAAGGCAATCTATTGCCATCTTTTTGGCAACTGCTCTTGGTATATAATTTTGTGTGCTATGTCTTTGGTTTCTGGTTTAATATTTCATTCAAACCCTTTTTTTGCAGGGTGTTTTCATTAATCCAGCTTTCATTGAACCGTTTGGACTCACATTAATTGAGGTGTTTTTCTCAATATTATCCCAGGAATTTACTTTCACATGTTATTTATCTATTTTATTAATTTTTTTCAGAAACCAATATAACTTCTGCACTTTTGTTGAACAGGCAGCTGCTCATGGTTTGCCTATTGTTGCCACAAAAAATGGAGGTCCTGTCGACATACATCATGTATGCCTACTCATTGATCATAAAAAATTGATAGAAGGTTTTATATGTATTGTACATGAACTGTAGTAAAAAATTTCCAAAACTGATAGGAGCTCTTTCTGCAGGTACTAGACAATGGTCTTCTTGTTGATCCTCATGATCAGCAGTCTATTGCCGATGCTCTTCTGAAGCTTGTTTCAGATAAGCAGCTCTGGGCAAGATGTCGGCAGAATGGGTTAAAGAACATTCACCTATTTTCGTGGCCTGAGCATTGCAAGACTTACCTATCTCGTATAGCCAGTTGTAAACCAAGGCATCCACAGTGGCAAAGAAGTGAGGATGGAGCAGAAACTTCAGAGTCAGACTCCCCAAGTGATTCCTTGAGAGATATACAGGATTTATCTTTGAACTTGAAGTTTTCAATGGATGGAGAAAAGAGTGGAACTAGTGTGAATGATAATCCTTTAGAATCTGAAGGAAGTATTGGTGATAGAAGGAGTAAATTAGAAAATGCTGTTTTAGCATGGTCAAAGGGTGTTTCAAGGGACACGCGGAAGGCTGGGTTCTCAGAGAAAGCAGACCATAACAGTGCTGGTAAGTTCCCAGTGTTGAGGAGGAGGAAACACCTTATTGTCATTGCTGTGGATTGTGACACCGTTTCAGATCTTATTGAAACCACTAGAAAGATTTTTGAGGCTACAGGAAAGGAAAGGACCGAAGGCTCTGTAGGGTTCATACTGTCAACATCCCTGACTATAACCGAGATACGCTCATTTGTGGTCTCAGGGGGATTCAGCCCTAATGATTTTGATGCGTTTATTTGCAACAGTGGCAGTGATCTCTACTATCCATCTATTAGTTCAGAGGATCGTCCATTTGTGGTTGACTTTTATTATCACTCACACATCGAATATCGTTGGGGTGGAGAAGGATTGAGAAAGACATTAGTACGCTGGGCAACCTCACTTACTGATAAGAAGAGTGGGAGTGAGGAACAGATTGTTACTGCATCTGAACAACTTTCAACCGACTATTGTTATGCTTTTAAAGTGCAAAAACCAGGACTGGTAAATGTCCTTAATTTTGATTGTGGATGAGTTTTGTATGAAATGAGTAACATTGTGCTGGCATGCTTATTAAATTGAGGGTGAATTTATTTATTAACATAAATCTTCTGCAGTTTCTTAAAGTTTTTTCACTGGTACAGTGCAGTATATTCATCATAGGAATTTCTTTTCTATAATCTTTGTAGATTCCCCCTGTAAAGGAGCTTCGGAAGTTGCTGAGGATTCAGGCTTTACGGTGCCATGTAATTTACTGTCAAAATGGGACCAGACTGAATGTAATTCCAGTATTGGCATCTCGTTCCCAAGCCCTCAGGTATAACTATTCTTATCTGAACCATTGGCATACATTTTATGGTCATAACAAGTTGGTTTAATTTAGTGACTCCTCGCATATGTGGTCAAATACCGGAACAATGTAACTTACGACATCCACGGTTATAATTTAGTAGAACAAAATTATAGAGAACTGCTTGAGGTTAACGCCACTGGTTATACTAGTTAAAGCTATAAAGTGAATGCTTACATCTGTTGTATGCAAAAATCCAAAAGATTATTAGGTTTGTAAAATCTAGAAATAAAAGACCAATCCTATGAAATGCCCAAGAGTATGGTCTTCGCAAGCATACCGCTTTCTGTTCAAGAATCAGTAGCGGTTACTTGATTTGGTCCTTTGGCACATGTCCTCAAATGAAGACGATGACTATTAAAGATGACTGGCTGTCTCGTCATCTGTTGGGCACATTCATGATGCCTGGGGTTGATTCTGAAGGGTTGGATTCAAGATTCCATCATAACAAAGTGTTAAAGTGGAATAATTGATCTGTGAAATTTTATATTAAATTTTGGGTTTATTCGTATCCTCAAGTATGCAGTCATATAACTTTATTGTCATTTATGGTAGTTAAAGTTTTGAAACATTCAGATACATTTATCAAATTGTTTATGAACTTTGATGACTAAAACAAGCATTTCCTTCAGGTATTTGTATCTTAGATGGGGTGTAGATTTATCAAAAATGGTGGTTCTTGCTGGAGAATGTGGGGATACAGATTATGAAGGATTGCTTGGTGGGCTGCACAAAAGTCTAATACTGAAGGGAGTTGCCAGCAATGCAATCAGTCAACTCCATATGAACCGAAACTACCCTCTATCCGATGTCCTGGCATTGGACAGCCCCAACATTGTTCAGACAACTGAAGGTTGTGGCAGTGATGATATCCGGGTTTCCTTGGAGAAATTAGGAGTTCTCAAGAACTAGAAATGTGCATATTCGGATATTCCTAAGCCTCATAAGCACTCTCTCTTATCTCAAACCTTGCCCTCAAAAGTTTGTTTGCGGGTTTGTCGTAAAGCTCAATACTTGTATTCATAGTTTTTATTTATTTCACAAAGTAAAATCCTTTTCTTGCTTTCAGTGGCTACTAGCTAAGAAATAAAGAGCCAACTGCACTCCTAGTTATGTAGTTGTTGCATCTTTGGTGTGTAATGCAAACATCTCTTGGGACTGCTGGAAGTTGATCTCTCTTTCAGTGCTTTTTATACTGGACGTACTTTACTTCCCATGGTTGTCCATACAGTGAAGACGGTTGTCAATTGTTGATGTGTGTGACGATTGATCACGATTTTGCTTAGCATTTAGCATTTCTCTTTACATCTGGCCTCATGAGTACAAGTCGATCTAAAAAACCAAAATCGTGACAGACTGACAGTAAGGCAATCTTGAAAGGGTTAAACTCAGATTCTGAAAGATGAAAGGTGTGATCGCTATTCTGTTCCGAATGACTAATGAGTAATCAGCAAAGGTCCTTCGTCAGTGCTGGTGTCAACATCCCCTTAAACCTACATGCATACGTCTTCATAAAGTCATAAGGCTACGTGTGTCTTGGAGTAAATGGGTGAATGGGGTCACTACTTTTATGGAACGTAACATCTAACGTGAAAAGGAACCTCCCAAATCGAGAATAAAGACAGACACCAACTATCGTCTTTATTTCTGGGTCAAAACACCAACAATAGTCTAAATATAAATATAAACCCAGTATTTGTTACATTAAAGAGAATTGAACTTTGACTAATCTTAAATATAACTCATTTCTCTACCCTCATTTTGAATGAATTTATATTGAGTTATATTAATTTAGTAAGACAAGTCGTTAAGCAATTGGCAAGAAATATTGCTTTTGCGTTCAAGTGTCCCGAGAGCAATCAAAACTATGTATCCATAAATCAATAAGAAAGTAAATAGCAGTCCGATAGTTGGTCACCTGTCTGCTCTTAAAACAATGGAGTATTGCTACATTAGGGCTGCTAATGCCACCTAGAGAAAAAATTAGCTGAGCTTCTTAAACCTAAATGTCAATTCGATTTTACAACTGCTTTTTTTTTTTTCTTTAATGAAGTAACAAACGAAATGCCCAAAATAGCATATTCTGAACGTACGTGATCTTTTGAGGTAACTTTGGTTACCCAGTATTATCTCAATCATGGTGGTTTTATATCTCCATCATGGTGACGTATGACACATGCTTCCATATATATATATGTGTGTGTGTGAGCTTTTTTTTCGTAAAAGAGAGATATATATATATATATATGTCATCTTCCATATAAAGTGCTTTAAAGTTAATCAATTAGCAAGTTAATACGAAATTAATTATGTTTTTAGACCTATCACATAACTAATTTCATAATTCGAACCATCAATTATTTAGGTCATACTTCAAACATCATCATTACAAAAAATCAACAAAATCGGAAATCATTTAGTCATATAATTAAGATCAAATAAATAGACGATCAGTATTTTCGATAAAAACATATAAATAGTTGTTGTTATAATCAAATGGCTAAATAGCTTCTGATTTTAGAGATTTTTTATAAGGATAATATTTGAAATAAGGCCTAAAAAATAGACGGTTCAGATTTTGAGTTTACATTATGCAGTGAGTCCAATAGGGTAGTTAGCTTTGTATTAACTTACTAACCAGTTAGTTTTAGAGCATTCTTGCTTCTTATATATATTTATATTTATGCTTCTTATATATATTTATATAAATATAAATATACACCGTAACGTGTTTGTTTGTTAAATAGTCATTTTATTTTGTTAAATTATCAGATTAAACTTTAAACCAAACATTCAAATGAAACTCAACTTAATTAATAGTCTACCTTGACAACGTGGACAAAAATATATTATTTTCATGTATCTACTATCTATATAGAGTAATGAAAAGTGGGTCTTGATAAATTAGTTGATCCGTTTGGTACTTTGGTGGGTGAGATATAATGGAAAATATGGTTAACCAATTAATTCTCCTTCTTTATAATTCTCATATATAGGCCAGGAAAAAGACGTCATTAATAAAATAAAAAAATAAATTAATGATTTTAGGCACAGAGGTGAACCAACCAACCAAACCAGTGTATGTAGCATCGTGCATGTAATGTAAATGTAGTAATGTAAGGCAATGTCAGTAGGTCTTTTTAATGTTATGGTTGGTTGGTGCAGTTGGGCACTTAATACCTCATTACACATCACATGGCATATTATTCACATATTTGCTTCTTCTTCTTCTTATTCTTCCACCATAACTATAAACCATCTCTCCTCGAAGCCCCTCCTCCTCCACACCCACCAATGTCTCTTAGGGAAGAAGGAGGAGCTGCTTCAGCAATTTCCAAGAGATCATCATCTTCTTCATCCTCACCACCAAAACCAAAACCAAAACAAATTATGGATCAAACCCATTACCACACAGACAACAACAACAACAACTACAACAAGAAGAAAAAGAAGAAGAAGAAGAAGAAGGATATTTCTCAACAGACAAAATCGACCCAACCCAAACGGTACGGTTTGATGTCGTATTGGGAGTTGCCGGAGTACATGAAAGACAATGAGTTCATACTCAATTATTACAGAGCCAATTGGCCTCTCCACGAAGCTTTCTTCAGCGTCTTCCGTTGGCATAACGAAACTCTCAACGTTTGGACGTACGTCTTGTTTTGCGGTTTCATTTCTTTCATGTTTCTTTCATGAATTTAGGTTTTTCTTGTTTCTTTTCTTTGAATTTAATTATTCAAATTTTTATTCAAATGTTGGGTGTTTTGTTTGCAGGCATTTGATTGGGTTTGTTCTGTTTTTGGGTTTGACTATGGCCAATTTGTGGGAAGTGCCTCAGTTAGCCGATCTCCTTGGCTTTTTTACCAGGTTTGTTGATAATTTCTTTCTTTAATTAGTTACTTTTTCTAATTCTGTTTTCTTTTGAGAAATCTGAAAATTTCATTTGTATCTGATATACATATATCTTTCATAGCTATGTGAAAACAAATTAGAATCAGAATAGAAAACTGATGACTAATTAACAAAAAATATTATAGTAATATACCTAGAGGTCCTAGACTAAGTATTAGTTAGTTTGAAACATTTAATTTCTGGATGAAAGCATGTGAAAACTTTCTTTTTCTGCTAATTAATTAGAGTTAATTTAGCTTAATTCGTAATCATTAGTTGCAACCATGCATAAAGAGAGATCTTTCTTTTCTTTGACACTATGAACATTCCATACATTTCAATTCCCAAAACTCTCAAGCATGCATATAGATATAGTACGTAATTCCAAGAAGAATCAATTAATTTATAACCTTGTCTCATTAATTTATATATGCATGTAATTTGATGCAGGTACACACCAATTAGTGCAGATACAAATATTTCCCATAATATTTTTTCGGTTAGTTCATCTTCTGTATATGATCCTCCCTATGAGATCAATTCTTTCACTGCTTCTGTTCTGATTGATATATTTCAAAAATTAACACAAGAAATTAATTATCAGGGGACAACGAAGCTTATTGATTTCGAGCAAATGACATCTCAGGAAATGGGTATTGCATCATCTGCTGAAATGAGTGTGACATGGTGGCCATTCTATGTTTTCCTAAGTGGTTCTATGTTCTGCCTTCTCTCAAGCACCATTTGCCACCTTTTCTCATGCCACTCTCACCCTTTGAACCTCTTACTTTTGCGCATAGACTACTCCGGCATCACCATCATGATCATCACCTCCTTCTTCCCTCCAATTTTCTACATATTCCAATGTGACTCGCGCTGGCAATTCATCTACCTTGGTGGGATCACCATCATGGGCATTTTCACCATCATAACACTGTTTTCACCAAAGCTTTCAAGCAGCGAATTTCGTACATTTCGTGCCTCACTCTTTGCTTCTATGGGGTTGTTTGGGATTGTGCCTGCCATCCATGCCAGCATTGTGAATTGGGGCAACCCGAAGCGCGATATCACTCTGATTTATGAGGCTTTCATGGCCCTTTTCTACTTAACAGGGACTGGATTTTATGTGACTCGGATTCCGGAAAGATGGAAGCCCGGATGGTTTGATTTGGCTGGCCACAGCCATCAAATTTTTCATGTTTTGGTGGTGATGGGTGCATTGGCACATTATGGTGCCATACTTGTAATGCTAGAATGGCGAAACACCTTTGGGTGTGACAATAGTACTATGTAAAATATATACTAAGTAACTTCATTTTGTGCTCAACTATTTATGCTTGATTTATATTGATATTGATGATGGGTATTTGGGTACGTAGGGGCATATAATTCATTTGTTGAGTATAAGGTGTTGTATATGAGAGCTTCCTCTAGCTCAAAAGAGAAGCAGATAGAGGCTGTCATTATGTTTTAGAAGAATTCCAGGGAGAAAAAAGTTCAGAATTAATTGTTTTCTATTACTTATTATTGAGATTGTAGTGTGTATCATAATATTAGTTTGTATATATATTGATCATTTTGTAGTTTTATTTTTTCTGAATAATTGAATTGTGAATGTATTTTGATGTATCAGAACGCAGCATGGAGACAAATTTAGGGTACTTTTTTGCACCTCAACATTTTGGATGGTTCAAGTTGAAGATGCTTTCAATTCAGTAACTAATTAATTATTCATAATTCGACTTCTCCTTCTGATTAAAAAAAAAAATGCTTTCAATTCAAAGATATTAGGCAAGAATTACGTTCTGTTAGGAAACATGATTCTCGTACGTCCAAGAAAATAGGAAATGTGAGAATGGATAAAAGAGTTGAGTTACAACCTACAAGGCTGTTGGATGGTGAGATGCCAATGCCATATACAGGGTGGGCTTTGGGGGATGGGATGGGCTTAGTGTGGGCTGACACTTGGGTTGGGCTTGGATATAGTTCATGAGAGCCTTCTAATAGCTCCATCCTTAGATGAGAGTCAAAGTCTACTAGTCTAGTTGTGGGTGAGCTTAAATGCTTTAGCATGCATTGGACTTATAATAAGTCTTACAAGTGGGAAAACAATTAATATTGAAAATGCTGAACTCAACGTTAACTTGTACACAATACTATTTCCATTCCACGATATGAAATCTTATGTAGCTTAACCACACATGTATGAACAATACTGTCAATACGTAATTAAATGAAGTGTGAACAATACGTGTCATATAATAAGTCACACCCGCCTCATAAATGAAGTGTGAACAATACGTAAGTTCACTCACAGTTTGACTAAACAAAAAAAGTCTACTCCTAATTCACCTGTATGAATAAGTAAGTACATAGGTTAATTATATATAAGCCCAGTTCCCATCATGTATTGGGCAATTTCCAAGATATCCATCTGATTTTATATATGTTTCAGGCCATGGGTCTCTTGATCTGGTGTTGGACTTTTAACAGTACGTTACTTTCAATCCACTCAAAAAGCAGCAGGCTCAAGAAGTTTGCGATCCAAGAAGTTCACTTCAACCTCATATATAGATATATGGGGATCATAAGAGAAGGTGCATGATAAACAAATGAGTTTGACCAACTCAATATATGTACCTTTGGGATTAGAGTTTGGTCGATTCCCTAGGGCCATGGTACAAACTTCACTATAGAATTGGATAACTAACTACCCTCCAAAGACTACCGTTTATTTGTATTTATAGAATAGCATGAAGAAACAACCCAAAAAAAAAACAGAGGAAAAAGGTTTATTTCATACATTTAGTGCATGAATTGGCAATTTGGCATGTATTTAATAGTGTATATATGTTATTTTAGATTGGTTAAGGCTTAGGATAAGACAAAAAACAAGACTGTTCTATAGAATGTGAGCTTTAAAATGTTGTGGAAACAAGTCACTTAAAATAAGAGAGGGACTTGACAATTCAAACTAATTTTGAGATTTTTTCTATTTTAACGGTTAGGGTTTTTCTCTCCAAAAAAGAGTACCTATTGGAATAACCCCGGACAAAAATATATATGCTGGCATATGATAATGATATGCATGGCAAAAGGTTAACAAATTATTCTGACAACTTGCAAGTTACTCATCTTCAAAAGTTTTAAGAATATCATCGATTTCTGCAGCTGCTAACAATCTTTCCAGGTCAGTAATATCACAATGTACGTGTTTGATGATATGACTCACCGAGAGCTGAGGCAAAGAGTTAGCTAGCCTTTATTATAAAGTCAAAGCACCCTAGCTATATGTTTATATAAATGTAGCAAGTGCATGCAGCTTCTTAATTAATAGATAAACCCAGATGCTGATATTCCTCACCGACTCACCCTCATCACTTCTTATAAGGAATCAAAGTGACAGAGTAGAGTACGTACGTACTGTGTGTGATATAGAAGCTAGCTAGTAAAGTTAGCCATGGCAGCCTTAAGCTTTCGACTTTTTCTGTTACTTATTACGTTGTTTTTTCTTCTTTGCTTCCTCGTAACCTTTTCACCATTGTCCGAAAACAACCATCTCATTCCCTTTGTTTCCTCTTTCACTAATTCTACACCTTTTAATCTCAAAAGGACCAATAACTACACAGCCCCACCACACGTTTCTTTAGATGGGTCGACTCTCACAAGCTCTATGTATCAAGGAAGTACTATACAGAAAGCTAGTGGTACCAAAGTGAGCAAATCATGCAAATATATTTGATTAATTGTTTTGGTAAATTAATCAACTTTGGCTAATACTATCTATTAGTGTAAATTTTGTGACCAGGGTGTTAAGACTAGTTTGGAGAAAATTGAAGAAGATTTAGCAAAAGCACGAGCCGCAATTCTTCAAGCTATTCGGTCTAGTAACTATACATCAGACAAGGAAGAGACTTTTATCCCAAGAGGAAGCATTTACAATAACCCTTATGCTTTTCACCAGTTGAGCACGTTTAACTTTTAAGATGCTAATTATAATTAATTAAGTACTTTTAATTTTCTTCTTATGGATATAAATGTATACATATTAATTGCTTAATCATAATTAACTATGATATGTATCACAAATGTGCAGGAGTCACATAGAGATGAGGAAGAGGTTCAAGGTGTGGAGCTACAAGGAAGGAGAGTATCCATTAGCGCATTTTGGTCCAATGAACGACATATACGGCATTGAAGGACAGTTCATAGATGAAATAGAGAGGGAGGAGAGCCCCTTCAGAGCTACACATCCTGATGAGGCACACGCATATTTCCTGCCCTTCAGTGTAGCCAACATTGTTCACTATGTCTACTTGCCCATCACCAGAAAACAAGACTACTACCGCGATCGCCTGCAACGGATTGTCATCGACTACGTTGGTGTTGTGGCTGATAAGTATCCCTACTGGAATAGGAGCAATGGTGCTGACCATTTTATGGCTTCATGCCACGATTGGGTGCGTATTATAAAAAAATACTACTAGAAGCACAGACTATTATCCCAAATATTTTTAAAATCTTAATTAATGCATCAGAATATCAGTTACAAATTTTGACGTGACTAAAAATACTACAAGTTTCTTATTTTCAGGCACCGGAGGTTTCAGCAGGAGAGTCTGAGCTTTTCAAGAACTTTATTAGAGTCCTTTGTAATGCCAACACATCTGAAGGATTCCAGCCCAAACGAGACGTCCCACTGCCTGAAATTTACATACCCTCTGGAAAGCTTGGTCCACCCTATTTGGGTCAGGACCCAAACAACCGTCCAATTCTAGCCTTCTTTGCCGGTAGGGTCCATGGGTACATTCGACATGTGTTGCTCGATTATTGGAAGGACAAAGATGAAGAAATTCAAGTCCATGAAAAGCTTCCAATGGGTCAAAACTACACAAAATTAATGGGGCAGAGCAAGTTTTGCTTGTGTCCCAGTGGGTTTGAAGTGGCAAGCCCAAGAGTGGTGGAGGCATTTTATGCAGGGTGTGTGCCGGTGTTAATTACTGACAATTATACATTACCCTTCAGTGATGTCCTTAATTGGAGCCAATTTTCCATACATATTCCAGTTGCTAAGATACCAGAAATTAAGACCATCTTACAAGCAATTCCAAATGAGAAATACTTGAAAATGCAGAAGAGGGTGTCCAAAGTTCATAGGCATTTTGTACTAAATAGACCGTCTAAATCATTTGATGTAATTCACATGGTACTTCATTCAGTGTGGTTGAGACGACTTAACTTTAAGATTGAAAGTTAATATAAACATTAATTTGTACGTGTAATTTTTAGATTTGGATTCTCCTTTGTGTTTGTTTTTACTTCTAGTCATGTATTACAAATCAAAGGATTATAATGCATTTAGGTAACTCAACACACATTCAAAAAGTGTTATTATGATTATTTCATTTTTCATTCACATATGCTTAAATTTATAAGGACAATGAGGACCAACATTGTTCTCATAACCAATTAAATAAGTTCATGATGTGGTCTATTATTTCAACTCTCTTTTATCTCTCAAGATGAAGCTCATTTGATTGAGCATGAGATCAAAGTTAGTTTTCGAACATAAAGACCCAAGCATTACTCAATTTATAATACATGATTGTATAATTAAAAGTCATATAAAAACAAGCATTTTCTTCTTAATCAAATATCTTAGTCTTCCTTTAGTGATTGACTTGCAACTCCATAATTAATGTCGTCTTACTTTCAATCTTGTTATTAATTGTCTCCTCTGCAACGCCATAATGCCTATTGTGTTGGGTCATATACATAATCACTCAAATTAAAATTGAAGCAATTACATGCATATTGAATTATTGATCATATATGGATTAATGCATGCCATAATATAATTAATTTGTTTAGATGAAAGAAGAGGCATATAATAATAAGAGATGATCCTTGCATGGTTCCGCCAGTGGATGACTTGCAATTCAATCAAGGCCAGAGAATTGAAGCAGTCTCGAGAAAGTTGGTAATCCGAGACGGGAACGACATGATCGAGACATGTTATTCATAATGCTCTTGGAATGATGCAAATAATCTATAAATAATGTGTTTGGGATTGGAGCTATTGGGTCAAATTCCTACGCCAAAATCTTCATCCACATGGACCACATCCATATATGCATGTATGTTAATTAGTTACTCTTCCAATTTTTCTTGAAGCTAGCCAAGGAGTTCGGATCTTCTGTCCTTAAATTGCGTGTCTCTCCCTCCCCAAATTGGCCTCACGAGTCATCCCCTACGTTGTGATGCATTTGATATATGTATATGTATATATATAGGGAGGTGATTTTTCGCATTCCTTCTTATTTTTTTAAATATTTATATATTTTATTATTATTTATTTTTTATATACCCTTTAGTTTTTAATTATAAAATATCACCTATGTAACATTAAATTCTACATATTTAATTTTTTAAAATTATCATAATAATATATCTATTTTTATAACTCTCTTTTTAAAAATGAAGAAAAATTTATGTAATTCTCTACACTTATGTTCGTCTTTTTAATATATAGTACATCTAGCTCTCTTTTATTATTAAGCTATCATGTGACATTCATTTTTTTATAAATCAAATATGCTACAAATTAGTAGTTGTTGATATGGAGTGTCAAAAGACCCAAAAATGAGGGAGTGGATTAATTAAAAACTCCAATTAATTTCACAACACAAAACTCATCATCAAAAGAAGAAGAAGATACATAAATCATGACCTTCATGAAAAAAATGAAAAAAAAAAAATATGACGGGCTGAATATTTTTCTAATGAAAGTATAGAATAATGATTGAAAGCACATATAAGGCTGGTGCATATAAATCATGACCCTCATGAAGAAAACGAAAAAAAAAATGATAGGCTAAATATTTTGCGAATAAAAGTATAGAATGATGATTGAAAGCACGAACAAAACTGGTTTACAAAAGAAAAACAAAATGGTTTAGAAGACAAAGAGATGCAATATGAAGAAGATACAATGAGGGGAAGAGAAAATTACTTATTTTTATTTTTTTAATAATAATGAGAGAATTTAGGAAAAAATAATCATTATTGAAAGATAATTAAAATAAAAATTCAACAGCTATAAATGGTAGATTTAGAAAAATATATAATAAAAATATACAAAATACATTAAAAAAAGAAATGGAGTGCAAACAGAGAAAAGAGGAATGCGAAAATCGTCTCCCTATATATATATAAGTCATTCTCGAGAGAGAATGTCTACATTTTTCAAAATTTACGGATGGTGACATAGTACTAATATATGATAGATATTGTGTCGATACAAAATTTCAAAACTTGTTGCAACACATCATTTATACCGACATTTATCCCATGTCAGTACTGTGTCGACATTCGTAAATTTTAAAAAATACGGACATCCTCTCTAGAAAAAAAGTATATATATATATTGTGACTAATCATGATTAAGGTTGATGTCTCTTAATTAGAGGGTACTGCTACAGTGCTACTACATGACTATGAGAGAATAATGTAGTCAAAGTACTAAAGTACCCCTAACTTTCAGCAAATTAACAATGATATCATGCACATATGTGCCATATTGAGAGGTTATTTTTGCAAGGTTAATTGAAATGTTGAATTAATGGGGTTAATTAATTAGGGTTTAGTCCAGTAAATTAATGATGTCGTACGTGGAAGATATTATTTTCTTTTCTCAACTGCATTTCCATTACTACAAGTCTACATCATCTAATTAATCGAAATAAATCTCTTTCTACAATTATTATAGTAGATACTAATTAATTTATACCCTCCAAGATACTAATTAATTAACCATAAATTTGGCCTAGCTAACTGGAGCTTCCAGTTAAAATGTAATTAATCATTTTATTAAGGAAAGACCAAAAGTTGACCAAGCTAAATTAGTTAGGCAAGTCGATGCTTCACAATTCACATTCATACCACCATCTAATCTCTCTCTTTCTTTCTAGATCGAAGAGGAAAAAGAAGAGTACGTAAGACACAAGGAAACACTATATATATATATATGTGTACAATATATTTAGCCATGGCAGCCTTCAGCTTCCCAGCTCTCTCATATTTACTTGTACCCACCTTTCTTCTTGTTCTTCTCACCTACTTATGTGTCCCAAACTTTTTCTGTATCACTGATCTCATTTTCTATTCCTCCACTAATATTTATATCCCTTTTAACCATTCACATTCCAGTCCCAAATCTTCAAGAGTAGTCTTACCCACACCTGATCTGCTGGCCTTGACACAACAAATTCCTCCATATGACTCACCATCCTTTGCAACCTACGATTTCAGCCAAAATATCAATGTTAGTCCCATCAAACATAGGTTTTATCACTAAAGAATTGTTTGTTCATACTTTGTATTTTATTTACTATTTTTCTCTCTCAATTCTTTTTTTTTTTTGTTACAGAAAATGAGTAGGTTGCATTTCAAAAGGAAAAAAAGTAGGTTGGAGAAGAAGGAAGAAGATTTGGCTAAAGCACGAGCGGCTATCTACAAAGCAATTCACACTCGGAATTATACATCAAATAATAAGGACGAGACTTTCATCCCTAGAGGATGCATTTACAGAAATGCTTACGCTTTTCATCAGTTAAGTTTTAACCTTTCATTTATTTACTTTTCTTGACGCTTCTCATAATTTTTTTTAGAAAAAAACATAAATTTGAAAACAGTATGAAAGTATATTTCTTTGGGACTAACGAATATATTACGAAGACAAATTCAAGAGAAGTGCTCACCTAAAGGACACAATTTGAGAGATAAATGAAGGATAATACAACAAATCTTTGAATTTAATACAAGTATTTAAAGAAATAACATTGAAGTGAATCGAACCCTTAGATGCATAGATGCATTGTCTTTCATTTATTCGTTAATTTAAATCCCTAGCTTATGTGAGCCTTTTTGTATCAATCAATTTTTAAACGCTTTAAAA
The DNA here is from genome assembly GCA_003254865.1 of Dryas drummondii. NCBI lineage: Eukaryota > Viridiplantae > Streptophyta > Magnoliopsida > Rosales > Rosaceae > Dryas > Dryas drummondii. The sequence continues at coordinate 328,401 of QANW01001668.1, forward strand.
TTTAAATTGATATTATGCTTGGAAGGTCAAAAGCAAAGACATATGTAGGTAATTAATAGTGATAGCTATATATTCTATTTATGACAGTAACTGAGTAATAAATGTAGTACAAAGGATAATGTTGCTTATTCATGAAACCTTTTTTTCAGAACTTAATTATTCATGAAAGCTATCTTTTGCATAATTCAAATTCAATGTACTCGTGTGATCGTGTCTATTTATTTCTTCAATCTAGTTACCATAATTCATTTTCCAATGTACCCAAAATTCTTCAATTGCAGACAATTATGCTCAATCAAATTTGTAATTTTGTACCATATGTTGTATTAGGAGTCATATCGAGATGATGAAGAGGTTCAAGGTTTGGGCCTACAAGGAAGGAGAGCAACCCTTGGTTCACTCTGGGCCGGCCCATTTAATCTACTCCATCGAGGGCCATTTTATTGATGAGATGGAAAATGGGAAAAGCCCATTCACGGCCCGTCATCCAGATGAGGCCCATGTATTCTTCCTACCCATAAGTGTTGTCTATATTGTGGAATACATCTACATGCCCGTTACCGACTATCGTCGTGATCGAATGGTGCGGGTCGTCAAAGACTATGTCAATCTTATAGCAAATAGGTACCCATATTGGAATAGAAGCAAAGGAGCTGACCATTTTATGCTCTCTTGTCATGATTGGGTACGTTTTTATTTTTATAAAACTATCTATACTATATTTATTAAATTCATCTTTTATAATAGAAAAAGTCCGAAACTAACTATTGTTTACTTATATTACAAATTTTTATATAATAAAATACGTGTTGAACTTCTCTACAAGTAATATTCAATTTTTTTTAAACATCGATTGTTTAAAGTTTAACGAGAATTCAACATTACCCAGTAGTTACATTTTAAAATTTATCTAAATTTAAATTGTCTCAAAGTTTATATTGGATTCATTTATATAAATAAATTACATTTCTATTAGAGGTGTAACTAGTAAATGCGCTACATATAGCAGTACTCTTCTTCATGACATACTAACTTTATTCCATGTATGTTGTTAGGCACCGGCAGTTACCTTTGATGATCCTGAGCTCTTCACCAACTTCATTAGAGTACTATGCAATGCCAACACCTCTGAAGGGTTCAAGCCCACAAGGGACGTCTCAATGCCAGAATTCAACTTAGACCTTCACAAGCTAACCGGTCAGCTCTCACTTGGCCAACCCCCAAATAAGCGCCCAATACTTGGCTTCTTTGCTGGCGGTTCTCATGGAGACATAAGGTCAATGCTATTTGAACACTGGAAGGGAAAAGATGATGAAATCCAAGTCTTTGAGAAGCTTCCCAAGCAGCTAGGCTACAAGGAATTGATGGAGCAGAGCAAGTTTTGCTTGTGCCCAAGTGGGTGGGAAGTGGCAAGTCCAAGAGTGGTTGAAGCAATTCAATCTGGGTGTGTACCAGTGATCATTTCGGACCACTATGCATTGCCCTTTGATGATGTGCTTGATTGGACCAAGTTTTCAATACACATTCCCTCAAATAGAATAACAGATATCAAGAAGATCTTGAAAGGGGTTTCATATAGCAAGTACTTGAAAATGCAGAGGAGGGTGACCAAAGTGCAGAGGCATTTTGAGCTCAACCGGCCTGCTAAGCCTTTTGATGTGCTTCATATGGTGCTTCACTCATTGTGGCTTAGAAGGCTTAACATTAAGTTACCAATTTGATTGATTATGTTGATCGCTATTGTGATTATAGGTTTCTTGTGAAGGCATGAATTTGGCCAGTAGTCTGTTTTTTTATATATAAATAATTATTGAATTTGACAGAATTCAAAATGCAAAATTTACTTGATTTATATGTCTTCATTGTTTCTTGAAGAGAGATCCAACAATCCAGAAATCCTGCCATATTATAGAAAATAAATACATGCATGAATATTTGAAAGTCGTTGATTTTTAGAAACTAGGAGAAAGTTGAAAATCAAAATTTGTGTTTTTTAAAGACATTTAACTCTTTTTTGGAGTTTAAAAAAATATAACCTACTATTCTTGAGCTCCCTTGAATAGTGTTCGAACCACTCGTAAATTTTGAACACTACTTGATAGGAGCTCTATTAATCATTTTTTTATTTTTTTATTTTATCACTCGAGTTATGTTTATAAACTCTAAGAACTTGTTAGAGTTCAAATTTTTGTAAACCAATCTAACGGTAACAGAGCTAAAAAGGAGAAAGGCCACTGAAAAACTGAAAAAGAAAAGGAAGTCCAGTGTGAAGGATCCGAGCCCATACCAACATCGGATCCGAGTCCGACTCGTTTGATGCCCTAGAAGTCCATACCGATTGACGCGCACGCGGCACAGTGTTTGTTGTAAACTTGTCGAAGGCAAGTAGGGGGAAGCAGCAACTAAAGCACTTGCTACGAAGACCACAACGCCAACCAACCAACCAACAACAAGAGACTCTCTGATATTCAAAAGCTGCTCCCTACTCCCTTCCACAGTGAGAAGCAATCTAATACCCGATGGCTGGGACGAGTGCACAGGAAGCTTCCGTGGACCTCCCCTTACCCGAACGCGCACCCATTCCCGCCGGCGATCACACTGTTTGGGCCGACGTGTCACCGCTTCTCGACGCCGCGTGCAGAGGTAGGTGTTTTCCCCTTGTTGCCCTAACCTCAATCTCAGCTTCTCTAGGCTACTCTGTTTGGTTTCCGAGAAAATGAAAGAAACCAAAAGTAAGGATTAAGGAAACGGAGATGAGAATCCCAAGCGTATTATGGTCTCGTGGAAAGTATACTTTTGGACTTTCAAATTCAAAATTAATAAAGAAATAGATAATGAACAAGACTCAAGTGACCAAGCAGTTTAACACACACACGTACATGTCCATATATTGTGTGTGTAGTTAACCAAAAGCAGTGGTTTAGTTTCCATTAACTTAATGCGATCCTAGGATTTTTTTCACTACATTGTTGAAAACATTGATGCTCTGTTTGGTTAAAATAAATGGTGAATTATTTTAGTGTTTGCATGGTTCTTTATTGCGGAGTTGTTTGGATGACTGAAGCTTTATATTGATTTTCTTTGGAAGTAACTGTGTAATGTGTAAATCTCCATTGCTCCATTTTCTGATTGCATTGGTAGAAAAAGAAAATTATGAAACATGTTTAGCAAATTATGCAATATACAAGTAAACTCTTCTTCTTTGTTTTTTGTTTTTTTTTGTTTTCCGGAGAATAAATCAACGTCACAAACACCCTATATAAAGTTGTTTGGGTTTAGAGCTTGATTTTCATTCTAGCCTATCATTGGTTACTAATTTTTCATTTGTTTTTCTCTTGATGACCTTTGGTCACAGATCTTCAAGATGGTGTGCTTATTCATGGAGATAATTTCAATCTTTTTGCCGCTATGTCTGCTTTAGAGGTAACACATTGTCTTCTCTTTCTTTGTTAATTTTTTGGAGGTAACACATAGTCTATACTTAACACTTTGTATTTGTGTTCCTTATCAGATAATGGACCCAAAGATGGATTCCGGTATCATTTCTAAATATTACTCTGTTGATGAAGCAATTGAGAATGGTGCTGCTCCAGTTCCTATTAGCTTTGATAAAACGATTGATGTTCAATGCACTATTGATATCATGGACCATCTTCTAGCCTGTGAGGTATCTGCTGCATTACTTCCCTTGATTGCTCTTTAGGCCTGACATATATATTTAAAACAGTAAAAATTTCTTGTCGAAGCAATATATGTTATAAGTTGTTTGTGTCTATACTACATAATCTTTCCTATTCTTTATGATTTTATCTCTAAATCTTTATATGGCAGGCAACTTGGCACAAGGGTCATTCATTGGCACAAACTGTCTTCTCTTGCATCTATCTTCTCAGGCCTGATAGGACATCTTCACATGCACTACTGCATTCTTATTGCAGAGTCATACGAGCAACCTGCAAGACCGTCATTTCAGTTGTCTCAGATGCGCGCACTAATGAAGTAAATTATTCCAACAGCTCTTTTGGCCTCTGTTGTTTCAGTCTTTTGATTAATTTTTACTGCTACCAGGATTGCATCAAGAGCAGATAAGAAAATAAATGAATATGAGTTGTACAGTACTTGTAAATGATTGTTATCCTCAGAGTACCTTATAGTTTCATATCCTGATGACAATACAGTTCATTTTTTTATCCACATGCAAAATTATCTCAATTGCATGTATACAAAATTTAGTCCTAGTTTCTAATTGTGTCTAGCAATGAACAAACACTTCATTATTCAGTTTTGATCAAACTTGTCTTACTGGCAGGAAGAAGACATTTTTACAATGACATATGGTCTTCCTTTGAATGGGGATGGAGATGAAAAGTGCTTATCAATGCTAAATGCTGTTGAAGAAACAATTTCCCGCCAATTACGTGCTTGTAAAGCTCCATCATCAAAAAGAAGAGTGTTAGAAGGTAGATATTTGTTCACTTTCGCATTAATATTAATTTTGTCATTGTTAAACTTAGCAGTGAAACATATACGTCAAGAACACAGAGATAGTTTATATTGACTTCTTATTGGAGGCTAGACAGGATTTACTGTTCTTGAGAAGAGGCTAGCATCATTTTTCTTTTTCATTGTTCTTCCTTACCTTACTTTCCTTTAATTTTTTTGCAAGTGAATTTTGAAGGTGTATATTTGTTTGATGACCAAGACCACATAGAGATAACCCACTCTCAATTGCCTTGTAAATGAGCTTCTTGGTCGTTCAATGTGTACATCTCCTTAACTTCATCGACTGCCTACTGCCATTTTAATTCTTGGTTAGGTCAATTTTAGTTTAAATAAATAATTGCCTATGTTTGTTTCATACCTTATGCTTTTAGAGACACGTTCTAGCTTTAATTTGTGTATCTACCTAGTCTTTGCCACCTTTTCAGACTGCATGTAAGTTTAGACATTTCATATTATTATGCTTGGTTCATATACTAGCTCTTTTGATGCAGACATGGTGCCATTACAAAATAATCTTGAACTGGAGGAAGGCTACTGCAAAGCTTTGTTATGCCGCTTACGCTTTCGTAAGGTCTTACCCTGTGTTTGTTTTCTTATATGAATCTGCATTGTGTGAGAACATATCCATGTATTTAAATATATATATATATATTTCCCATCCTCTAGAAGTTAAATTAAGAGAACCTCTTTTGTTGTTCTTCTTTCAGCATTTTTACCATGTTCTTACATCCATGAGGCGGCCTCAAGGGAGAGGTTTGGAGTTGGCAAGAAAGCATATAACCTCCTGCATATCAGAACTAGACTGCATTCTTAACTCATCAGAGTTCCTTAGATTTAGTACTCTTAGAACTCATGAAGGCAGTATAGAAGATAAAACTACCGCTTCTGGTTGTGAACCGATTGGGTTTGATACCAGTTTAAACGGTAGATTATCTGCCCCAACACCACCACGAGCAATAAAACTTCTTAGTTGGAAAAAGGTGAGCATTATATTATTACTACTGATAGTTCTAGTAATTTACTTCCATTATTATCACAACTTTTTTTGTTTTGTTACGCCAGGCTGTTGAATACTTTATGAAACTTCTTCATGATCTAGATGTTATATGTTCCTACCCATTGGACCCATCTTTAGAAAGTGTATTGCACTTTGTGGTTGAGTTTCAAAAATCTCAGCCTGATTTGGTAGCAAGAGCTCATCTTCAGGTTGGTTTTCACTTTTTCATTTGCTTCTCATTTATTGTTCTTCTGGTGCCTGTTATGATGACTTTGTGGTCTTTTATACTTTGTCATATAGTCATTGCCGCTGTTAGCTGTCTCTGCCCAATTATCAGGATAGTTTGGTCTATGAATCCTCTTAAGCAACAGGGCTATTTATATTTGTAACGTGGGTTAGGGGTTCTTAGTGGTTTCTTCAGCCATTTTAAACAAATTTCTTTAGATGTGTCATGCGTACTGGGAAAAGTGAGGAGAGGACCCCCTGCCCTTCTCTTTTTCTTCAAGTTATTATGAATTGTGACCCCCTCACCAGGTGGCATCAATTATCCTTTAGTTCCCTTGTTGAAATTTCTTTATTGTGGAGTTGGTGGGCATTTGGATGGGTTTCATTTACTTAACAGGGATACCCTAGAAACAATACAAGTGTTCACTTTTTTCCGCTTGGTTTCTGGCCATGTTTTGGTTAACTCATCTAAACCTTGTCCTTTGGTGAATTAACTAGTATAAACAGATGTAGTGAGCTGCTGGTACTTCTAATTCTAATAAGGTGAGAAATATTCATAAAGCCAAATTGCTTAAGCAAAGAAAAACAAAAGGAAGTAAAACCAATACTAAAACTTCTATGTAACATGCGTAAAGGCCCAATCAGACCATTTCCAACAAGTTTAAAATTACCTAAAATTACCCTTGACTTAGAAAACTTAAAGGAGGGGGGAGCAATGGGTCACTTCTTGAAGAAATATTAAGAGTCTTGTGGCGAATTAACTAGTATGAACAGATGTACTGAGCTGCTGGCACTTCTAATTCTAATAAGGTGAGAAATATTCACAAAAACCAATTGCTTAAAAAAAAGAAAAAAGAGTAAAACCAATTCTAGAACTTCTATGTACTGCGTAAAGGCCCAATTAGACCATGTCCAGCAAGTTTAAAATTATCTAAAAACACCCTTGATTTTGGAAAACTTAAAGGAGGGGGGAGCAGGAGCTTACTTAATCCTACAATTGGTCCATTTCTAGTATATGCCCACAGTCACACTATGCATAGTGGGAAGTAAGTAGTTCTTGGTTTTGTCAGTTCATTATGTTCCAAACTTTATACTAGATACTTATTGCTACAATTCTGTCACCATATTTCTGAATTGTCAACCCTGAAAACTTTTGTACAGCGTCTTCTAGTTGAAGATGGGAAACTCTATGGCCGGGATCCTGCCTTTGCTGTCATTACTAGAGCTGCAGCATTACCTGATACTACAAGGAACCATGATATTCAGAAAAATGAAACTATTGTTCAACTGGGACAGGTGAGGCCAATATTTTCTGTTGGAGTGATTATTATTTTTCATTCCATTTTTGTATGTATTTTTGGGGTGATAGTTCAAATCTGTTTCATGTTATGTTATGGAACTTTTCAATTTTTGTTTGAGATGGAAGATCCACAGAAATGATCAGTGGGAGCTCTAGTAATTAGTATGACATTTTTTCTTTTCCTTTTAAATTTTAGGGAATCTGGATTAATGTGTGCCCCAAAAGATCGGAAATTAAATGCAACTATTTCTCCTTGTTTTAACCATGCATGCACCAGGGGGAGACTGGTTTTAGTTTTAACTTGCTTCCACATTCTTGCATTGGGTGCTTCATCTAATATGTGAAATATCATTGTGTAATGCAGTTAGTAATCAATTTGCTAAAGATTTTATGTACAAATGGTGCATGGCAAAGGCGTAAGCTTGGAAATATTTTACAAGATTGGCGTGTTGTTTACGTACAGGTATGTCACACTATCTTCAAAGCAAGACATTTTAATATTTTATTAATTTTTCTTCTTTTTTCAATCTCATTCAGTTGCTCAAGGCCGTACAGGTATTTTGTTTATGAAGTGAACATCCTATCAAGTGCATATATCTTGCTCTATATTTATCTATTGTTTTCTGAGATTACTATATGTTAGATGGTTTAGGGCTGAGTGATCCTAAATCTTTACTTTTCTTTTTATGCAGATATGTAATTAAGTTATTCTCATAACAAGATCTTCCAAATTACCCCTCAGACCCCTGTATTGTTTCTACTATTAATAATTTAAGATTTTTATATAGTAACTACTTTAAAAGAAAGTCTCTCATAAGCATGGGAAAGTAAGCATAACATAAGCACTGATATTATGTAGGGTTTGTTACCTTTGCTGCCTTGACATCTTATATATGGATGATGTTAACTTTGACTTGAGTGGTTGTTACTATGTCTCCAATAATGGGATTGTCAATGGTAATGATTAATGTGTTCACGTCTTTTGTATATTGATTTATAGCTAGAGATGGCCTTTAGAAAGGAGTTTGGAGAAAACACAAACATTTCAAACGATGAGGTATGTTGCTCTCTGAGAGGAGTACTTTAATATTATGCCCATCTAAGCACTTGGAATGCTAATCATGGAGGCACTCAATTTCTATATCTTCTTATGATTAAAATTTCCTTCTTTTCTTTTGCTAAATATAATGAAACCTTAATGGAAACAAAGTAAATGTTTGTTTATCAAAATTTGTCTGGATTTTCACAGAATGTCTTCATGAATCTATTCCAACACATCCTTGTTTGGTTGGAGGAGCAAACATATTGGATAGCTTCTCGATTTCTCATATTAGGTTTTGAATTGGAGCTCTATTCTCACAGTGAATATTGCATGGTATATTGGTATATCTATGTTGTCCTGATCAAGCTTGCGGAGAAAACAAATCTTAAGATGGCGGTGAGCAATGGCAGTGGTAAATATGCTAACATTCTGTAACTTATTTCAATTGTGAGGCTGGTTGTAAGGAAGTTTTCAGATTATTCAATCTTTGTTATACATATATGCATGGACACTAGTCAATTTGGTCAAAGCTTAGTGGTTGTGAGTTGTCACCCAGCATTTCCTGTATCCTTGGAAAATGAGGAAACTGTTTAAAAATGAATAGTTCTAAGCATTTCATCTTCTGTGCTCTATATGTAGGCTAGGATTCAAGACATTGTTTAGTCTGTTAATTTGGTGATTGAGATGTTCTAAAGAAGATGAATTTGGGTAAAGGGACCAAACATCGTGGCAGTTTCTGAATGTATTATTGCGCTTTTCATGCAAACAGTTTTATAGGAATAATCTGTCTGAATTTTCATCGTGGCAACTTATGGCACCATTTGATGCATTCTGTACTTCTGTTAATCAGGTAAACGGAGGGGAAAGAAGAAAAAGGATTCTGTTAAAGATGTGGCAAGGGATTATCGGATTCCACCGGCTGTCTTGTTTCTTCAATGCCAAATTTGTCTGGCTGAAGGGCTTACAATGGTAATTGTGCTTTAGTTTCTAAAATATGAGGTGAAGAATGACCACTTTGAGGAGGTATCATTTCAGATGATTGGGGAGAATAGGTCCTTTTGTCATTTTGTGCCTCTGCTGGTGCTAGGAATTTTTTTTTTTCGGACCTTATCTGTATCCAAGTTGTGCTGTTTTAAATCATCTACCAGACCATTTTTATATTGTGAATGTCAAGCCCAGATCCTGTCCATTCTAAGCATAAATGCTTTGCTTCAACATTTTCACCTCAATTCCACAGTTAATGAATCCAATCTTTCCAGATGCTTGCTGCTTTGAGGAATGAACATATGATGGTACAAAGTCCAAGCCCGTTTAATACTGAGCATGAGGTATAGCTTTTATTTTATATTTATATATCTTACCATTAGAGTTGAAGGATGATAAATTTCAGTTTTGTTCTCACATCTGAATATGGCATGCAAAAAGAGTACGTCTGTGTTCTAAATGCATTTTGGGAGCTATTTTAGATGTCTCCGTTTCTTTCTTTTATAAATTTAATTTACACGACTTCTTGACCAATTATGTTTCGGATGACATTATGTCATTTGTGTTCTAAAGAGGTTTAACCTTTTTCTGCAGAGATTTATTCAGCACTTTGAGCTCCTACAAAAAGCTTGCATTCCTGATCTTGTTTCATACCCCTTGTTTAAGGAATCCACAACCCATGCTCGATTATCCGTGAGTGAATATTCTGTGAACAATGTATATAATGTTTCCATGATGTGGTGGTAGGCTTAACTGTTGTGTCTTCCTCTTGCAGAACCTAGTGTTGTATGATTACTTTAAGGATGCTCAGAGGATTGCAAAAGAGATCAAAAGTAGTTTTTCGAATGACCCAGAAAAATTGGCTGAACTACGAAGGCTAGAGCAAGTAGCTGAGCACAATAGCATTGCCTTAAACGTGGTTAGCCGAGCAGGAGCCCTTGACCCCTCACTGAAGGTTTCTTTCGAGTTCAACCATCACCCTTGCTTCGCAACAGCTGTTGTTAAGAGATCTTGAGATCTTGAAGGTGTGTTTTAATGATCTCTACCAATTTTGAAACACTCACTAGTCACTCCGCAGAATTCGGAGGCAGAGAGTCTTGTAGAATAGCACTTGTAACGTCATCAATTGTCAAAGCGATTTTTTCAACTATTCATTTCATTAATTGTAATTCCAATGAGTAAAGAATAAAACCACATTGTTTATGTAAGGTTTGGTTCCTTCCCTCTCTTTCTTGTTATCCGGGTGAAGTGAAAGGTTGCTTTCCACTTTTGTTATTCATGGCATGGGAGCCAAGTGGCAAACAAGTGAATGTGATCCTTTTCCAGTATTCCTACCCTCACCCTCATCCCCCATCCTCATCTTCAGCTGGTGAGAGGGCCGCCTCTGGTCTTGGGGAGTGCTTAGGGATGGCAAATTTACCCGCTGGGTCGGGTACCTGCGATCTCATATCCGGTGCGTCGGAGGAGAGGGTTTTCATTGAAAGAAGTTGTGAAGGAAATAATGGAAAAGGAAATCTTCTCCTCTATTTTCTTCTCATCTCAATGTAAATTCCAATTACAAATTAACAATGTCGGTCGGCACCAAAAAGAAGGAAAGGACAGTGCAATGCTTAACTTTGATTCTGATTGATGATGGATCCATCTGGCATATGATAAAGAAAGTCCACCAAAACTTGTTCAAAAGCGGTCCAACAAACACCTTAACAGCTTCCTCCATTATGCCAATCTCATTCTATTTTACTAATTTTAGTAGTTCAACTCTGGAATGTCTTGTTATATAGTCAAAGTATTTGAACTCCTGGTTTGCATTTTTCTTTTCTTTTCGTTTCTTCCTTTTTCTATATAGGTAAGGTTTTTTTTTTAGGGCAAGAATATAGGTAAGGTTATATATTTGGTTTTAGACCCCTTTGAATTGGAAATCAACCATTTAAAGAGCAAACGACAAAGTTTGCTGTGGATGGTACATGTAGTGCATGTGATAGAACAAAATTTTGTATCAGTACAATAGGTCAAAACAAAAATCGAATAGACTGAATAGTACAAAATGTGACCCATTGATCCTCACCTATCTACAACTACTTTCTGAGGGTACTGAAACACAGTACACCTGTACACGAGAGTCCAACTAAGCCTCCAGCTTGGAATCATCGTGGATATGGGTCAAAGCATCGTAGCAAACAAAACATCAAAATTCTGGTTTTAGTCTTTTAGTTGCTTTTATTTTATTTCCGTTGGCCTTGAGAACATGGTATAAAAACTTTAAAAAATAGTATATTTTCATTCAGTACTCATTCTTTTGTATTTTCATAAGTGGCACTAGGAATAGGAAGGTGTCATTCATGTGGCTTATTTGGGACATTAGGATCTGTGCTGGCAGATGGGTTAGTCCTGCTTATTTTTTCATAATAATGTTCTAAATCCATGGTTTGTTTTGGTTCCAAATGGTAAAATGTAGGTGAGGTAAGAAATGAGCATCAAAATTAGCATATAGCTCTTTATTTGAAAACTACTATAATCAATTTCTTATGTAGATCCTTTATTTTCAAACATTTTTCTGATTGGTCAATTGGATACTCCATGACAGGAATATGAGTTCCAATTATTTGGCAGCCTGTTCTTACTGTGAAATACAAACATTTGAAGGACGTACACCTGTGAGTCTGTGACCTGTGATGACCCATTATGAAAAAAATGAAAATAAAAGCTATTGAATGCTGCAATATTCTATAAATAAAATAAAAAAAGGAATCATGGGCAATAATGACTGAAATTTAATAAAAATTTAATACTTGCAGGTCTGTATGAAGAAGATGATTGCCGTCTTTAATTGAGTTAAAAGGTTGGATCCATCATCCATCATCCATCATCCATCACCCATCCAGGGCCGGTGCTGACTTTTGGAAAGCTAGGTGCAAAAATCTAAATTAGGCCTCTAATTTTAATTGAAGAAAAATAAATTTGTAAAATAATTAACAATTGACAATTTAGAATTAATGTATTATAATATTTTCATTTTCAAAAAATTTTCTTCTAATATTTCTAGAAACAAAATCATCGATAATAATTTCAAACTAGCTATGATAAATTGACAAAAAAAAAAAAAATAGAAGCAACATCACACTTTTTTCATTAGCTTCAATAAAATCAAACTATCCAATTTAATTAAAACAATAATTTTTTAATTCATTGTTATCTAATTCAGTTAACTTTTTTAAATTAAACAAGAATCCAAAAATACCTTAATATATTTTTAATTGTTCAAATATATTATTCAATGAAACAAAATCATTATCGCTAAAGTGGAAGACTTAAAGATTGTATCACTGTAAAACTTATTTTTTCTTTAAGAAAAGAGAATAATAAAAGTTCAAACATAAGTTTAAAGTTTCTTGACTTTTATTTTTTGAAATCTAAATCACATTAATTAAATTAATTGATTATTAAAATTGAGCCTCCATGTAATTCTTTCTACTAACATTAAATTCGGCCATTTGGGCCTCTGTAGACAAATAGACTTATAATTTTGTTTTGTTTTTTTTACAATAAAAATTTATTTTTAAATATATATAATATAAAAAAAAATTTGTGAGCCGCCTTAAAGATGGCCCTAAATGGTCCCAGTGCCCCCTTCAAGGCCGGCACTGCACCCATCATCAATTAGAGCATGAGTTGGGTTGCAAAATAATTTCAGTTTTTATTTTTTATTTTTTTCTGCTATCATAAAATAATTTCAGTTGCTAATAATGGAAGGGCACTAGCGGAGAATATAATTAACAAAAGTTAATTGAGAAATTAATAAGCTTGGGTGTCTATTAGTAATTAGATAAGCTGGCTTAGTTGGCACTGATTGTTTGTTTTTCTTGTTTCTAAGCAATTTCTATTTCTTGTTCTTGGACAGGAATGGAATTATATACTGTAAACCATAGAGACCATAGAGTAGTCCTAAAGCGACTTCCTGCTTCCGGAAGGTAGATCCACTACCGACACTCCACCATTTCTTAAACACACCTCCACCCATCTCATCTATAAAGTCTAAACTCACATTTAACTCTTTCGAAAATAGTCAAATTTGAGATTATTCCACGTTTAACATTCAACAATTGTGATGAATTTTAATGAATTTAAAATATTAATTAAATCAATAAAAAATCTTTACAAAATATTAAATCTCCGTAATAAATTACTTGAGAATCATTTTTCTCGGAAAAAAAGGAGGCAAGAAATAATTTTATGGGTTAGGTGTTTAAATTTGGATTTGTAAATCATGATTGATTGGTCATTTAATCCTTTGATTAATTAAGAATTACTCAAGGAATATGTAATTAAGAATAAACTTTATCAATAGCAATATTCTTTATCAAAGTAGCTTGAAATATTACGAATCCATTACTGTAGAGAGTAATATTTCAAAACTTTTTTTTTTTTTAAGGTATTAAATTTTTTCATATTTTTATAAGTTAATTTTGTAACGGATAATTTTGCTTTGTTTAACTACTATGAAAAATTATTTTAAGATCAGGATTCACTCTTTTTTCATGCTTGTTGTTTCAATTATCATTTTGATCTGTGAGCTCGGTTTTTTGTTGAGGCTTTCAGCTGTAATTTTCTTTTCATAGCAAAACAAAAAAAATTCTGAAATATTACATTTTCATTATATACAAAATTGTTTTCAGATTGATAATCTAATAATTGAAAATATAAAATGCTAGACATGAAATTTGAATACGTGGCAAGATGTGAAAGTGGAGCGAGTAAAAGTGTAGAAAGAGAGCGCGATAGAGAAACATTTCCCCATCTTACAGAGCCGTATTTTCTGTGTTTCTGACAGATGGGAAAATTCAGATAATTAATTAAATAATGGAATTTAGAAGAAAAAAATTAAATTAAATTAAATTGTCGTAGACGCCGACGGCCAACCAAAACCGAACTCATTTCTGGTCGACTTTTCCTCTGCTCTCTCTCTTAGACTCAGACCACTCTCTCTTCCTCTCTCGTTCTCTCTCTCTCTCTCTCTCATCAATTGGTTTTCAGGCAAGTCTAGCTCTCCGATCTCTTTCTGCTTCTGCTATTTCTCGGTTCTCTTTCACTTCGCTTTTCGTTTTCTCCTCGTTTTGTTCTGAGCTTCAAGCACTAAACGCGTCGCTTCAATTGCATAGATTATGTTTCCTTTCGCCTAGATCTTTATCTCTTTGTGTTTGCGTAGCTGCCGTTTCAATTCAGCCTTTTTCAGCTTTGCAATTATTTAATTTCATTAATATTTTCCTTTTTTTTTTTTTTTTTTTTTTTGCAATGAAAGCTGATTCTGACTTTTTGTTATTGTTGAATTTGAACTTTGTATTGTAAAATTTGTTTGCTTTTTTAGATTTTGAATCTTCAATGATAATTCAGTCTGTTTCTGAGTATTGGCTAGGCACTTCTTGAATTTTTGGTATGTTATGTGGTCAGCAATTTCTTTTTTTAACTGATTGGATCTGAATTATGAAGTTGGAACTTGGAACTTGGGGTTTTGAATAATTTGTTTGAGTTTTCTGTAAGTTTGTGTTCAATATAGTGAATTTGATATTTGAGAGGTGGGTGAGTATTACAGTTTGATTTGGATTAAATATATATTTTTTCGTGGTGAACCCAGACTGAGTTGGTTTGATATACAGAGGAGGGGAGAGAGAATGTCAGGAGGGAAGAGCTTGAGGAAAGCACTTGGAGCCCTCAAGGACACCACCACAGTTTCATTGGCTAAAGTCAATAGTGATTACAAGGTATTGCCGCTTGTTTTTAGTTGTTTTGGATGGTTCTCTCAATGATGACGAATCCGATTTACGTAATTGGGCATCAAATCTTGCAGGAATTGGATATTGCTATAGTCAAAGCAACAAATCATGTTGAACGTCCGGCTAAGGAAAAATACATCAGAGGTACGTTTGATAAAGATGGCTTTTCATATTGTACTTTTGATGATCCGCGTATGGAAGAAAGAGTTGGTAAATCAGGACTGATACAGCTTCCCTGTTTTACTTTTTGAAGCAATTTTTTCTGCTATTTCCGCTACAAGACCTAGGGCTGATGTTGCATACTGCATCCATGCTCTTGCCAGAAGGTTAGCGAAGACACATAACTGGGCGGTATGTGTATTTTGTCATTAATACTCTCTGATGATATGTTCGAGCAGTGTTATGCAAAACTTTCATGCTTAATTTAAGAAATAAAGAATGTGATTCAATTTGTTAGGAGTCCTTTGATATATGTAACTACTAAGTTGCATTTCTTTGTGTATGTAGTATTTAGCAAGTGATAAGGCATAGTAAATTTTTAAATGTTGGTTAATAATTCATCCCTAGTTGAGATTCAAGACCTTAAAATTGAGGATGCCTATAATTCAGTGTTCTATATATGTTCATCATGTGGTAAACTTGATAATCATTTGTAAGCGATCACTGGCTCAAATGTTCATCAGAGTTTTAATCTTTCTGTGATTCAATCTTCATAATCTATGTGTGTCTTGATTGAAATTTGACTAACTGATTGTTGGTTGGTGTTTAGGTTGCTTTGAAAACTTTAATTGTTATTCACCGTGCTTTGAGGGAAGTGGACCCTACATTTCACGAAGAACTCATGAATTATGGTAGAAGTAGAAGCCATATGCTTAACTTGTCTCATTTCAAAGACGATTCCAGTCCAAATGGTACCTCCCCATTCTCATGATTTCATCTTAAGCATACAAGCTATTCGTTTAAAAACTGACCTTTTCACTGCCCAGCATGGGATTATTCCACCTGGATCCGTACTTATGCCTTGTTCTTGGAGGAGAGATTGGAATGCTTTCGTGTGTTGAAATATGATGTTGAGATGGATCGCCCAGTAAGAAATTTCTTCTATATAATCTTTCTTTTAGCTTCTAATTTCATTCCAATTAATAACTTTTATTAAAGGGAAGCTATAATGACCACTTTTCATCTCTATATGGCATATTGACATTTCAGAACTGTTTGATTTACCAGAACCTCGTTTACCTGAAGTTGCATACTATTTCTTCCTCTAAGCTTTATTGTTACTTTTCTGCTCACACATGCACATTTGCAATTTTGAGTTCTGATGAAACTGTCTTTCTAATTTGCACGCTTTATATGTCTTGAAACTTACATTCTTGTTAAAGAATTGTTTTGTGACTTCATAGCTAAACATTGTGGTGCAGAGGACCAAAGATCTGGATACTGCCGAGTTGCTTGAGCATTTGCCTGCTTTGCAAGAGCTTCTTTTTCGTGTTCTTGGTTGCCAGGTAATTCTTTTATTTCACCACTCCATAATATATGGGTTTACGCCATGGTGCTGTTGCTTAAACAGGAATATGGTTTGAGCATGTGTTAACTTATGGAATAATGTTACAGATGATGGATGCCACTATATGTCAATTAATAGAACCCGTTTTTTTGGAATATCATTTTACTTCTTGTTAGTGATATCTTGGAATCATTTTTTGGCAGCCGCAAGGGGCAGCAGTTCATAATTTTGTGGTTCAGTTAGCACTTTCAATGGTAGGCAAAGCTTGCAATTATTCTGCTTATCCACAATTCTAGCTGAATAACTAGCCAATATTTTCACTTCTCCTCTGACTGTCTTCTATTATTACAATTAGGTTGCTTCTGAAAGCGTCAAGATTTATCAAGCTATAAGTGATGGAACAGTCAATTTGGTTGACAAGGTAGGATATGATCTTTGCATGTTAGAATAGAAATTTAGAAGCTTGCACTATAAGCTAATCATATATGATAATCATAACTATCACAGTTCTTTGAGATGCAACGCAATGATGCTATGAAGGCTCTGGATATATATCGGAGGGCAGGGCAGCAGGTAATTTTTCTGGGATATCTGTTATAATCAGTGGAGAGTTATATCATATATCGACATTTACATTCCATCTGCTTTTTTTTCAGGCAGAGAGACTATCAGAGTTTTATGAAGTATGTAAAAGCCTTGATATTGGCCGTGGAGAAAAGTTTATCAAGATTGAGCAGGTTGACTGTTTTACTTGTGGTGTCTTTGACAACGTATTGCATTCCTTGGGTTATTCATAACTTTCTCAAATTAATTCATGTTAACTTAATAATTTGTTCATAATGCAGCCCCCTGCATCATTTTTACAAGCCATGGAAGAGTATGTGAGAGACGCTCCTTGGGTCTCAACAGTACGAAAAGATCAGGTATGAAAGTCCTTTCCCTTTAAGTTCAGTTGTTTTGGAAGAAAGTGGCAATTTTTGCATTGATATTCCCAACGAGGAGAAGTGGATCAGCAGATGTCACTGATTATCAAAAGCTACAGTGACCAGTTTAACTTAGTTAATCGATTCAGTTTTATCTCATTCTTGTTTTGATTGGTCCATGCCTTTGTATCTCCAATTTCTTGGTAATAATTATTGCTTGAAATATATAACATTGTCAACAATTTCATTCAAGTTCAATCTTTAACCTGGCAGGTGGCTGACAATAAAATTTCTGCCCCCAAGGAAGTCTTAGCCATAGAGTACAAAATGACCCAAGAGGCAGAGGCACGTCCACCTTCACCACCTCTGCCCGAACCAGTAAAAGTGGAAGCACCTGTCGCTGAACCACCTGATCTGCTGGTAGTTCTCATATCTTTTTTTTTTGTTCTTTTTCCTTGAATACTGACGTACAGTAATCTTGAAAACTTTTAGTTTAGCTGAATCCTTTGAAGTTTAATTAGGTATGCTTTTCTTTGTCACTAGGGTTTGAATGATCCTGTTCCAGATACTTCAGAGTTAGATGAGAAGAATGCCATGGCTTTAGCTATTGTTCCTGTTTGTAAGCACTCTCTCTCTCTCTCTCTCTCTCTCTCTCTCTCTCAAATCTAATTAATCTAAATATTTATAGCTTTTCAATATCATCAGAAGGATAAGGATTCAATGCTCTGCCTTCTGAAGTCAGCTTGAACTATTTCTGTCCCAAGAATTATGCACAAAGCTTCTTTTATTCTTCATTTGAAATAAAAAACCCCTTATAAGTAAATTATATATTGGGAAATGCTATTTTGGTTCTTGCAGCGGATCAACCAACTTCTACAGCTCCAACTCAAGCAAATGGAACAGGTTGGGAATTGGCTCTTGTTACAGCACCAAGCTCAAATGAGAGTGCCATGGCTGCTAGCAAACTTGTACTCTTCTCCTACCAATTTCCCATTAGATATCATTTACTCTCTCTCTCTCTCTCTCTCTCTCTCTCTCTCTCTCTCTCACACACACACACACACACTCTATTACAAATACACAAATGCACACACAAGATTTTGCTGCTCTGCCAAAAGTGGTGCTGCTTTTTTGACTTGATACATTATTGTTCTTATACTATCAAGCAATACACTCTTCTTTTTTCTATGTTTTTTCACTTAATGAGCAACTTGCTGATGCATTTCAACTGTTGGATGAAGGCGGGAGGGTTGGACAAGCTTACACTAGACAGCCTATATGATGATGCAATCAGAAGAAGCAATCAGAATGTGAGCTACAACCCATGGGAGCCTGTTCCAGCGGCTGGTGCCATGATGCAACCACCAGTTCACGATCCCTTTTTTGCGTCCAACACAATGGCTGCGCCACCTTCTGTGCAGATGGCGGCAATGGCCAACCAGCAACAAGCCTTCATGTTGCAACAGCAGCAGCAACAGATGATGATGATGGGCCCACAACAGCAGCAGTCATTGAATCCTTTTGGAAATCCCCATGGAGCCACTGTCCACCCCTATGGCTCCGGTATGCCTGTCCAAGCATACAATCCATATACAGGCTATTTGTAGATGGTTGTCCAAGGAACACATATTCACCAAGAAATGTGGGGAAGGAACTTGAAAGAATAGTCAGTTTTAGCTTTTAATCATTGAAAATTTGGAGAGACGAAGGTGTACCATATGTTTTGTATGTGCAGTAGTTAGCTAGGATTAATATTCTTTGTTAAATAAATATGAGAGGGAGGACTTTGAGCTATTTGGTGATTTGCATGATGTTATTCGGACCACTGTAAATTCTTTTGACCTGCTTTATCGTTGTTGAGACTTAAGCAGGAAATATTATTTCAACCTTTTCTGTTTTTCTTTCTTTTTCTTTTTTTCCTCCCTCTCCTTTGGTCCTTTATTAAGGATCTCTACAAATGATAGAAATTATTTGGAAGTGATTGTTGATAGACATTTATGTAATGAGAAGACATTAAATTTATTTTGTGGGTCTTGGTTATCATTCGTTTGGACAACAATTTTCTTCCTTGCCATTACTTTTTTTCTTTTTTGCCATGTCATTTTACAGGACATGACCTGGATTACTTGATCCTTGGCTGTGGCTAAAATGAGGGTATCTCCAATGTGCTTGTGCTAACTCTGAATAAGTGAAAATGGAATAATTAGTCAATAGTTTGGGACTAATACTCTCCATTAATTACTTCACATTCAGATGCTTAACCAATGTGGGTTCCCCATCTATTATATAATTTCACCTGTATGCTCTGTATTTTGGAGATTTCTTTTTACGAAATATATTGTTTAGTTTTTTTCCTTTAAAAAAAAAAAATTCTACATACCCAAGAAAAAAAAGGAGCCATTCACTAAATAGTAGTGTAGACTTGGTAAGCTCTAAACCAAAATCTGTATCCTTCTTGGACTAGATTAGGAAACTTTCTATTGGATTTTGAAATGTAATATTAATTGGCCTTGACTATGATTGAGCAAATAAGCCATCCCTTACGATTTGGCTTACAATTTGGGATTCAAATTTGGCAAATGGCTTAAGATGCAAATGGGTCGAAGAAATTATTAATTGTTAGGTATGAAATAATGGTTCATGTCTAAGTTTCTAACCCAAAAAGAAAAAGCCGCTCCATTAAAAAAAAAAAAAACGTAAAGAAATAGTCAGAGAATCTAATATTATAATTTCAATAATAATAAAAAATAAATTTATTTACAGCCATCGCTGATGTGTCAAGCTCACACATCCTCTTGGCTTTTGCCCAGTGCCAGAGTGCAAAGTAATTCTATTATACATTATTTTTTGTGTGGTATATATTACACATTTATTAATCGTTATAATTATAAAGTAAAAGTCCAAAACCCACTTAACCAGTACAGTAGCTTCTCAAATAGAGAGCTTTCTTCTTCAACCTTTCTTGTCATGGAGTTGTTGATGTTCTCCAAATAACACCAGAAACCAAAAAAAGCAACCCAAACAATGTCTTGGCTCTTCGGCTCCCTCCAGCCCGACGATGATCCACACCACGCCAACGAATCACCAACTCCCTCGTCGCAAAACGACCTGTCGTTTCTCGGCCAAACCATCGGCCGCCAACTCCGCGGCGTAGCCAGCTTCCTCGCACCGCCGCCGTCCCAAGACGACGCCGTTCCCTCATCCAACTCTCGACCGCAGTCGCCGCCGCAACCGCAATCGCAAGCGCTTTTGGGAATCCGTAACGATCTTGCGGAGATCGGTGGGAGCTTCAAGAGCGGCCTCTCGCTTCTCTCTACAAATAGCAACAAAGCCGTCACGGAGATCTCCAAGTTCGCTTCGAACTTGTTGCAGCTTCAGAACCAAGCTTTAGAAGACGATGCTGATGGTGATGGCGGTTCCGCGCCGGGGATTTCGGACGAGGTTCTCGGTTTCGTCTCCAAGATTTCGGGGCTGCCAGACTATTGGACCGACTTTCCTATATCAGTCGATCAGGGTAAAGTTTCAAACTTCACTTCAATCTATACGTATTTTTGACGACTGCATACTTTATCGTTCAAATTGAATGCAATGTTGGTTTTGTTTGCCTATTTTCTTTGTATGTATTGGTTAGGTTTGTATATGAATTTGTGGATTGTGAATTTGAAGTATGCTGTTCAACTTACATTGAACTTTTAAAGTTGTGCCCTTTTTATGCTTAGGACAAATTTAAAGTTTATTTCATAAGAATCTAAAGTTTCTTGAAAGCTGGCAAGCATTTTATGTAGTACTTTTCTGTTTGGACTTTGGAATGAGAGATATGGGTGTTATTGGAGACCTCTGATTCTGTTTGTGATTCCAATACATAGAATTACAGGATAATGAACTTGCTAATTCCAGTTGAAACAAATTGACATGACATTTATGTTCCCAATATTATGCTGTTTGGTTTTGAACTTGTTTAATTGCAGATTTCAGCATGTCTGATGCTCAGAGAGAGCACGCCTCCGCTGTTGAGCGATTGGTTCCAGGGTTTGGGGATCTAAGAGTCGGGCTTTGCAGTTCCATGAGGGAGGAACAATTTTGGATAATCTATTTCATGTTGTTGCTTCCGAGACTAAATGAACATGATTTTGAGCTTCTATCAACCCCCAAGGCAAGAAGTTTGTCTTCCACCTCTTGTCGCATTAGTCTTATCCATATTTACATGCAGAATAAAAGCCTAAATACATTTTTCTTTGGGGGGACACTATGGAGATTGACTTTTATTCATAATTCACTCTATGTGTGTGTAGGTGCATCTTACCATATTTGAGCTTACTGCAGCTTGCAGCCCTTGTAAGTAAGAGCTCATGAAATGGGCATGATCTGTGCATTACCTGTCACCAGTTGCTCTTGTGCAACCTCATTGGTTGTTGTAGTTTCTCCAACTGTCTCTCCTTTGCTTGTCCGTGAGCGGAGTTTCTTGCATTTCTTCATAGTAAATATAGGAGGATCTACAATGTCCTATCTGGACATGGGAATCAGAACTGTATTGTTTTTTGTTATATGGGTTTGGTGGACATATGAAGGAGAAGGAAAAAAGAAGTTGGGTAGTGGGTTGACTGATCTCTTAGAAAGGGAACAGAGTGCTTGATTCACTTAATGTGTCTAAGCTGGCTTTTCAACTTCAAAATGTTCAAATCTCATGTGTTTCTTTCTAGTGAGTCCATGTAAGAATAGATTCGATGACACTTTCAAGTGTCCTAGAACTGGAATGGATTTTCTAAGTTAGGTAGCAGTGTTTAAATATTATATATAAAATGTTTATTGAAAAGGACTTTGAATATTTTTCTCAATTCCCACATTGCAGCTTCCAACAATTTTTGTAACAAAGTAGTATTTTTAAAATAATTCTTTCTGTGCAGATTGTTGAAGCAAGAGATGCACTTCTGCACAAGCTTCAAAATAAGAGGAATGCACAGGTGGATACCTCTGAGAAGTCGACTCTTGAGTCATCTCAAAAGGACATCCAGGTTGGGGAGACACAAGGGGAGGATATCTTATCTAAAGAAAAGGAAGCTTTGACTGGGATTGTAAATACAGCAGAAAGGTTAAAGATGGACGATGAAGAGAGCACTGAGCAGTGGTCTGAAGAGGCAAGTATTAGTTCTGGCACTTTTGTGGATGGCCCAAAAAAAGACGAACCTGAAGAGGATATCTCATTCAGCGATTTAGAGGATGATGAAAATGACCTTTCTAGTAGAGAATCAAGCCTAAGGCGAGCACAGGACGGTAGGGCCTACGGATCAAATGACTGGGTTCAGCTCCATAGAAGTTCTGATGTTGAGGTTGGCCAGCAAAAGGCTGGTCGGTCAAAAGAGAAAGATTCAGAAGGTGAGGAGTCAAATGGCTGGCTTAATGTAGATGAGTTTGATTAGGCAAATTTGCTGCTTGTTTGCCAACTTATTGTAAAGTTTTTGTTTCTTCTTTTTCTGCTTTTTGGGTTGGGCGGGCTGGATTCTGTACTTAAGGACATCAGCATCTTACACAAGCTTCTTTGTTGGAATTAATAATGCAATGAAGTATATTTAAAATTGTCTTTTGCTTTCTACGGGGCTAGATTTATAGAAGGAGATATATATGTTCAAGAAATAGATTTATAGAAGAAATATGTATGTGCTCAAGAAGGCAATTGGAGTAAAAAATGGGGAAAAAAAAAAGATTTTTTTTTTTGGTAGAAGGGAAAAAGATATCGTAAAACGTAAATGTAGAATCAATTGTTCAAATGACATATAATTTTACTAGCAAGTCGTTTTCACTTTTCTATACATCATGAAATCCTTTCCTCCTCCAAAAAGCCAAAAGGGCGATTGTTTCAAGTCTAGAACACAAGTTACACAACACAATAATCATGCATAGTTAAGCAGTAAAACAAGAGTTCTTTCGTTTATTGAAGAGCAAGTTCATATAGGAAAGATTCTCAACCAACATGTCCAAATGAAACTTGATAATGCACAGGAACTTAATACTCGAAAAACAACATGCAACCATACTGGTTATCCTCCTTTTAATTTCTTCGCTTACCAAGTTAATTAGGAGCCCAACTGGAAATATTTGAAGACTGTGATAGTCTTGACATGAGGAAGATCCTTCTCAAGCAGATCAAAAGCACGAAGCACATTGGTTTTGGGTCCCACCCTAACATGCACTTTCTCCAGATTGGGAAGGCTTCCGAAAGAGAATTCAGCTTCAGTGCCAAAGCCAGCAACATATCTGAAGGTGGTGAGAGTGGAGGCACTGAGATGAATCTTCTTTAACCCTTTACACATTCTCACCGTCAGCGTCTTGAGACGATGAAGTGAAGCATCAAAGCACAAGCTTTCTAACCCAAAACACCACTGCAATATCAAAGACTCAAGGTTAGCACAAGCACAAAACATACGCGGGCGGGTCAACCTGCAGTCCAGTAAGATTCACATCGCACAGCACAAGAGTCGACAGTCTGCTAAATCGATCACCAAAATCTGACTCCAGTGTGCATGTGCGTAAAGAAAGATGCCTTAATTTGGAGTCTTCACCACGCGACAGGAGATGAGTAGGAAAATGATAATAATCAACGGCTCTGGTTTCGAAGCTGCATTCACATACGTTGTCAGTAGTAAAGGCAAGGTCAAGAGTTTCAACACCCTTTCTAACAGCATAACCAATCCACCCATTGATATGAATACCATACTGACTTCCGATGCAACAGGAAAGCTTCAAGGACTCAATCTTGGTGCCCAAGTAAGCTGATAAGAACCTCGATCGTTATTGTTCTTATATAAACAGCCGCTCTCTTCTTTGCAAAGCTTCCACGAAAAGATCGAGTTATGTCACGCCAATCAAATTCAAGCTTTGACATGTATGCATGCATTTTGTTCCACCTCTGTGATAATGTGCTCGTGCGCACAGCATCCTTCATACTCAATAATGACACAATGGTTCCAACAATATCATCCGGCAATTCACTGATGCCATCCTTGTCAACTTTCTTGCGCTACATCATTACACATCAAATACCAAAGTTATGTACTGTAGCTTCTAAATAAATATGATTACAAGCAGTGCCTATATTCAAACAAAAAAGTAATGGAATACAAAATGAGAGGAAAAAGAAGAGATAAGGAAGATGACGACACTTAGGATATAAGTACATTTAGTATTAGAATGTCAAAAAATGTGAGTGGGGACCTTTTATATGCAACCTTATATATGTACGTACTCCTAGAGTGAGAGAGAAATCATCCCATAAATTACAATTCATAAATCCAAAATGGTTTGCACAAGTTCTTCGAGCTCATTTGGCAAAAACTAAACACGTGATTAATATTTTTATTAAGTGGTGGTGTGGGGAAATAGGACATTAGTGTAAGAATAGCAACTCTTTTTAATATAGGACATTAAAAACAAGGGGGCTTTGGGAATATGAAATGATTGAGACATTTCATAAGGAGGCTTTGGAAGTAATATCTTAGAGTCCGATTGTGAATAAATCTATGCAAAAGATGAAAAAAGGTGATCAATAAATTACAATTCATGAATCCAAATTAGTTTGCATAAGTTCTTCGAGGTCATTTGACAAAAAATAAACATGTGATCAATATTTTTATGAAGTGGTGGTGGGAAAATAGGACATTAGTGTAGGAATAGCATCCTTCTTTAATATTGGGGTTATCTGTCAATTTTCTCCTAACTAGGAACATAAATTTCTCCTTGTGTATCCTTATTTAATCATCTGGTCTATAAAATTTCATTTTCTTAGCATTTAATTATAATATTCGATGGCAATAGAAATGTTCTCCTAAGGGACAATTTTGAGCAATTGTGATCACATATTGAATAATCACCACTAAATTGAATTGAATGTGTATTCACTTTTTATATCAGATCTAACCACTAAATGTAATAGGTGCGCTCATAATATATTGCTTAAAATTTTAAAATTTCTTGAAATCTTGATCATAAGAAACATGATCGAATTATTAATTAAATAATAATAAACACGAACCAAGTGCAATCATCTTAATTTTTTTTCAACAGAAACATT
This sequence comes from Dryas drummondii, assembly GCA_003254865.1. Classification (NCBI taxonomy): domain Eukaryota; kingdom Viridiplantae; phylum Streptophyta; class Magnoliopsida; order Rosales; family Rosaceae; genus Dryas; species Dryas drummondii. The sequence continues at coordinate 353,715 of QANW01001668.1, forward strand.
TTCTCAATTATTAATTTTGTTTTATGGGGTTTTACAAAAGTCTGATTTTCCTTTTAACCCCAACCAAATTTTCTTAAAAATTCAGAAATGAATCTTTCACAATTTAACACAGAATTCCATTAAAATTAAATAATCGTGATTTAATTCAATCGAAAATAAAGGATATTTTTTTTTTAATTAACAGGTATAATAAAGTACCTTTGTGGGACGAGAGTTCCCTTTTGCCTGAGCCCGAGATGTCTGACGTTTTCTTTTCATGGTGTTTAGATTGCAGAGAAGGGTCTGCACACTGAACCAGAGCATTGAGTCAGACAATCATCGCGTTGTCTGCGGCACTCGAACAGAGTGAACCGACAGACCCTAATCTTTTTGCTTATATACATGTCCAGCTAGGGCTTGTGTTTACCCGATCCCAGGTTTTGGACCAGATGTCAGCTTCCTTTTCGGTCTCAGAGCAATGACAATTCACGACTTCACAGCTATGAACATCATTTTATTATAATTTCCAATTTTCTTTTCTTTTTTTCTTTCATTCACGAAACACACTAAGGTTTGTGTTTTTTTAAATGAAAGTTACAAAGTTCGGCTAATGATTAATATTTTGTGTGACAGATTCTAAATCCAAATTAACTAGTAATATTACAAATTTACTTTGATAATCTTATTGAATTGGATAAAGGGGAGACGAAGTACCGACGGTGAGTATGCCTTTTTTATGTAGAAGAAACGTCGACGACATATGCCTTTTTGGATAAAAGAGGCGCTGGCGTTAGCATCTCTTTTGGTAGAATTGTAGAAGAAGCTACCATCGACTAAGACACTTCTTCTAGGTACATAAAGCACTGAGGTCGACAACTCTTCTGAATAGAAAAGGTGTTAACTTCGACTTTTCAGGCAAAAGAAGTGTCATGGTTGCGAAGGTTTGTGTATCTGTAACTCGTAATATTATTTGCCATTATAGATTATGGTTATAACAACAGCTACTTTCTATTTTGAAAAATAAAAAAAATATGAAAAATAATAAAATAATACTTTTAAAATTAAGAATTGAAAAAAAAAAAAGTCATTAAAGCGTTTAAATAAAATCTACATTTGATGAACTCTTCATTTCTTTATTTTTTATTTAAGGAGGGGATGACAAGAATTGAATTTTTGTCGTAAGTACAAGGAATGAATACTTTACCACTAAAGAACGTCGAGGTTAGTTAGCATTGTATAATCCATACTCTTTTTTTTTTTTTTTTCTATTTATGAGAGAGATGACAAGAATGAAATTATTATGGTGGAGATAAAGTTTGTTACTATTAAGGCTTGAAGGCAGCACATACTATTATCTATGATTTTATTGAAAATTAAAGTTCATATGAAGAAAAAAAAAAAGAAGGTCATTTTTGCATCGTGATTTTCATTTTGATTATTTCATCATAAAATCCGTACATAAATAAATTTGGACAGCGCAAACTTCAAATGAGAGACCGCGCGCATTTCCTCGCCTCGAAAGTCGAAACGACGAAACTATATATTGTTTAGACTTCAGAGTGGAAGGATCGGTGAACTGGCGACCTATCTCGGAAAACACGTCAACGAAGATATGGGCTTACAGTTGATCGAAAGCCCATGGTCTGTTCATGCATGGTCTAGTACTTTTTATGTCAAGCTGGTAACCCATTCAAGCTAGCTAGCCCATATAATTATATATGGGCTTTATACTAAAAGGGTCAGGCCCATATACAAATTATTATTTCCGTAATTTGAAAAATACAAATCAAATAAATAATCCCTGCCTAACTCCACGTGCCCACGATGTGCCATCATTAATTGGGTTTTGTACTATATATAGCAGTATAGATTCTTTTGTGCCATGTCTGCACTAGAATTGATAATATCGAATATTAATTAATAATAAAACCAATCATGCATGAAATATCATCTGGATATGTACTTGATCTTTACCAGCTAGCTAGCTATATGATAACAAAACAAAGAATGAAACAAATTAACCACAACCAATGGCCAAAAAACAAAAAAAAAACAAACACCACAACCGATGTGGATCCTACTTGCACCAGTAGTCTAGTACTGCATGCACTCAGAACCATCAGTTCCGATCCTAAGAGGAAAATAAATAATTAATCAATATTAGATTTTACTGCACGCAATTTGCAATACATTAAATTGACCCAAAATAATAATAATAATAATAATAATAATAATAAGGGTTTGTGCAAATCTTGCCTCGTGGGAAAATACAAATTTACCCTTTCTTTTTTCGTGAAAAATACACTATATAGAATACAAGCATGTGTCTATAACTCTATAAAAGTAATATGAGATAAATCATATTTTTTGATCATATTATATGATTGTTAGATACATTTGTTCCGCTAATTATTGTGGATAGTTAATTGTGAGCGACATAACACTTTAAGTAATGCGATTAAAAAATGTGATCCATTCAACTTGACAAAATTAAAATTTTCATGAGTGGTTGCATCGCTAGATGTAGTCCTTTTGTTTAAGAAATAAATTAACCAAACACATGCAGATGCAGCATCAGGATCTGGGTAGGGCAGTAAGTTTAGAGCGTTAAATTCAAGAAGGGAACACGTGTGTAATAGCCCACTTATTCAATTAAACTCTAATGAAGCAAAAAGAATGTGCATTAATTTAAATTACAATTAATATGTATATATATAAAAAAATGAAGGTAGCTATCTAGGCACAGAAACCTATATGTATAAATAAATTATAATAGAGAATCAGAGATTACCAAAACCATGTGGAAGTTGGTGCTTTGTAAATTGTAGTAGGAGTGATAATGATGGAGTTGTGCATATCAGTGTACATGTATGGAATGGAGGTCAATAATTTGGTTCTGAAATTCTGATGATGGCATGATGATGAGAAAGAAAAATGCATGGGTTGAGAGTCAGATCAGATCGAGATCGAGAACGAAGAAATTAAATTTAATTAAAAGGGTATTGGGGAGACCGATCACATCACATCAGTAGATGATGAGGATGTGGGAAGCAGAATCACGGATCTCACAAGCTTACAAAATCCTCCAGCGATTAATAGTTCTCAATATTTCATTTATATACAGTCACGGATGTACCATAACATTCATTCATTCATTTTAAGCCATACAGAGAGAGAGAGAGAGAGAGAGAGAGAGAGAGAGAGAGAGAGAGAGAGAGAGAGAGAGAGAGAGAGAGAGAGAGAGNGAGAGAGAGAGAGAGAGCAAACGTTCAGGCCCATCATGCATGCATATGAGGATGCCCGGCCTCTTCCCCACCGCTCACTCACTGCCTCATGCACAGCACAGCACACCCCACCATCTCTCTCTCTCCAACCACCATTTCACATGCGAGCTATACAGTCGTTACACTACCACAACCACACATGCAATATATGTATCTACAGTCTCTCAGTACTATGTACGTGTATATATATATATATATATATATGTACGTGTGAAATGTCAACCTCTTTTCTCGCCAGCATAGTACGTCCATTTTACTGCGCATGCACTAGTGATCACTGGTCAAAAGATATTCAATAGCAACAGGCCGGCCAGGGCTCAACTTCAACTTTTTGTATACTCAAATGTGATAGTTAGACACCAGGAATTAATTAATATACACATCACATGGAACTTATCTACCACACACTCCTACGTACGTATAACCTACAAACAAACATTAATGCATGTGATGAACCCAGCAAAAGTTCTCTGAATTTCTCGATAACTTATTGGTGTAATGTAATCAATCATATTTATTCAATTAAAAGTATACCTCTCTAGAGTTTGAACGAATTTCAAACATAAGAGTACAACCTAATGAAAAAAATGAAAGATTGAAGTAGCTAGCTAGGAATTATAATTAAATTAGGAATATATAATTGTTGAGTTGCTTTTCATGCGGGACCTCTCTAGTTCAAAAATAATGAAGCATCTACTCTTTAGATATCCCCTGTTCAGTTAATTCGTACGTACCTTTCTTCCATAAAGTTTCATATATGCATATTAATATTGTAATTGTGGTGAAACATGCATATTTCAGCTGACAAGTATTCTAAAGAATATAATTAAGACGTAACCAAAATATATAAAATTCTAAATGGCCCATAGCTTCACCATTCCGCACTAATACCACTCACATGATTAATTCCATGAACCTTTAATTTAGACCTGCATTATTGAACTATTTATGCATGAAATAGTACGTTGATTGAATTGAAAGTACGTAAACTGAAAAGCCAAAATATGAAGATAGTAACTATGCAGTCTACATTAACCATATATATGGAGGACTCAACGTTTTTATAACTGTTGCAACAAAAACACCAGCAAGCCAAAGGTTTTCTTACAGAGCCCCTATAGGCTATATATACCAATTATAGCGTGGGGTGACTAGGCCGGTACATGGCAAGATATATTATTGGAATCCAAAATACTCCAAGCCTCTCGTCCCCATATCAATCCCAAGGCCAAAACTTAATTAATTATTGTTTATCAGGTAACAAATTAATCATGTGAGAAAAAAGGCAACAATCATTAATTAATCTATAATATATTACAGAAAATTAAAAAGGAATTCATTTGAAATTTGTTTGGCCGGAGTGACATCACTGTTGAGCACTAAATATATATTAACGTATTGTTATCAATTTACTTAAATTATAAAATTTGTATAATTTTAAAGGTATATATTATTTAGAGTTTGGATATTAATAATTTTAAATATATTATAATTAATTTGAATAAATTGGTAATACCACCGTAATTAATCACGTATAAAAATTTGTCAGCAAATGGATTAAAGCAATTTGAAGGAATTATATATAATTATTATATAAGTTGCATGCCAACTAGCAAAGTTTGGCAGCTGCCTTTTGAGCTTAGCTGCTAGCGAGCCCCATGTTCACGTGATGTGCTTCTTAGGGTTTTTTGTTTTCTTGCACTCCTCCTCACTTCCCACTATTCCTATATAACACCTCTTTTTACAACTAAACCTCTACCACTCTCTCACTCTCTCTCCTCTCCTCTCCCTATATTACTTCTCTCTTTGGTTTCAAAGAGAGACAGTAGTAGTACCCCAATGGAGTCCAGTAAGCAGGTGTATGCTCTCTCCCTCATCTTCATGCTCTTCATCTCCTCAGCTGCTCCAATTCTTGGGTGTGGCATTTGTGGCAAGCCTCCCCCAAAGCATAAGGGCAAGCCCTCCAAACCCAGGACTCCCAAAGGCCCCATTGTCAAGCCCCCAGCAATCAGAGTCCCTCCAGTCACAGTCCCCCCTATCGTTAAGCCACCTGTGACTCTACCCCCCATCGTTAAGCCACCTGTGACTCTACCCCCCATCGTTAAACCACCTGTGACCCTTCCCCCCATCGTGAAACCGCCCATTACCCTCCCTCCAATCACAATCCCTCCAGTGACTGGGACACCAATTACCACTAAGCCCCCAAGTCCTGGGACACCATGCCCTCCACCTCCAGGGGGTGCTCCATCCAAGGGTGGGGGTAACACTTGCCCCATTGACACCTTGAAACTTGGTGCTTGTGTGGATCTTCTTGGTGGGTTGGTCCACATTGGGCTGGGTGACCCGGTAGTGAATGAGTGCTGCCCAGTGCTGCAAGGGCTTGTGGAACTTGAAGCTGCAGTGTGTCTGTGCACTGCTCTCAAAATCAAGCTTCTCAACCTCAACATCTTTGTCCCCATTGCTCTTCAGCTCCTTGTCACTTGTGGGAAGACACCTCCTCCTGGTTACACCTGCTCTCTGTAGAAGGTAAGTTCATTAATTAATTAGTTACTGCTATTGTCCCCAAACCCTAACCCCAACTTGAAGATTTTTCCGCTCACATTTGAAAAATCAATTTTGACACAAAATTATATATATAATAGTTTTGCTAGTCTTGGGAGTTGGAAGATCAGTTTTTTAAATTTGTTGGAAATGCATTTCTTTGAACAGTACTGGATCATGAGAGGATGTACGATTTATTGGATTGCAGGTTGGTAGCTAGATTGATCGATGGATGGATCCAAGGAAGGAATCACCGTCATGAGAGGATGTCGGGGCACCCCTTGTTTTCTAATCTTAATTGTTCCCCCACAATATCTTTAATTTCTTCTTTGATTGGTATTGAGCTGATGTACTCTGGCTAGCTGCATGTGATGATCATGATCATATTAATGTACACCATTTGTTTTTAATTATTATGAGAATATTAATCTTGCATCAAGTACGTACGTGTGTTTTTATCTCAGGAAAGCAATCAAAGATGCCTTTGTCTTATTTCATATCCTATTCGATTTTTTTTTTGGGGGGGCTTAAATGCTTATAGCAGTGCCTCTAGCTAGCTTGTTTGTTTCACTTTTATGTTATACTTTTTAATGTGTAAAAGTGAAAGATACCCAGCAGTAGTACCCAGCAAAAAACCAAAAAGTGAAAGCCTTTACATTTATACAAAATAATTTCTCCTCTCGTGGAGATGGATTTATTACACGTGGAGATGGATTTATTACACGAGACTTTTTATGTTTCACCAGATTTTCATACTCTAATTATTTTGGAAAGTAAGGCGGATGAAAAATGAGGTTGTTGGCCAACGGGGGGCCATTCTTCTTCTATATTTTCTGTTTAATTTGATGAGCTTAAGCCAGTTTGGTATTGAAGTGTGGCCAAAATAAGCAGTTTATTTTAACAGTTTTCAACTCAAAAATGTTTGGTAAAAAAAGTATAAACTGCATTTTAACCTCTTGACAAGCTAGTTTGATCATTATACGGATTGACTTGATCCGATTAGTTATTTGTTTCAATTTTAGGTCAATTTTGAGTTGTGCAAGTTCTAGTCAGCTAAATCTCACCCTTCTATTTACAAATCAATTTCAGGTTGACATCCAATTAAAACACAATTTAGTCAAGACTAATGTTAGGAAAATCATACTTTGGGTGTGTCATGAAGTATTCAAAATGTGAACTCCATAACATTATTGTTAATTAAGCTAATATGGTACCCAAAATGTGGTATCAGTGCATAGCAATATTATTATTAAGCCAAGTCTACATCCGTTAACTCTTGTGAAACTCGTTTCATGGCTGGTGTCAAATATTGTTTGTAATCCCCTATAATTGGAGAGAGAGAGAGAGAGAGAGAGAGAGAGAGAGAGAGAGAGAGAGATGTAAGGTGGTTTTGGATTCCTATGGGCTTGGAGGAATCAAACCTTTTGTAAAGCAGACACATACAAACAGTAAATAAAGAGCTAGCTTTCCTGTCAATTCAACTAGGGCACTGTAACTTATAAAGACATGGTGGACACCACAAAACATGATATTGCTATTGCTATGATATATCTATTTGATATACGTACATAGCTTCATTAGATTATCACCCAAAAGAAGAAAAAATTTGGTCGAACAAAAGAAGAAAATTGATTGATGATGAGACTCTTGGAATTGGATGAATGATCCACCAACAGAGAGAGAGAGAGAGAGAGAGAGAGAGAGAGCCACCCTTATGTAAAAAGTGCCCTTCATATATGCTTTTTAATTAATAGAGTGAATCATTCAACATCTTCAAGTTTCAACAATTATAACACAATCAACACGTGATTTTTCTTGGTTTTTTATTTTTTAAAGTTCTACTAAGGCTCTCAATTAATGAACTAGGACAAGTCATTCCCGTGACTGAGGTAAAATGTCGACGAATTATAGATTGATATATTATGATCCCTTACGGCCTTACCTTTTGGGATTTGCCTTATTTTCAGTCAGCATAACACACACAGAAACAAAGATTGAAAAAAAGAAAAAAAGTCTTACAGTCTTAAACATTAGAAGATCGACATTAAATATATAGAAGGGTTTTCACTTTTCAGATGAATATGATTTGTAAGCAATGAGTTTACCAAGGGCAGTGAGTCAATACTTGTTTTCTTTACTTTTCGATCCTCTTTATTCATTTCCAAGTTGTTCCCTAAGAAATATTTTCATTCTAAATTAACAAAAGAGATAGAACAATATACAATTATATAACCTGGATTAATTATTTTCCTCTTTCACTTTTTATTTTTATTTTTGGAATAGATAGATAATCTCTGTTTTAGAATCAGCTCCAAATTATAATCAGAGTTGGGCTCTGGAATTGGCCAAGAGCCCAGAGGCCCCAGACCCAGTGAGATTAAAGTAGTGGGGTCCACAGACCATTCCAATGTACTGCACATGGCCACATGGAACAATGGAATATGGTTCGTCTCTTATCCCAAAAGAATCATACAAATATCTATTGTGTCGTCTGTCGTGTGTGTTGATGGCTTCCTCTTGTTGTATCACTACAACCCAGATTTTACTTGTTCTATACCAACACCATATTACCATATCATTCTCCACCAAAAATATGATAATAAGAATCATATTATTTAGGGTTTTTTCTTCCTTTTTTCTATTTCCCACAAAATCTGACGCAGATAATATCAACAAGGATATGGTTATTTATGTATGTATATCTTTAAATAAAATCCACCCAAGAAATCTTTTTTGTTAACCCCTGCAGCTTGTTTTGTTATTCTCTCAAATCTCAATGCAATACAACATGTATTTTTAAGCTCGAACGAGGCTTCTATTGTAAAGCAACGATCATGTTGATGAATTGTATGTATTTCCTTGTAGAAGTTTAGATAGCTAGGTAGGTCATATCTTCCCAGAAATTCATTTTGAAAGGTAGTCTGAAGTGTGCATAATAATGCGAAGCTCATACAACAAGACAATAACAGTCTGCAAATCCCATGGTCCATGAACAAGTGCCCACAGACAGGGTCACGAAGACTACAATGCCTTGTGTCACATAATATACACGTACTCAATATATATATATATGCAGTATGCTCAAAACAATCCATAGAAACAAGATGGTGAAAGGTGAAATACTGCAAGAATGACATTGGAAAGAAAATGACTTGAAATGTGAATCCACAATGAATAAACATTTTCAGTTCCTTTCTCTAGAACAAGAGCACAGCATCTAACCATGTTGAACCAACTGGATTAGCCACTAAACACAATCTAAATCAGAACTACATCTCAAATATGAAGGTGGGGCTCCCGCACTAACCAAAACACAGCCACACCACCAATTAATAAGCCCTACATATGAAATTAAAAAAACTTAAAAAATGGAAAGAAAAATTTATTTCTGAATTGAACTATATATATGTTACAAATCCTCTGACAAAGGATCGCTGGACGATATGATAAGCCACCAATACAACCATCAGCATCATGAAGCTTTAATCAATGTCAATCCGCTAGGAAGGAATGTAATTCGACTACACTGTTTTAACTTGGCAAGAGCTTCTTGTGACTTACCGAGCTTCAGCTCCACATAAACTGCAGTCAAAGTAGCTTCTGGACTGTTGGGTACTATGGACAATGCTTGTGCAACAAACTGGCGGGCATGATCAAGTTCACCTTGTATTGCATACAAGGCAGCAAAATTTACACACAGGGCTGCAAGTGCCTCTTCTGGCTTGAGGAATGCAATACCCAATGCATCATCAGATGAAGAATTTTTGCAGTAACTGGTCCCCCATTCAAATCTTCATAATCAACAGTCCTGAACGCTTGCAATTGCTCACAGTCCTCTTCACTGAATGGCAATTCAACATTATTAACTCCAGACAAATATGTTAATAAGTGATCAGCAGCATCCTTTGGCCTGTTAAGCAAGCAAAGAGCCTCTGCTGCATACACATGACCTAGAAAGATGTAAATTCTTGAACATTCTGGAAGTTCCAAGAGAGACCTTGCATTTGACAATGCCTTCAGAGGATTTTCCAATTCCAACTCTACATATGCCAGATTAGCAAGAAGAGCTTGTTGGACCAATAGATTTTCCTTTTTACGAATATCTGCATAATAGGAAAGGGAGTTCTGCACAAGCTCCTGAGTAGTTCCTCCCTTTTGCTCTTTTGCATCCCCATTTGTGCTAACCTGACCCAAGCCTATAGATAGCACAGATGCCTCGGAATCAATGTTGTGCAAGTTCTTGTGGTTTGAATTCTTGGAAGATGCCACTTCACCTAATTCATTGTCGTCTAAGAAGAAATTAGAGGGCAAAGAATTCTTACAATAGTTTGAATCCGAACAGTTCAGAAAGTACAGGGCGTTAGTGAGACACTGCCGGGCAAGGGACATTGAAAGCTTAGGCTGCTGATCACTGCCCACAAACAAATCACCTCTTTCAAAAAAACCCGAATTCCTGTTCTTAAAAATGCCATTTTCCATTACCAGTTGCCTCCACTTTCCCTTGCCAATGACATGAACTCTGACTTCTGATGAAGCCAGACTGGTTTTTAGTAGTCCCATCACTACAGCCATCAGACAGCATTCGGCTAGTCGAAGCCACAACAGAGGCCGGTTGTAGAAAATTAAACCAGCCTTTTGAAAACAGCGTGCAGCAAGTAGTGGTTTCCCACAAGCCAAGTACTGCATACCACAGTCATACATAATTAGGAGAGAATTATCCAGTGAAAAAGTTGACAGATTTAAAGGCCTGTCCTTCTGAAGAGATGAACAACTACGCAATGCATTGTTGAAGAATACTGATGCTGTGTGATATTTCCCGAGCTGATAATAAATGCATCCAAGATTATTGTTGAACATGCTCGAGATCCTCGTATCTGCTCGATTACTAGCCATCAACAGCTTGATGGCTTTACGATAATTACCACGAGCATATTCAAGCTGGGATTCAAGAGGAGAGCCATAGATAAATCTCTTCCACGTGCGATGTTCATAGCATGCTTCACTTCACGTTTTGCTTGCTTTAAATTCTTAGTGAGAAGAAGAAATCGAACCTTGTAAAGTTGCATCTTCAGCTTCAGATATACAGAAGAGACAGATACGTCAACTGAATTCCTTGAAAGATCATTTGAAGATAAGAGACCAGTTTGTTGTGCTACATCCATGTCAAAAACAACATTATCATACTCGCCTGTCTCCTCGGACTCCAAGGCAATTGCATTAGCATCATTATCCAAATTAGAAGCATCTGTGACTGATGTACTGGTAGGAGGAGATGAAGATTTTGCAACTAAGTTAGCAGGTTGCTGCAATGCACTGCTTCCATTTTCTCCTTGATTCATACAACTAAAACCAAAAGCTTTTTCCAGATAGATTAAAACATCCTGAAAAAGAAGAATTGCAATGAGAATCAGTTGGGAATCATAAACGGAATACAGACATTGAACCAAAATAAAGGAAACATGTACAACTTCAAAGTCAAGCATCAAGAAATTTGAAAATGAAAACAAAACATATTTGAAGGATTGCATGCCACCTTGGTTAAAAACTAAATTTTCCATGGAAAAAAACAATCAAAGCCAGTGGGCCAGAACAAGTTCCAGTCCAAATAAGAACAAGTTAACAGTTCCCCAGTATGTATATATAAGCATGGATTTGGGTCCCCCAGCATCAATGACATACAGGGTAAAATGAGTACACATTTAAAATCAATCCATTAGAGTTAAAAAGTCAGGAAAAACTCAAATTAATCATCATAAGGTTCAGTGGTTGACTTACAAGCTACCATCCAGACTTCCACTCTCATTTACCATAATCACAAATGTGCCCGCACACATACACACAAGTTCAATGCGCACAGTATGCTTATTTAACCACACAAAAATGACTACTTTCCGCATGCTACAGCATGAGAAGCAACACCCACCACATTTAACAGGCTGCATATACTTTAGGCATTTTATTAGAGCAAACTAGCGCATATGGCAAATTTAAGTTAGTTAAATTCTTCCCATAAAACAATCTGGAGAAGCATAAGTAGATCAGTATACTACAAGGCTAATGGAATGGTGTCACAAACTAGGGACATGTTCATCAAATTGGCACGATACCCCAATGTGACAATTTGTGATGTGAGCTTCCACACTTAATAGGACATTTTACATGATGTCACAATTTGTGATGCGTTCAAACTTTAACCTCATCCAATCAACAAACTGCATTGCAAACCAGCAACATTTATAATCTTTGACAAAAGGGATTGATTTATATTTGGTGAAGTGCTTGTTCACCTATATTGTACTTCGAACCTTCCATTTGTTTTAGCATAATATTTTTCAGTTTCTTCAAAAAATAATAATTTACATTAACTAAAACATAAATTTTGAGAAATAAAGCAAAATTAAAATATACAACACAAATTTTCTATCATAGATAAAGAGCAAACAACAAAAAAGTGAAGCTACAAGTTAGATTAGACTTGGACCAGAAAAATTATCATCCTGAATTCTACAAGGAAAATCTCCCAATGTTCACCTCAAAACAGGCAAGTTCAACTCTAACTCAAATATCTAACATCAATACATCATCACCAAAGTTGAGTCTTCACCTATGATACCAATTATACGGTTCACTGGCCTTTCAGTAACCACTTAACCTATAACTTCATTGCAGTACAAAGCACTGTTGCTTGATACAAATATAAATCATTATATCTCAAAGTATTATCAGGAGCACAAATCCAGAAAATCTTGTTATAAATTTCATTGAATGTGCCGTATTCAAGATGAACCCAATTCAAAAGTCACACTGCAGCTATGGATTCGATTTTTCTAACAATAACAACTGAAAACAACAGATTGCAACCAAAGAATAATTTAACACTCCAACTGTTGAGAAAGTTGTTGGGGGAGGGGGCATATAATGTATGAGGATATCTTTGATCTTAACATGTTTATTAGAAAAAAAAAATATTACAACACCAGGTATATATTGTTGAAAGAGTGCTAGTTCTTGATTCAATAAAATGAACAAAAGCAACAACTAATATACTTAAGAAGCTTTATCGCGAACAATATTTTTCAATATACACTAGTCAGAGGAAAAAAAAAAGGATCACCAGCATGACACTACGGTTCAGGCTTTGGCTCATATTAAATTCTAAAGTACCATCCCTAGACAACAATGGTAGAATTAAATGGACATCATGCAAAATTATAAACAGAAGCAACAAATTACACTATTAGCATTAGAACTTACAGCAGATTTCGTTGCATCATGGCAAGCCAGCCCAACATCCAGCAACAAAAGACAAAAATTAAGAGCAGTTTTCTGCATATGAATAAAGAAGCACATAAGCCAGCATTAAAACTGAAAAAATAATATTATTTTAGGTAATAATTAGTTTACCTCATCTATGGGTCCTCTATTTTGGAACAGAGGTTCAACAACAGACAATGCCTTTGCATATTCGTGAAGATGGAACCAGATAACCGCCTATATAAACCCAATTTTGAGACAAAAGTTTCAGTCAAATTAGAAAGTAAAAAACTTTTCTTTTTTTCTTAGCTAATATATTCAACAATTAATATGGACAGTAAAAACATGATGAGTTAACTGATGAAATTATAAAGTCCCATACAATGTTTAGGGTAGCAACATAAGTGTCAAATTCATCCATGTAAACAGTGGAAAATGGATGTGTCATTGTACTACTTTCTTTGGACCCCAAAGTAACTTTATCTCCAATATTCCCAGAAGACTCCACCTGTTCCGCGGATGCTCGAGCGAGCTCTTCACTTCGCTTCTAACAATAAGAAGAAATTAATAATAGATATAAGTTGAGATGAATTTATCATATCGACAAAAATACAGCTCCTGCATCATGGTGATGCTTGGCCCAATAGCAAAATGCAAAACATCAATTATAAATGCAAGTTATCATCACATTGGTAAAACCAACAGCCCATGCATGTCGTTTCTAATCAGAGCTCACTGTTACTGCAATTCTGATACTATCATGGTCCATAGCAAACCAAAATCCAACTAGCTTCTAATCATAGATTCATAATACAATTTCAATTCTAAAATGCTAGTTTAGTGATTATAAGTTTCATTCTATTTCATTTATTATTTTCCATTTTGGGAAGAACTAACAAATATATATCTACATTTTATATAAAGTTCTAGGCAAATGGGGGCAAAATTACCAAAATTCTAATTTACATTACTTACATCTGATTTTTCACTATATTCTGATGGAAGAGGTCAAACAAAACAAGACATACTCCTTTCAATTTCATAAGATTATACTCAGAACTGTCNGTTTATTGCATAAGTCTAGAATACAATTAATATACGAATGCTAAGAATTGAAAAAGGAGAAATTACAAATTCAAAGAAACAACAAAATCAAGAAACAAGTAAACAGAAGACGCAGGCATAACTGGTCCCCCAAAAGAGTAATAATCTCAAAAAGTCTGACTTAATCAGAAACACGGAGTGNATAACTGGTCCCAAAAGAGTAATAATCTCAAAAAGTCTGACTTAATCAGAAACACGGAGTGCTCCAAGCCATCAAAAGTTTTAACATTACTCTCCACCAAAGAAAGAACCCTCAAGAGTTCCTGAAATCTCCCTCTCAGTAACTTTCTATGCCATGATGCAAGCAAATCGGAACAATTTCCAGCATCACCCAAGAAAATTCATTTGGTATCGTTAACATGAAAAGTTCAACAATTATAGAATAAGGATAAAGTTACATGATAATATGGCTGATATTTTATTTTAATATATCTCAAGGTATATTTATACAGGATACAGAGGTAAGTCAACTATACAGCTATGACATTAATTCCTAGCTAAATAAGGAAAACCTATATACACGCTAACTCTCCCCCTCAAGTTGGTGCATAGATATCGCTCATGCCCAACTTGGATAGCGATGCATGGAATGGACCACTAGCAACAGCGTGAGTCATCATATCAGCCAGCTGATCCGCACTCCTAATATAAGGAACCTCTATCACACCAGCATCTAGATTATCCTTGATGTAGTTCCTGTCAAGTTCAACATGCTTGGTTCGATCGTGCTGTACAGGATTATTAGCAATCTCAATAGCCGCCGTGTTATCACAAAAGAGCATCATCGGTTTCTGAGGACCATACCCGAGTTCACCTAAGAGAATTTTGAGCCAAGTAATCTCTGTAGTCGCATGATGAAGGGCACGGTATTCAGCTTCTGCACTAGACAGTGATACCACATTCTGTTTCTTACTCCGCCAAGTCACCAAATTTCCTCCAACAAATGACACATACCCTGAAGTAGACTTCCTATCCAATCTGGACCCAGCAAAGTCAGAATCAGTGTATCCCACAATATCTAGGTGTCCATGCCTGGAGAACATAATACCTTTACCTGGAGAGGACTTTAGATAAGCCAAAATACGATTCACTGCATCCATGTGTCGGTTGCTCGGATTATGCATGAATTGACTCACAACACTAACTGCATATGATATGTCAGGTCTAGTATGAGCTAGATAGATTAACTTCCCTACTAGCCTCTGATACCTTTCCTTGTTTGTCGGAACCTGATCAGGATAGATAGTCAGACCATGATTCACCTCAATAGGAGTATCCACAGGTTCGCAGGCAGAGTTACCAGTTTCAGCCAAGAGATCTAATGTATACTTCCGTTGAGAGAGGAAAATTCCTTGCTTGGACCGAGACACTTCAATGCCCAAGAAGTATTTTAGAGCTCCTAAATCCTTCATTTCAAATTCCTTAGCCAAATAACCCTGAAGCTTCTCTATCTTATTTGGATTACTACCTGTAACAATCATGTCATCAACATAAACAATAAGCAAGGTAATATCATCACCATCTCGTTTATAGAACAGGGTGTGATCTGCCAAGGCTTGCTTAAAACCATATGCCTTCATTGAGTGGCTTAATCTGCCAAACCAAGCCCTCGGCGACTGTTTCAGTCCATAAAGCGCCTTCTTCAGCTTGCATACCTTGCCTCCTTTCGGTGTAAATCCCGGAGGAGGATCCATATACACCTCCTCTATCAGATCACCATGAAGAAAAGCATTCTTCACATCAAACTGTCGTAATGACCAATCCAAATTAGCTGCAAGAGAAAGTATGACTCTAACAGTGTTCATCTTGGCCACAGGAGCAAACGTCTCTCGATAGTCAATCCCATAAGTCTGGGTGTAACCCTTGGCAACCAGTCTAGCCTTGTACCTGTCAACTGTACCATCTGATTTATATTTCACTGTAAACACCCACTTACACCCTACTGTCTTCTTTTCTTGAGGTAACTCGACCATCTCCCAAGTAGAATTCTTCTGGAGTGCCTTCATTTCTTCTACCATAGCAGACTTCCACTTGGGATCTCCAAGAGCTTCCTGAAAATGACTAGGAACAGACACAGAAGACAACTGAAGGGCAAAAGCAAGGTGAGACTTAGACAAACGATGATAAGAGACAAAATCTGACATAGGATAAACTACATTAGAAGAAGATTTAGAGAAGCCCAACCTATCAGGCTCTCTACGTTCACGAAGGGGATATCTTCTATCCGGACCACCAACTTGTGAATCCAAGTCAGTAGATTCTGAAGTTACAGGATTAGGATTCAAATCAGTATCTGAAACCGAAGCTATAGGGAAAGAAACATGTACCTCAGAGTCGATCTTAGAAGAGTCATCCGATGGCATGGTAGTATCATCAAGAGGAGTACTGAAATTAGAGGGAGGCACAACAGTAGTAACTTTGTTTCTCCTAGTATAGCCTTTTTGGAACAACCGGGCCGGCCTTTCCTCAGGTTCGGATTCAGCCATCACAGGATCAAAAACCGAAACAGCTGAATCCTCCCCCTCACCCGAAATCCACAATCTCTTTTCATCCAACCACAATTGTTCCTCTTCCTTAGTTCGAATCTCCCCCTGAAGAGGTACCATAGAGACCTCCCCAGAAAAATAAGACACGCTCACAGAACTCAACATCCATGGACACATAGATTTTACCTGTAGGAGGATGAAAACATTTATACCCCTTTTGAAAATTAGAGTAACCAAGAAAAACACACCTAAGAGCACGGGGATCAAGTTTATCCCTATGAAGAGAGTGAACATGAACAAAACAAACACAACCAAAGACCCTAGGGCAAAGATTTAGGGCAGAAGGGATAGGGTGAAATCGTGACAACATCCGCAATGGGGTCTGATAGTCAATGATACGAGCAGGCATTCTATTGATAAGAAAGACAGCAGTCATGACAGCATCAGCCCAGAAGCGTTTCGGAACATGCATAGTAAAACATAAGGCCCGTGCCACCTCAAGAAGATGACGGTTCTTACGTTCTGCTATGCCGTTCTGTTGTGGCGTGTAGGCACACGTCGTCTGGTGGATGATGCCATGTTGTGTATAGAAATCAGTAAGTGACTGATTAACAAACTCACGACCATTGTCAGAATGAAATACCTGAACCTGAGAATTAAACTGTGTGATAATCATTTTGTAAAATTTAGGAATAACATGGATAACATCACTCTTAGACTTTAGCAAGTACACCCAGCTCACCCGAGTACAGTCATCAATAAAAGACACAAAATATTTATGACCAGAAGCAGAAGGAGTAGAAAACGGACCCCAAACATCTGTATAAACACATGAAAAAGGAATAGAGCTTTTATTGAAACTCACTTTAAAAGGAACACGATGGTTTTTTGCATAAATGCACTGTTCACACCTTAAACTAGAAACAGAAATATTGATAAACAACCTAGGAAACAAACGTTCTAGATAGACAAACGATGGATGTCCAAGACGACAATGCCATAAAAGAATCTTCTCCCTTTCAGACCCTCCTCTTCCTACTTGAAGCCCACGGCTAGACTCTGACTGCAATTGTCGGGTCCCCTCTAGGTAGTAAAGACCCCCTCTCTCCCTACCAGTGCCAATCGTCATCTTCGTGAGATTGTCCTGAAAAACACAGTGAGTAGAATGAAAGATCACAGAACAATTAAGACTTTTAGTAATCTGGCTAATGGAGAGGAGACTATTAGAGAGATTAGGTGCAAGCAAAACAGAAGACATGGAAAATGAAGGAGAAAGAGAGACAGTCCCGGCCCCTGTAATCGGCATGGGAGTCCCATCGGCAACCTGAACAGACTTAACAGGCGGAGGTATTAGAGAACTGAACAAGGAAGACTTACTAGTCATATGATCAGTAGCCCCTGAATCAATAACCCAAGTGTTAGTAGAAGAAAGGAATGCAAAACCAAAATTACCTCCTCCTTGGGAAGAAACTCGAGAGACCTGAGAAGCAGAAGAGGGACATGTGTCAGCAAGGGCAGACTGAGAGGGTTTCTTGTTCCTTCTCTCGGCTTGCTTAAGCTTGTACCACTCCGGGTAACCATGCTTCTTCCAGCAAACATCCACTGTATGTCGAGTACTATTGCAATGAGTGCAGAGGCGAGCAGAAGGCTCAGAGGAAACAGCAGGAGGGGCTGGCCGAAAGCTTCTTTTCTGGGCTACCAGGGCTGAAGCCATAGAACTATCTTCAGTTCCCATGGTGACCTGTCGTTGTGCTTCGCGACGAACCAGTGAGTAGGCTTCTTCCAGGCTTGGTAAAGGAGAAGCAGCCAAAACACGACTGCTAACTTGATCCAAACTGTGATCAAGACCTGCAAGAAACATATAAACCCGATCCTCAGCTATACGCTTCCTCTGTTTCTCAGCATCAGCTGTACACTCCATATCATTAGGCCGTCGATAATCTAACTCCATGAAAATGGAGTTCAGCTCATTATAGTACTCAGTGAGAGGTCGGCCACCCTGACGCAATTGAAAGGTCTTCTTCATCAATTCATAAACCTGAGAAGAGTCAGAGGCATCAAGATAGCTCCTCTTAACAGCATCCCAAACCTCCTTCGCTGTTCCACACTGAACGAAATGAGACATGAGGTTGGGCGTCATGGAGTTGATGAGCCATGACTTCACTATGGCATCTGCAGCTTCCCACTCATCATAGGTCGGATCAGTCTCTGCAGGTGCAACCTTCCTACCTGTAATATAGCCCTTCTTATTTCTGCCGGCAATATGCATCTCCAAAATCTTAGACCAAATACGATAATTAGTACCATCCAATTTGATATGGATTGGAGAAGAAGTCTCCTGAAAAGTCACAATGGATGACATCTTGTTTTCAGAAATCACAGGGGTCTCGCTGGCAGAGGCAGTGACAATTTCGTCAGACATAGGATGCGGCTAGGATTTCTTTCAAAGAAAGATTGAGGCTAGGGTTTCGGCTTGGCTGATCGGCACCTTCCTGTTTGGCTAGGGTTTGTTGATGGTGTTTAGCTAGGGTTTTAAGAAAGGAAGATAGGCTAGCAGCAGCACAAGAGAAGAGCTGGAGTTGCTCTTGGAAGGGTGTGGCAGCAGCAATTCTTCAGGTTAGGGTTTCAACAAGAACAAAAAAAATTTTCGGGGTACTGTAGCAGCGGCACTGTAGCAGTACTGTAGCGGCGGCACTGTAGCGGGTACTGTAGCGAAAAAACTTTGGAAAACCTAGATCTCTAGGCTCTGATACCAACTTGATAATATGGCTGATATTTTATTTTAATATATCTCAAGGTATATTTATACAGGATACATAATACCATTTAAGGTAAGTCAATTATACAGCTATGACATTAATTCCTAGCTAAATAAGGAAAACCTATATACACGCTAACTAAGTTCACATCACCTTTAATTTAGTAACCAGTTAGTTTGTGTGTACAATATGACTTGGAGACGTTGCATGTGTGAAGTGTATACAATATAAACAGATAAATGGGGACAAAAAGAAAAAGAAAAGAGACCTTGACGTCATTAAGCACTTCAAGCAACCTCTTAGGATCTGAACAACCATCTCGATAGAACTCCGCAAGTCCGATATTGTGCAATATCTGATAAGAAGACCAATGAAAATCATTTATAAGTAGTATACAAAAAGGTGAAAAAATACTTATCTATAAGCAATCAGAATCAATCGGCAACATAATTCAGTTCAAACATAATTCAAAAGATGATATCAACCACAGCCTACTGACGAAACTATTCCACTAAAATACATATAATGCACTCAAGATTTTGATTTATCCCACTTAGCTTAACTACAATCTTAACATTCAACGCAATGAAATACTAAATTCTGTAATTCGAAAGTATTTAAAAGTTAAACCTCTCTATAAGAACCAATGCATACCCAAACACCAACAGTAATTAACTCAAAACAAACAACCATGTGAACGACACTCATTGATTAAATTGAAAAACGAAAAAAGAAAGAACCCAATAGCTAGAAAAACGATTTCAGAATTTGGGTTTTGAAATAATTACTTTGGGATATATCGTCTGGCTTCCTCTTCAAGCACTCGTGCAAGGTCGTGAGACACTGATCGAACTTGCCCGACTGGAATTGCAGTAGGGCGTCCTGCGCATAAGCACGGGTTACGGACAATACGGCTTCGTCCTCAGAAGCTGAAGAAGACCCGTCTCGATTCGCAACCGTTAATGACGACGACGACGAAGATGAAGCCATTCGCGAATCGATCGATCAGGGGCCAGGAGCAAAGACACCTTATCTCAATGCGATACACGGGAACAAGGAAAAATACAAATCCCTCCCGGAAATAAATAAAAAGCGAACCCTAACAGTTGGGAGAGTAGAGTTTGAAATTGATTTGAATCCCTAAGGCTTGGAAAATTTGCAGAGAGGACACTTGGTTGAGTTTAGTTGGGTAAATGTGTCTGATTTGCAGGGAGACAGAGAGAAAGAGGGAGGGAGAGTGGAAAAGGATACGACTATACGCCAAATTGGGAGAGATGCTGATGGATATAAAAGAGTAGCTTTTCGGGGCTTCTTTCGTTGCTGGGTTTGGGAGTCCAAAATTACTAGTTTTTGGGTTGTGCACTACAAATTGAGCTCCACAAAACTTCTGTTTTATCTTTCTATTTATTTATTACTTGTCTTTTTTAATTGATGGGATGAGCCATCGTGATTTTTGAGTTAAACTCATCTTTTGATTTTTCTAGAGTATGATTAGTAATAAACAGGTAATTTTGTTGAGGGTTTGTTTTCCAATTTCCATTTAGTTTTGTTAAAATGATACTTAAATGTTTCAACCTCTAGCTTGCTCTATAGAATCAATCAATTGACTATAAATACAAAAATGACATGAGAGCCATTCTGGCCATTCTTTCAGCCCCGCATGTGTAATTTGGGAAGTGTCTTCTTCACAAGAATTGCATTGCTCCATTGCATACGTAAGGTACATATTGACATGTAGTAGAATGAAAATTACGTGAAAGTAGCCTAGCTTAGAAGAAAGCATATTTTTAAACTAGGGATATATATATTTTATAATTTTTATGACCAATCAAATCTTGATGAGTTATAGAAATCGTTATTGTATGGCGTATTGAAGAAATGTGAAAAAGTGTTTGAGTCTTGACTTCCGGAAATGATTCTCTCATCATCTTCCCTACTTTTTGTTCAAGCAACTGCATAATTTTGGATTTTGGTTAGTTGCTTAATATTGTTATCAATATAGAAACGTATATATATTTTTTTTAGCAAGAGAAATTTCATTAGTTTAAAGTAAAGAATTACAAAAGATTAGCTTAATAAGTGAGGTTTGAAAAAAATTGAACCGTATATCTTTTGAAAAATAAAAGTACACGGTCTAATTTTATAAGCTCAATTTAATAAATTCATTTTAACAAAGTTACAAAAATCCAAAAAAACTCAAAAAAAAAAAACCCCCACAAATACCAAATACAAAAACAAAAGAAATGCCCGATATACACATGGCAGGAAAGTGATTAGAAAACTGCGACCAGGTGCAAACATTAGCATGAAGAACTTTTAGTTCTCACTGTTGCCAAGCCAGCCCCGACTAAAAGAAAAACAGAAGACAAAAACAATAGAAAAACCCTAGCCATAAAGGCCGCCGCCGCCGCCGTTGTAACCAAGGAACAACCCCTGCTCGGGAAGACCCACGGCAACACCACAGCAAGCCAACCAAATGGTATCCTTCACAGGAAGCCAACACCACAGAATCGGTGAAGAAACTATCACAAGAAGGAGAGGAAACTCTCACAGAGGAGAAGAATATGCTCTCACAGAGGAGAGGGAGGCGCAGGTGCGGGAGGCTGCTATTAGGAGAGAGAAGAGAGAGTAGACTCTCATTAGGGCCTATAGCCTAATGAATTGCTGAACATATCAATATAAATGAGAAGAAGTTGGAGAAAGAAATTGAAGAATTAGATAGAAAAGATAGAGAAATGGAAGACCTTGTAAAAGAAGAGCGAAAGCATGTAAGTAACATTTATACATCTCTATCTTTTCTATTTAATTCTTCAATTTCTTTCTCCAACTTCTCTTTATGTTTCTCATTCTATACAATGCTTCCTTTATAGCTTGCCATCAATGTGTCCTTCCGTTTCTTTTTCTTGGAAAACTGAAGGTGCGATATAATTTGTTTCAAAGCCCTTTTGCTGAAACCGACTAGGTGAGGGTAATTTTCTTTCTCCGTCTTCTGCAGACTGAAGAGTACCATCAATGTATTTAATTTTACATTTTCCAATGTATTTGCCAGTTGGATGAGTCAACTTGCAATAATACGAAGGTGAGTTATTCACTTCTCTTGAAACGCAATTCATCCAAGTAATTCCTTTCATACTTCTTTGCTATATCATTTAAATATATTTTCTTCAATGTCCACTTTTTCAGAATTGCTCTTTTCAGGTTTAGGTCTTCTTTTGGATTTCTTTGAACAATTTGCATTTTCTTACAAACCTTCTCTTTTCCCATGCTACCATCTGATTACCATTATCCAGTTCCTTGACAAAATATCTCTCGTTCGATGAAGATGATAAATGAAGTAGGGGGTGAGAATACAACATTTGCAACTTTTCAAAATCACTGCATGAAGTTAAAGAAATTTATATTTAATCATTTCTAGACAAAAAAATTTAAATATAACTAAATTGTGTAATAAAAAAACTTAATTGNAATTGACTTTAGATATCCAACTTTCACTCGAAAGTCTTTGTATTCTATGTTTGTATAGTTGTTTTCATTAAAAATGGCTTCGGTTAGTCTTTGAAATTGGGGAATATGTCTGTATTCTTCCTTCCTTTGTTGCTGGACTGTTGGTAAAGGAATTGTTACTCTATTATCTTCAATTTTGATCTCATCAATGTGCAGTCTTCCATATACCACCTGATTTATTCTTCTATACTCCAAAATTTCAATCAGGTCCTTGTAGATTTGTTGTAAAGTTAGATGGAGATAATAAACGTGGCTGTTTGGCTCCTTCATCCAAATTTTGAATTTTGTACTTGCCAAAAGTTGCTTGAGTGTGTATGACAAATTGATCTCACGCAACTTGTCCAGCAACAAATTCAAAATTCAAATACACACTCAAGCAACTTTTGGCAAGTACAAAATTCAAAATTTGGATGAAGGAGCCAAACAGCCACGTATATTATCTCCATCCAACTTTACAAAAAATCTACAAGGACCTGATTGAAATTTTGGAGTATAGAAGAATAAATCATGTGGTATATGGAAGACTGCACATTGATGAGATCAAAATTGAAGATAATAGAGTAACAATTCCTTTACCAACAGTCCAGCAACAAAGGAAGGAAGAATACAGACATATTCCCCAATTTCAAAGACTAACCGAAACCATTTTTAATGAAAACAAACATAGAATACAAAGACTTTCGAGTGAAAGTTGGATATTTGAAAGTCAAGTAAGTTTTTTTATTACACAATTTAGTTATATTTAAATTTTTTTGTCTAGAAATGATTAAATATAAATTTCTTTAACTTCATGCAGTGATTTTGAAAAGTTGCAAATGTTGTATTATCACCCTCTACTTCATTCATCTTCATCGAAGGAGAGATATTTTGTCAAGGAACTGGATAATGGTAGCATGAGAAAAGAGATACAAGGAGGTTTGTAAGAAAATGCAAATTGTTCAAAGAAGACCTAAACCTGAAAAGAGCAATTCTGAAAAAGTGGACATTGAAGAAAATATATTTAAATGATATAGGAAAGAAGTATGAAAGCAATTACTTGGATGAATTGCGTTTCAAGACAAACTGCATAACTCAACATTTAGTGTTATTGCAAGCAGACTCATCCAGCAGGCAAAAACAGAGGTGAAAATCAGCAAGCTGGACGAGACAGAGAAAAAATTGTTGCAGAACCAATGTATGAGTTTAATTGGAGCAGGACGTTGTGTAAACCTTTATTTTTTTTGCTTTGGCAGTTAGGCACCCTATTTTCAAGAGCATTGGAGATGCTCAACTCATTTTAAGAACCCCACAACATTAGAATGGTTCAATACTGAGAGTTAGAACTTAGAAGAATGATCATCGAGAGGAATTAAGAGTGATCGTGATCATCAATATAAGGATCACATTTGTAGTACTCAACATTGTATTAACGGTGTCAATGAAGAAAAGATGTCACATTCCCATGTATTGCCGGCTGTGGAATTATTTTATATTTTTTTGGGGTAGCCAGCTTTCGGATGATCGCAACCGAAATATTTTGCTTTTCTTAATTTGGTTCATCGTAGCAAGATCAATCTTAGACGCATATGACTGGTACAAAAAGAATTCCAAGATGTTCGACGTATACAACGTTCAATATTACGCAAGAGCCATAAGACAACATTGCGTTAACATCTCTTTGTCAATTCTTGTTTTTATCTTCTTTGAGGTTAATGATAAGTTCTATCCTTATGAATGAATCATGATCAAGTGTGCCAATGCATAATATATGTACCCACCCTCTTATTCTCTCATAGTATTTCATTTTGTCCAGACAGTTTTTTTCTTTCTCAGTGAACATGGAGCAATTTTAGTGTGTTATGATTTTCATTATGATTGATCTAAACATAGCCCAACCATCAAAACCCGAATATGGTAATTCAAATTAAAGGTTTGAATTGATGATACTTTCACAATTAATTTGACATGTTACATGAAAGTAAACTAGTATATAATACATTGGTCAAAAAAAAGACTAGTATATAATACATAGAAGATATAAACAAACTATGTTACATGCCCAACCCAACAGTCTAAGAGGTAGATAAACAAGTATATAATATTTATTAGGCAGTCAATTATCCATTTCTCATCTCCAAGATGCATTTTGGATTTCGGATATCTTGGTTCTCTTGTGAATCCTCATTCGCATTCCCTTGTGAAAAATCAACACTCGTGTAAGTCTGGACACCTGGGCCGTGCCCACCACAATCCCTCTCCCTTCCTTGCTGTGCCCGTCTTACTTCCTTCTGATGCTCAGTTAGTTCCAACCTTTTCCTTTTCAAACTTGACTGTGGTGGCATTTCCTTGTGCTCACTACCTATGGAATCCTCTAGTAGTTCTACTCTTTTTGAGCCTCTATTATTATAGGTTGCATTGACCCTGTACCTTGGTGGAACAGTTGCACCTTCCAGTCTAGAATGACATTTTTGAAGTGGTCGGCTTCTCTTGTGGAGGTTTATTCTTCCATTTCTCCAGAGCTTGTCTAGGACATTAAGTAAGTTCTGGGGGTAATCCAACTTGATTTCTTCACCGTATGTGCAATTCCAAAAGGTGATGGTTTGCTCTCTAATGGACACATTTGGGTGATCAAGAGTTTTTTCAAGGATAGGTGCCTGGAGTTTGAGAAATGCAGAATCATAGATTATTGTAGGCTGACTCCTCCGTAAACAATTAAGAGTTTCAACCCAAAGGAGTTGAAATTGATCACAGGTGCTCTCAGCCTGAATTTCCAGGCCTTCCAGCCACTGAAGTAGTGGACAGGATATTATCTACAAGTACATTAATAGATTAAACCAATTAAACACCTTTCAACAAATATAAGCACTGCATGAGAGTTAAAAAGGAAATTTCAAATTTTTATGACCAAGTATTGATTCAAAAATGAAAATACGGAAACTCAAAAAAACAGATGAAACTGCTGGAAATTTCAACATCTTGATCACCAACCCCATTAGATGAGACAGGTTTTAAAGAAACTTTTCAGAACAGCTTTCCTATGAGGGACACACTCTAATAAAAGGTCTTTTGCACATAGTAGGTTTCTATTTTTCAAACAAACTGTTAAATCTTTTCAATAAAAAGGAGCCGGTACATGTTCATTATCTATTTTTCATGAGTAATTTGAGCAGATGGGTTTCACTTCATCCAGTAACAACTTTTATCCAAAATTGCTTCAATTTGAGAGGAACAGAGAAAAGAGAGAAAAAAGCATGATCTAAAGGATAAGGGTAAAGGTTTGGTGTAAAAGTTTAGAAACATAACTCATGGTAGTGAACTAGTATATAGTCTATCATTTCTCTCAGCTTTGCTATGAGAAATTAGAAGCACAAACCTCGAAGAAGGAAAGGATATCTTGCTTCAAGTGAAGGGAACTGATGAAGTGTGCCAATGCAGAATACACCCTGCAACTTTCATATCAAACGGAGACATTGCCATTAGTTAAATTTTATTAGGAGCAACCCAAACATGAAAGGCAAGAAAATGGCTACCCAGACTTACCTTGAGGCCACAATAGGACCAATTGGTGAGTCTGTTCCTATCTTTGTCTGCAGCAATTTCATATATCTGTATAATAATAATAATAGATGAAACATGATAAGTGGTGGCCGAAGAGGTGAAGCATCTGGAGAAATAATCATCTCCTATTGTTCTCATATTATTTCATTTTGTCCAAATAACCTTTTTCCTAATTAAGAACAATTAATGTGTTGTGATTTTCATTAACTATAACTCGGAGAAATATTTTCTGATTTTCACTTGCTTCATGAGGACTTAGGCTAAATTCAAACAAACAACAATTGAACTTACCTAATGGCCAAAGTCCAGCAGCATTTCATGCCACTAGAGACCTTGTAGTTACAGCCATGCTTGTTATTTCCATCTGGATCTAATCCTGGAGGACGGAATTTTTCCAGAATACATATCAAAACATCACCATATAAGGAAATGAGATGAATATCCACATCCTTGAAGTTTAACTCAAGCTCATTGGCACACGCAACCACGCTAGTATAATTATCAAGGCACTTGTCCAATATTGAAAACAGCTCCTCAGAGAAACTGTCAATAGTGAAACACCGTGACAGTGAGGTACAGAGAGAACCATAGAGCGACTTCCACAATGTGATAACTTGTTCAAGCTCAACCTTGATCTGCGGAGAAGCATGAGAATCTTCTGAGGAGCTTCTAATCTTTGCTGACATAAAGTCTTTCTGGTTGCAGGAGCATACAACTAGTGGGTAGGACAAGAGATGGCAGATAACAAAACATTTGCTGTCAGAGTCCATTTTCATTAATGAGAAATCCTTCACATCATTTATGTAGTACTCCAGACCTTCTGCTACTGCTATCCACATCCTTAAGCAGCTAGGTCCAATGTGCTTGTACAATAATCCATTAGTGACAATGAGACTTTCGAGCGGATCAAATGATGATAAAATAAATTTAAAATATTTCTGCATACCCTGCAGAATGAAATCTGTTTTGGGCGCACTCAAAGTTGGCTGAACCACCACACAGAAGTAAAGTACAATTAAATAAACCATTGGGGAAACCATATCCATGTAAGCAATAGAGCAGACACCTGATTTTTCATATTTAATGTCAGTAACTGTTTGCAGGTTTTCAATATACTTGATGTCTAATGCCACCTTGTAAAGAGGGGATCCCACTATAGTAGTATCTATCTCCTCACTGAAAGCCTCAACCAACTGAAGGGATATATGATACAAGTCATTTCTGTCACTACCATCGGAACTTACTTCTTCACATATATTTTTTAGGAACTTCAATATTGCTTTCAAACACAACATAATATCATTATAATTATTGGATGACTTTCTGAACTCCAATTCAACTCCTTTCAGAACAGATCTAAATAACCTTAAGGAAGCATCACCAGCTGGATTTTTGCTATCATGAGAGACAGTTTCCCTTGATGCTTGACAGATGAGAATGTAGATCATCTTTAAATGGAAGTCCAAATGACTCAGATCCCACGGCAACCATTTAATAGGATACTGCTTCCATGAGTAATTTCCAGATATAGAGGGTGCATTCATGGAGCTTTTGGCTGATAACTGATGGCTTACCTGGTTACGTGAGTCATAATCTAGATCTTTACATTTTGCCAATATGAAATCATCAAGCAAATCTATGCACAGATTCCTTGCCCAAACACTCCTACCATCATGATAAAATTGAAAAACTGCTTCAAAGATAGGCTCTACCACTAGTTTGATCACTGAAGAATCATGGAGAGAGGTATCAAGCTTATGCAATAGATAACACCACGTGTTCAAGCAAGCCAAGTGGACAGATACATCACAATTACTCGACATGAAGCCTATTAGTGGTGTCATAATGAGCCTTATGCTTTTTGAGGATCCACTTTTTTGGATTTCACCACTATTTCCTTTGTATGGTCCCATTTGTTGCATACCATTGTCCTCTCTTGCAGCAGTTGTCTCACAGGGTAATATCATTGAAGGGTGAACAAGGGCATCAATAAGACCTTCCCAGGCAACCTGCAATATCAGATTACATAACAACGTTGATTTAAGAAAATGGCATGGTATTCTGAGACCAAATTAACTATTAATGCAGATCAGGCCTTGTCAGAACCAAAACTGGGGTAAACTTTAATAACCAAGGCTTCAAGAACCAAACAAGACTTGAACCTAGAGTTCAAGCCACTAAAGAGACATACTCGGGCTAGAATCTAGCAAGCCCAGTCAGCTCACATGTTAGAACTTAGGATAGCCCAATAGTTAACTAGTTAATATCTGTTTATGACTTGGACCCTTGTAAACCCAACATTAATTTGGTTTATGCATTAACAACATTTTTTATATGCAAATTTGTTTAAGAATTGTTGCAAGTTATAAATGACTCTTAAAACTTCATATGCTTCCAAAGAGTATGACATACATGATATTATTAATAGATGGAAATATTTCCCGATTTTAGAAAACGCATCATCAACTCTTTCGAAATACCTGTGAAGCAATCTGAACTTGCGAGTCATGATGTGAAAATGTATGCTCAGGAATTTTCAGCATATGATTAATTAACTGCCTGTTCTTCAAGGCATGAGATCCCAGTAAGCGGATAAACCATCCCCATGCTTGAATAGTTTGAACCTTCATGCCATTGGTTAGCATATCATGCATCCCAGTAAGCAATTTTTCCTTCAAATCTTTGACTAGTGCCTGTTTATGAAAAAAAAAGGAAATGTAGATATTATAAACTACAGAATAAATCCATGTATAATACAATTTGATATGGCTAGTCTTAAGACTCAACCTTGTCATCTGCATTCTTGAAACAACCATCAAGATTCAATACAAGGCTCAAAGAAAACACCTCATGGTCCTACATGTGACTGATAAGCCAAAGGAGGCATGCAATACATAGTGGTTGAGCTTACAATGCATAAAGTAATTTGCAGCCCTCTTTCAAAAAAGAAGTCAGGAACTTTAGCTCATGTCCCATATTTTCCCCTAAACTTTTAAAAGTGACACTACACCCCTAAATAACAATCATTTGTTTAGTTGGTCCAAATCCTAACTTGTTAAACTATTTCATGATATGGCTTAACCTACCTGTACCAGAAGTCATACTTCAAGAAAAAGACAGGAGCATGTGAGTACCTTGGAGAGATTTAGTGGAGGAGGTAATATCGTAGACCTGATCTTCAATAGACACCTTTCAGACATATCCCTCTCCCTCTTATCGAAGCTAAGAAGTCTTCTGTATATTGGCGGAGCCCATATATGTGACAATTCTCTCATATTCTCACTTAACAAAGATGCTAGCTTCATAACAGCCTGTCATAATAACATAGAGACATAGAGGAGTAAGTGGGAAGACAACAATGTCAATTTTACAGTAGCACAAATACCTTACAGCCCATAATCTCATAAGAATTGTTTAAAGAAACCTCGTATAATAAATGATACTTGCAAAAAGTACTCTACACTTAGCATGTGACTTCTAACTGTACCTGAATAGCCTCAAAAGTTGTTGACAAAGAACCAATGGGGTTGTCAATGGAATGAACCACTGCACGCAAAAGAGAGTGGAAATGGGCAGCTAAAAGTGGTGCACTCAACTGCTGGATAGATATGCACCACACACCTAAATTACAAACGGACTGCAATTAAGAAACCAACAAGTTAATAAATACAAATGAAAAATTAAAAGGTAAAACATAGATGCTTGGACTATGGTAATTGGTAAATTGTCATGTATGTAAATAATCACCTTCATCTTCGTGGTGGTAATGAGTTTGACCAATGACTCGAAAACCAATTTGACATCATCCACTGCAAAACCAACAAATTGGTGATAGAAAATTAAAACAGGTCAGCCATGAGATCAGTATTATATTTTTTTCTGAAAATAAACTGTTCAAAAAAATTAGAAATTAGAAATTCAAACAATTAGGAAAATAAATGGAAATGTGCCAGTGGCTTCACAGACCTGCAATTGCGTCAACAGTGGAAGGATGATATATCATAAAGCCCAAACATTTCAATGCCTGCGTCGCACTGGAATTTGAAATTTAAAAAAAAAATCCAAAATACATTAAATCACCATTCATTCAATGGATATATAACTACAAGATCAAACATGTCATCATTCCACCAAAAAACTATAAGATCAAAAATAAAAGTACACTTCTCAAGTAATTTACACTAAGGAAATAGGAATGAAATGAGATAAATAAAAAATAGTGGAATTTACATTTCTTCGTCATCATCTTGAACATCGGCAACGATTGGATGGATTAGACTCTGAGCGCTTCGCGCTAGTGTTTGAATTGAAGCAGGGCAGTCAGAGGACAGCTCTTGGAGCTGCAAGAGGGTGGAGTAAGCGAATGACTTATCTGCTTTGGTGCCTGAAGAAATTAGTGTTTTGATTTGTTCGAGCTGGTCTGAGAAATTCGACATTGTTGCTCTCGACGAGACGAAGAAGCAGTACTATGTGAAACCCTAACTTGGGATTGTTGAGTTTGGTGACAATTTTCGCGCCAAAACGCGGTAAAGGGTCGGTTGAGTGAACTGGATGGCGGGTTAATGACTAATGAGGAGTAAGTACCTTGTTTTCTATTCTAACTTTGTTTGTTTTTTTTTTTTTTTTTTTTAAATGTGAAATATGGGAATACAATATGACAAGAGTGTATTTATGATTAATTACAAAAATACCCCCAATCTATTAGCGGGTTTTCACTTTACCCCACCAACTATTGTTTGCCATCCAATACAAAGACTTCGTACTGTCAAAATAAGTTAAAAATTCCTATTATGCATAGTGTGGTCATTTTCCTAACTACATTTTGATCCTCAAAAAAATGTTATGTCAGTGTGTCACATAAGTACCAATATACATAACAGACGAAATTTGTAACTTATTGACAAAATCAAGCTAGAATAGTTTGTTAAGTAAAGTGTCATAAAAAATAATTAATGTGTTCAAATGCAGAATCGTTTAATCAATCATGAGAATGGATAAAACAAGTTAGATATATGGTAAAACCCCAGCCGCCTATCTTTTCCTCTCTTCTCTCTCCTCAAGTTCTTCTCGTCGACTTTGAACGTTCCAGGGGGAGAAGGGACAGGCCTCTCTTCTCCCTCTGCCCCTTCCTCTTTCATTGTTTGTTTGTTTGTTTGTTTGGGTTTTTTCCCTCTCCATCCCGGTGATTCAGTGGGAGTGTGTGTCGGCGTTTGGGCTTTGCAGTGACTAGGCTTCACGGCGGTGGCTGTGTTGCCTGTGATGCAACGGTGGCTTGTGAGGTTCTGACAATGGCTATGCCTTTTATTGTTTGCCGAAATAAGTTGCCGGATTTTTTACCTGTGTTGATCTTGAGGGGATTTGCAGCTTTGTGTGTTGTAGTTAGGTCATGCTTAGTCTAGATTTTTCTGTTAATAAGTCTGGTCTTGCTTGTTTTTCAAGTTTGTAGCCAGTTTAGACCCGGCTAGTTTTGAGTTTTTGATCTATGGGTTTTAAACTTGTTTATCCATGTCTGAGATCGATGATGGAGGTGCCACAAACGGGAGGGGTGTGTTTATGCCCTTCATTACTTCATTGTGCTTGTGCAAATCAGTTATTCAGCACGAGATTGAGCTCACGTAGGATGCGAACTTTGTTATGCATCCGATGGTACTTCCTTGGGTGAAGCTTTAAGAATTTGGTCTTTAGTTGTACTTTGATGTAGCGAATTAAAGATTTTATAATTCTTATTATGTTTCAATATTATCCCCAAGTTTGTTTGGCTTTTTCTTTCAAAAACCTAAAAAAAAAAAAAAAAAAAAAACCGTTCATAGTTCGAAAGTGTTTATATTATTTTCTCACATATTGAATTATTAAATCTAATCCGCTCATTAAAAAATAAAATCTTTTGGATTTGATTATATCAATCACTTGGCTAAATGATAGAATACTCCTACTATGAATATCTTATTATCAATTTGTTATGTTGTGGTTATTATTCATTCTATACATGTATATTTAGAAGTTATATTGTAGGACCTGGATCCTCTACCAGGCTTCTTCCTACCAGACTCATACCAGACTTTAAATCCCGGCGGTTGAAAAGTATTCAACGGTTTAAATGATACCACATCAGCTAAAGACCAAAACACAATATAAAAAAAGAAGAAGTCACCGTTTGTCTCCATCTCCTCTCTCCTTCTCGTACAGAAAAAACTCCCCCTTCTCCAAATTTATCACAGAGCCAATGCTACTGGAGCTCTTACAAAACATAAAGTTACAGTTCTTTTCTTTCTCTTGTACCAAATGGGTAAATGGAAATTAATTTCAAAACTCTACCTTCAATTTCCCATTCACAGCAATTTTGAAAAAGCAAATCAAACACATTTTGAAACTCATTGTTATATCCACAACCCATTATCCTCACAAACCCACACTCTAATTATTGCTTTTAATCAGAAGTGCTCAGCCGACTCACTGACTGAAAGTAATGATCTTTCTCTTTCAAGGCTTTTCGCTCAGTTCAAACACCAATAGTCCCAAAAATATTTCTTCTCACCAAACCCACCCACAAAATAAAGAAAACTTTTTTTATGAGAGATTGAAGAACATGAAAGAGAGATTTGCGAAAGTTACCTCCAAATCCAACAGATTTACAAGCCCTTATCACCAAAAT
This sequence comes from Dryas drummondii, assembly GCA_003254865.1. Taxonomy (NCBI): domain Eukaryota; kingdom Viridiplantae; phylum Streptophyta; class Magnoliopsida; order Rosales; family Rosaceae; genus Dryas; species Dryas drummondii. Next base: position 386,815 of record QANW01001668.1, read on the forward strand.
TAATTTTAAAAATCATAATTAGATTAATGTACCCAAAACCCAGCATATTTCTCAAGCCTACCCAACACCACCATAGTCCTCAAACATATCACAAATCTCACTTCTTTATTCCAACCATCAAGCGCACCAGAGAATAAGGAAGAAGAAAAGAGAGGAAACGGTGTTTGTTTTTTACTGTGTTTTGTCTAAAAGCAAAGTACCTTTTAATGATGTGGCATGATGTAGACCGTTGAATATATTTCAACCGCTAGGATTTAAAATCTGGTATGAGTCTGGTAGGAAGAACCCTAGTAGAGGATCCAGGTCCTATATTGTAGTGGTCTTAAATTTATGTATTATAGATCACATGATAAAGAGATATACACATACACTTAAGAGAAAGAAACTTCTAATACGTAATTAGAGAGAGATAAACACTTATCATGTGTGATTAGAAATATAAATATATTGAATATATAATACATCCATAATAAAAAAATGTTTTTTCTCCATAATCTCCATAAACTCGTGCGTTGTGCTTCCGTGACTACGCACATGCAATCTAAACTCTCAGAAGTCAGAAGACTCAGAACCATTCCACGATTTTTTATTTTTTATTTTGGTCAAAACCATTCCACGATTTGATCCCAGTGGGGTTGGTAGTGGTCCCCATCAAACAATTGAAAACGGTCCAATTAACTTTCAAAAAGTACATGTTTGGTGTCTCCAATAAGTGGGTGTCCAGAAATTAACTTTGGAATATGCTTTAGATTACTTTAATCACAATCTTTAAAGACTCATCCATACCCTTCATCACAAATTCATAATCCACCTCATGATACCTCGCGAAGCACCCAGACATTCCCTCTCTCACACTTGCCACACGCCCTTTCTATCTTCCACGAAGAAATAAAATTTTGACCGCATCAGCGGCTGAGAACCCCCGAAGGTGAATAAAAGTCAACATGATGTGATGTAGGAGATGAAATTTGCATCAGACACTTTACACAATTACACGAGAGTGATCCTTGTCTGAAAGATATTTTTGTTGGGAACAATACTGGTCGCTTACGTATCCCTAATTATACACTTGGGCACCAAAATTACCGGGTAATTTCACCTATTCAATTGCATTAGTCTAAATATGCCGTAAGCAGATGGCCACGTGTACGGTTTATGTAAGTAGATTGTGTCTGTTTGCGCAGGGAATTTTTACCTACAACCAAATAAGCCAAAACGAAGAGGATTACGGATAAGCCAAATTACGCACGCGTGCAAATTGCACGGGGAAGCAGACAAAGTTGAAACCAATTTGCTGACGTGCATGGTGAGCTTTAATGAGGAAAATGGTTAATACAATCTAATTTTTAATGTCTTCATCAATAATCATATGATGTGTTTGGATAATGACCTACCTGGATTTGTGGCTCATGGTAATTTCGAGTTTTGTGGAATGTTCATGAGAATTTGGAAACATTATAGGATGACAAATTAAATTGGGAAAGAAATATAACCTGAACTGAAATACAACTATTTTTTTTTTTTGGCCAAGAGAAATACAACTAATTAATTAAACAAATTTGAAGTTTTTCTTTTGGAGTAACTTTTTTTACCTATGTATATGAATCCATTATAATTCTTAGTTGGTGAAAAATGATGAGGCCAGAAGTCGAATTTGACATCTCTCCTACATTACAAAGTTGAATACCACTAAATTAATAATTAATTGATGAATAAAATTATGTTAATTAAAACACATTTTGAGAAAATAATGTATTATATTTGTGATTTCCAAGATGAAGTTAGGTAAAGAAGTTTTGATCAAACAAGTTATATCCTGGCCAAAAAAAAAAGAACTACTTCACAAAATATATTAGGATAACAAATCACATAAAAAATAATAAAACATGTAGTACATAAAAAATTTGACACTTTAGATTTTCTATATATACTAACTAATTATTAGTTTAGTGATATATTTTTGTCATTTTTTTTGGAGTAGATCTCAAATTCAAATCTCGAAATAATTTTTATAATATTGCATACATCATTAAAAAGATGAGATGGTTTTGTAGGTGTAGTAGTCTAAGTTTCTTAAAAACGTACAATTTTGGATTTGGTGAGGTTGTTCTGTATAGCAAGCTACTTAATGTAATCATCTTGACTATAAAATTTAGAGTTCATCTTTCATGAACCAACTTGGATATATTTTGCGTGCAAACTAAAAACTACATAGCTGGCTATGTAGAGCAATGAAAGTTTGATTTGTCCAAAAGTTGTATCTAATGGAGGGTGGAAATATTACATAAGAAAGAATAAAATAAAAATAAAAACCTTATGGATTATTGAATTCAAGAAATCATTAAAAAAATTTATAGATTTGTACGTCTTAATCAACTACTTGCAATGGGGAAAAAATGAGAACAACAATTGGTAGCAATCATGCAATGCTTGATAGCATTTGGACTATTCAAATAATACAAAATTGGGCAGGCTAGCTATATAAGCAAGTTGCCAACTTCTTCACACTGCTCCATCTCAGAGATCGATCTCATTTTCACAGCTGGATTCAAAGGATCATCCCAAAACGTCAGAATGAATCATGCATTTCAATAATTGATCGATTTACGTTCCAATATTAAATTAAATTCAAGACAGAGAGAAAGACAACAAATTGCATATGCAAATCGATACCTGTGACAAAGATCATATCCATAATCCAAACCAGACTGTGTTGCCGTATATAATTCATCAACATAAACACAATGGACTCCATCGGCACCATGCCACTTGCCACATTCCCCATTCTGAGTTTCCAAATACCCCGCTAATCAAGAACAGTAGGACCCACTCAGGTACATACGTAGTACACCAATGATTGATAATGAGGATTTCCATTAGCTCATAATCACTTCCTTAACGCAAATTTTACAAATGTCAAATAATTCAGGCTTTGACTAGCCCCCTCCGGAAAAAAGTTCATTTTTATTTTTCTCACCGTAGCAGGTGAATAGCAGACGCCCACGTGTAATGATCGTAGACGAAGTAACGCGGCTTTTAATTTTTGAGCGCTGGTTCAAACTATTGGACTGAGTACGTGGATACAGATCAGCACCATTAAATTAATGCAGGCTATTGGGATCTAGTCCCCAGGAGAATAATTACGCGCACTGTTCATGCACCAACCCTTTTTTTATTATTGCTTGTTTTATTATAAATTACAAGCTAGGTTCGTGTAACTGGATGTGAAGGTACGCTGTAATCCTAGTTTCGATTGGTACGACGTGGATCCGACGTGGAAGTCTGATCCGTCGTCGATTTCAACATTCCAACCGAGGCGGATAATTTTCAAACCGTTGGATTGGATAAGCAGTTAGTGACGAGGCTTAATAGAAGACGCCTTTTCTCGAGATTGAGCGAATGAACTCGTAGATTTCAGAGGTCTCAACTCGCAAGCAATGGTGTCAAATTCGTGTTACAGTTCTCTCACTCGTATTATAAATACTACACCGTCAATTCATTTACCCAAGTTCAATTCAAAGCTTTCGTGTGCTCTCAGAATCCCAATTGCAAACAACTTATTGAAGCGCTCTACTACTTCTGGTATTATTCTCTTCTATTCTATCCATTACTCTCTGTTTGGTTTCTCAGAAAATTTAAGATCGAATATCTCTTGACTAACAAGGTTAATTTGTTGTTCTGTTCATGTTTTGGAATTTGTAGATATTCTCGCAATCCAGCATTTTCGTTATTAGCTTTTAAGGTAAATTATACAATTCGTGAGCTCGATCTGAGTCTTGTTTGTTACATATATTGCATTGGAATTGAATTATGGATTAGAAATTTATACCTTAATTTCTTTGAAAATATTGCAGAAAACCGAGCACCGTAGATCCTCCAGAAAACTATACAAGGAGAAAGAGGAGGAATTAGAAGAAGAAAGAGAGATGACAATCAAACCGGCCGTTCGAATCTCGGAACGGAAGCTGGTCGTGAAGGACCGTACTATCCTGACCGGAGTACCGGACAATGTGGTTGCCACGTCCGGTTCGTCTTCCGGTTCGGTCGAGGGGGTCTTTCTAGGAGCGGCTTTCGAGGAGGACAACAGCCGCCACGTGGTTCCCTTGGGGACTTTACACGGCGTCCGGTTCATGGCCTGCTTCCGGTTCAAGCTATGGTGGATGGCCCAGAAAATGGGTGATAAAGGCAGCGACATTCCTCTGGAGACCCAAATCCTATTGGTAGAGACCAAGACTGGTTCCCACCTCGAATCCGACGTGGACGGAGACGAAGAGAATCAGATTGTGTACACTGTGTTCCTCCCTCTTATCGAAGGCAACTTCAGGGCTTGCTTACAGGGCAATGCGGAAGACCAGCTCGAGCTTTGTTTGGAGAGCGGTGACGCGGACACCAAAGCGTCGTCGTTTAGTCACTCGCTGTTTATTCACGCCGGGACAGACCCGTTCGGTACAATCTCCGAAGCAATCAGGGCCGTTAAAGTTCATCTCCAGACGTTTCGTCAACGGCACGAGAAGAAACTCCCCGGAATCGTTGACTATTTCGGGTGGTGCACGTGGGATGCGTTTTACCAGGAGGTGACTCAGGAAGGGGTCGAGTCCGGGCTCGAGTCTTTGGCCGCCGGTGGGACTCCCCCGAAGTTCGTTATCATTGACGACGGTTGGCAATCCGTCGGCGGCGACAAGAACGACGACGGTGAGAAACGACAGTCGTTGCAGAGGTTGACTGGGATCAAAGAAAATCCCAAGTTCCAAAACAAGGAGGATCCGACGGTTGGGATTAAAAACATTGTCAACATAGCGAAGGAAAAGCACGGGCTGAAGTATGTGTACGTGTGGCACGCGATTACTGGGTACTGGGGCGGGGTCCGACCCGGAGTCAAAGAAATGGAGGAATACGGGTCGTTGATGAAGTATCCGAAGGTGTCGAGTGGAGTCGTAGAAAATGAACCAACGTGGAAAACGGATCAGATGGCCCTACAAGGTTTGGGGCTTGTGAACCCGAAAAACGTGTACAAATTCTACAACGAATTGCACAGTTACTTGGCTGCTGCGGGTGTAGATGGGGTTAAGGTGGATGTGCAGTGCATACTTGAAACTCTCGGAGGCGGGTTGGGGGGTCGGGTGGAGCTGACCCGGCAGTACCACCAGGCGCTGGATGCTTCGGTGGCGAGGAATTTCCCGGACAATGGGATGATAGCGTGCATGAGCCATAATACTGATGCGCTCTACTGTTCCAAACAGACGGCGGTTGTGAGGGCGTCGGACGATTTTTACCCACGTGACCCGGTGTCGCACACGATCCACATCGCGGCGGTTGTGTACAACAGCGTATTCCTTGGTGAGTTTATGCAGCCCGACTGGGACATGTTTCACTCGCTCCACCCGGCGGCTGAGTACCACGCGTCCGCCAGGGCCATCAGTGGTGGGCCCATTTATGTTAGGTAACATAATTAATTAATTAATGTCTGTTTGATAAATGTTTAATTTGATTGGCAAATAATGTTAATTGGGTTTTTTGTCATTTTGTTCAGTGATGCGCCTGGGAAGCACAACTTTGAGCTGCTGAGGAAGCTGGTGTTGCCTGACGGGTCGGTGCTCCGACCCCGATTGCCCGGAAGGCCAACCCGGGACTGCTTGTTCTCTGACCCGGCCCGAGATGGCGTGAGCTTGTTGAAGATATGGAACATGAACAAGTACACAGGCGTGGTGGGAGTGTACAACTGCCAAGGAGCAGCGTGGAACTCTGCAGAGAGAAAGAACACATTCCACCAAACAAAGTCTGAGGCTATAACGGGCTTCGTTCGTGGCCGTGACGTCCACCTCATTGCGGAGGCCGCCACCGAGCCGGACTGGAAAGGTGACTGCGCCGTCTACTGCCACCGGACAGCGGAGCTCGTGACAGTCCCTTACAATGCTGCCATGCCCATCTCTCTCAATGTCCTTGAACACGAAATTTTCACTGTGACCCCCATCAGGGTGTTGGACTCTGGGTGCAGTTTTGCTCCCTTGGGACTTGTTAACATGTACAATGCAGGTGGAGCCATTGAAGGGTTGAGATATGAAGGGAAAGGGGTAAGGATGGAGGTTAAAGGGTGTGGCAAGTTTGCTTCATTCTCTTCAGCTAAGCCCAGGAGGTATTCTGTGGGGTCTAAATCGGTGGATTTTGATTATGATTCGTCATCTGGGTTGGCGATTTTGACCTTGGATTATTTGCCTCAGGAGGGCCAAAAAGTTCATGTAGTTGAGGTTGAGTTTTAGGAAAATATTGTTATTATAGTGTACTTGTAGCAGTCATTAGATTCGATGTCCCTGTGCATTTTTTCTTGAAATAATCATGTTTTTTATGTTTGGGGGACAAGAAATTTACATAATTCTATTGTTATTATGATCCCTTCTTTACTTAAGCTTGAAGTACTTTGACCCATTACCACTCATGTAAAAAAAAACAAAATAATTGGTTATGAAAAAATCTTACTGTACCTTGAATCAGACACAGTCCACGTTGCCTAGTTATATTGTTAATGAGAAAAAAAAATGATCCAGTTGGGTATTTGCCCCAACGAATTTCAAACTCTCAGTTACGGCCTGAAGCCTCTGCTCTTTCAATAGGAACACATCTTCTGTAATGATCATTCAACAGCTTAAACTATTGCTATCACGTAAAGAGAGATATGAGATACGAGAGCGTAAAAGTTAAAATCCTAGATCCAAACTCTTAGGACACTTCACCCTATGACCAACAATGTTAACAGATAAGCAAGCAAATTCATGGTTCATTTGGTTATGGTTCGCACAACTCCATCTCCTGTAAAACAAAATATGAGGAGAAGGGCATGGCCATATTAATGGTCACATAGATTGCTCTCCGCGCACCAAACATGGGACAAAAGCATTGAAGTCAGATACTGACAGATTGCAAGCAGAATCAAGACTTTCCACAAATTGTACATTTCAGCAATCAACCATATGTCACCCGAAGCTGCATGTAACTATAACATCAGAAATCTAAGACTAAAAGCTAAATGTTCATGTCCAAGCATAATATCTCTTAAAATGGTACAGAAGATAACCTAATGGCGAAATCAACTACGTTAAATGATACAGCACCCACCACAATACATCTTTCTGGTTGGGCGACCTACCCATCACACATGCAACATCATGACGGTGAATAAACCTACAATCTAATACTCCATTCTGACAAGTGCATTTGAAGATTCTGCTGATCCATACTGCATCCAATCCTTGGCACATATAAGGGCTTCCACCGTCTCTGGTCGTAAGGAACTCCTGTACTGATCCATCTCTTTGACAGTGGTATCAAAAACAGAGTCAGAAGTAACCGTAGATACCGGGATTGACAAAATGTCACGAGCCATCTTTGAAAGAGTTGGGTACTTCATCTTGTTTAGTTTCCACCAGCCTAACACATCAAATTCATGGACTCGGGGCAACAAAGACTCGTCCAAGTACTGATCCAGCTCTGATTTCATCTGTTGGCTAGTAGTCTCCATGATGTACACATCAAAGTCTGTGAGTCCATTGTCTGAAAGAAGCGTTCCTCCTTGGGCATCCTCTGACTTAATGTTGGTTCCTGCATTTCCTTCTTCTGCATAAGTTGGGGTGAGAGGCAAAGGCAGAGTCAAATATTCATGGAAGAGCTCATGAATGCCATCATCAACAATCTTGATAAATGTTGGAGCTTCTTCACCATAAATTTTGTTGAAACTGAACTCAACAAGCTTCATCTTGAACCTGGGATCCATAACTACCGCTGTTGCCAAAGCCAGGCTACAATTCTTCCAGTATTTTTCAATTCTTTCCTGCATTGCTTTAGTTAGGTTGCTAATGAAGGGTTCCTCGCTAGTAACTGCACGAGCTAGCTCTGACTGAATCCTCCACACTTCATGGAAGAAGGTAATTGCAGTTGGGTGAGTTGTAGTGGTAAGGATGTTGGCTGCATCAAAGATGAGTTTCAAATATGTGCAGAGAGTCTCAACTTGCTTCCAATCATCCATTGAGGGGGCTTGTTTGTAATCAGGATCAGATGTATCCAAGCAAGAAAACACTTCCTTTAACTCAGAGGCAGCTACTAGCATTTGATATGTTGTATTCCATTGAGTTTGGTCGTCAAGAGATAGGCTCCTTTCACTTGGGACTTGAAGCTGTTGCTTAAGCTCAAGAAATTTTTCCTCATGGGACTCTGACATCTTCACATACTTCACACTATCCCGGATTTTTTTGACTATATCCCGCCCTGCCCCCAACACTTCTTTTGCGATGCTGCTCAAGGTACGGGCAATGCAGTTCCCAACCAGTAGTTGACCATTGAGGATAAGTGGGTTCTTGTTTGAGAGAAGAGGCCTTAAATTTTCAAGAGCAGCTTCACTCAGTGGATGATCATAAGTGACTGAAAATAACTTGCTCTCCAAACTCCAATCATGAAGGCAAACAGCAACAGCATGGCTAAGCACAGTATCTGAGTCTGGATATGGTTCCATCACAACATTGAGCAACCGCCTGTGCAACTTCCACTCGGAGTCAATGAAGTGCCCAGTAATAAACACATAACCCACACTTTGAGGGGAAGTCCACATGTCCAAGGTAAGGCAGACACGGCCAGGTATGCCCTCAATAAACTTGATAAGGCTTTGCTTTTCCATTAGGTAAGTTGCAACACAATCTCCTTGGACAGTGTTGAAGCTCACCGTATTGAACCGTGGCTGAAGATTCTGGACAAAAGCTACAAACCCAGGATGTTCAACCATATGCAGTGGGTAGTCGTGCATGATGATCATCCTCGCAATCTCATGGCGGCATCGGTCTGGATCAAACATAACTTGGGGTGTGCTAGGAGTTCGGTAACGCCGTTTTGGTGGATTGGAAGCACTGCCACCCTTTGGAGATGGGGTATATGGGGATAATTGATTCTTGTCCTGGTTACGAAGAAGTGCTGGGCAAGTCCCCTTGGCAATGTGGCGTTTGAGGTGGCTGGTACCTGCTACTTTTGAGCCAGTACTATACGCAAAACTTTGCTTGCATTGCTTGCAGCATGCCCTCCTACATCCAGCACTCACAGTTTCTATGGTGAAATGCTCCCAGACTATGGACTTCTTTTTCCTCCGCTTGTTAGGCTGTGTTTCTGGGTTCATCACCTCATTGTTTTCATAGTGGATTGCAACCTCATTGTTCTCATAGGGGATTGCTACCTCATTGTTCCCAAAAGGGGTTTCTGTCTTGTCCTCATATGGGGCAAGGGTTAGCATCTTTTCTTCATCAGGTGTTTCCATCTTTTCTCCATCAGGTGTTTCCATCTTTTCTTCATCAGCTGTTTCCATCTTGTCTTGAATAGGAGTGGTCATTGCCTCTTCAACTGTCATTGCCTCTTCAACAGGGGTATCCATTTTGTCTTGAATAGCAGTGGGCATTGCCACTTCAACAGGGGTGTCCATGTTGTCTTGAGGAGTAAAATCCTGCATTCAGAAAACAAGAACACATTTGAGAAATGGCATGTCAATGTTGAAATTAGGAGCATAAATATAAAGGAATACAGGAAAAGAGAACATACTTTACAAGAAAAAATCTGAGCATGAACCAAAAAGCAAGTATATAAATAGAACAAGCAACATTTCAAAAGCTTCTACCATTGAGACAGGCTTGTTAAACATATGGTACTGTAGCATATAGATGGAATAATAGTATAAAAGCATAATGAATGAACACAGGGAGAAAAGGACCAAAGTTCAATGTAATATGACTAAACAAACTTCAGAACTGAAGATTATGCGTAGAATATAGCAGACAATACGGCACTGAAAGGGAAAAAAAAACATGCCGGTGATTTTAACTGTATTTAGTTATGAACATCTAATGATGTTACTGGTGCATCCCATGCCACTGTTACAGTGATAATGGTAATGTATACAATATGCATAACATGATATGGCATCCCATCCCACTATGATATGTTAGACCAGATAAATATTAAATAAGAAATCTTTTGTGGTTTTGTGCATAGTAGGAACAAGCACAAACAACAATTCAATGCTCCAAACCCCCACCAGTCCGAAAAATGAACCATAGCAAAAATAAACTAGTGTGTTATATAGCTGCAGTTTATGTGTGTGTAAGCATAAATGTAAAATGAAAGACGTCCTACCTAACCTAAACATCATTCATCAATATTATCATGAGCCATGTAACAGAGAATTCTGCAAGCATTTCTGCTTTGTTGGACATTCCTACACAGCTACATAGACACTACTGTTGCCATATTAGACACTTCAGATTTATGTTGGAAGCATGGACAGTTGCGCCCATGGGGGCCATTTCAGAATATCTGAACACATAAATAATGGTCACATATCTCCCCACTTCCCGACATGCATTGTTCAAATTCATTATTTTGTGAATTTATTCAAATCCATATTTGATTCTCATTGTGCATGTTAATATTATAAATATAAGTAAGATAACTAAGAAATTGGAACATGAAAAGTGAACAAAAAGATGAGCAAAAGAAAAAAAGAAATCCAACACCTAAGTCACAGTCCACAATAAGCCAATTATCTCTCTCTCACTCTCTCTGTGTCTGTCTCTTAGTCCCAAGGACAACCCGTGCTTCAAGTACAAATGGGTTCTTGACCAAAATAAAAAAGAAAGTACAAATGGGTTTCTTTTTATTGAGTGGGGGTGGGTAAACAAGTTTTATAACCCGTGTCGGCAGCTACATGCACTTAAACATAAAACAATAGTTAAATACCCCAAGTTGGGCCCAACCAGACTCAAATGGGCCGAGACCTAAACATGAACAAGTCAACCCAATCAATCACCTTGACCTGCCCAGATCTAATACAGTCCATCGGATTTAAGTCCATCTTGCATCTCCAATCAAGATGAGCTCTTCCGCAACAATGGATCGCAGATGGGTCAGGTCAACACTGGGCAAAAACACCCGAAGGCGGGCTAAAACTGGTTCAAAACATTCACAACAACAGATTTAAACGGTTTGAGTCGATTGATCGAGCTTGGACTTCTACAACTTCTTAAAACACAAGCCCAGGTCACAGAAAACCCAGTTCTCCTAAGAGTAAACAGATCGTCGTCAACATGAAACGAAATAAACGAAGACAAAACGGTATAAATTGACTCAAACCCAAGAGACCCAAATCAAAACCAAGTACAGGACAATCACGCTACAGAATTCAAAATTCACAACACCAAAGTCAAAATCAACCAAAAATAAGGCCTTCTCCGAAGCGCAAAGGCTCTGAGAAAACAACGAAAAATACGAAGAGTTGAAACCCTTAAAGCGTCGACAGAAAGAAAAATTGGAGTGAAAAAGTTGGGAATTTTACCAGAGGGAATTCAAGGAGAGTCGGAGAGAACGAGATCGGTGACGTGGCGAGAAGCTCGGAGGGCCGAGCTTCGAGAGGTCCGGTGGTGCGCGAGATCTAGGGTTTTGCAGGGAGAGGGAGGAGGAAGAGAGATTGGGCCTAATTGGACCCTAACGCAAAACAAGTGGTTGGGACTTGGGACTTGGGACTGGGACTCGTTAAGGGGATAAGATTTTTGGTTTTGGGGGTCAGATTGAAAATAATAGGAATTGGGCAATTCCCCTATTATTTTTTGGGCATGGACTTTCAGATTCAGAAGGAGGTCCAATTATTATTATTATTATTAATTTCTATTTCCAATTTGAAATAACCGGACCACAAAGCCAGCCCACCCCTCACTTTTATTAGTTCGTACGTGTAAGGGCGTGTAGCCCACCGAATATAATGGACTATTTATCCAGTGGGGGCCCACAAGGGAGTTGCTTGCTTTTTTGGTTGGACAGTGAGTTTTTTTTATTTGAGCCCAATGATGTGTCCATTGAGAGAGAAAGATGCTAGTTTTGAATTTGACCTGTAAGCTGAAGACTCACTTGGGTTGGGGACTTGGGGGAGCTTCTGTTGATCTCTTCCTATAAATCCATGCCCCTGGGTATTAGACTCTTAGGTGGGTAATGGGCATGATGCACTTGATGGGCAATGTTATCATAATTCAGAAATTTCTTTCTAAAGGGTATATTAGGCATAACAATATATAATGCTCAATGACTGTGGAAATTTCATTTTGAGTATAGTCATCCCACCAACTTGATTCGGACATTAGTTGAAAGTGAGTGGCAAAATTCAGATTCCAAATGTATATGGTACTGGATTAACTTAAAAATTGGAATTAGAAATTTAAGAATAAATATATATTTTTGGAATAATATGAAAGACTAGTTGTGGTGGAAATACAGGCCTACAAAGGGAAGAAGGGAGAGAGAAGAACATATGAAAGCCCAAACTAAACCCATGGCCTTACTTGACCAAATGGTTCGCAGCCAAATTTTTTTCATGGTATACATAATTGATAATTCACATGCATAACACCCCCAATTCAAGTGTATGATGTCCTATTTAAAGTTCCATGTTGTAAATACATTATGTTACCCAATGCACTACTATACAAGTTAACCCTAAAAACCCGGCCTAGCTAGCCTCCTTAGAAAAAAAAAAAAAACAACAACAACCCTAGCTAGCACCTCGAAACATTTTGCTTCCTCTTTTTCTACTATTCATTCAATGTTGAATTAGCTAGGATAGTGAATTAAAAAAAAAAACCTCAAAGTAGAGTTTGGTTTGAAAACTAATCTATATCAAATTCGAAAATAATCTAAGGTTTATTTGGAAAGAGTATTTCTTATTTAGGGATTTGGTTACTATTTATTGTAACCCTAATTAATTGTTTGATTTGACCATTAACAATACATAGATATATTTCTTTTATGGTTACAACAATACATAGATATTTAATTGGTACAAAAATAAAAAGAAGAAAATACATTGCATCTAAACTTTTATATATGTTCATTTCAAATACATCGTATCCTGCAACTACATTCCATTTTTTGAATACACTATGCCTTTCAAATACACTGACTCTTTCAAATACATCGTATCTAGTTATTTCAAATCCATTGTATCTGAAGTTTGTGTAATTTTCTATAACTAATTTAGTCCGGCCTATAGCCAAAATTCAAATCCTTCCTCTTATGCAATTCCCTAACTCTTACCCTTTTGTTTAATTAATTAGGTGCGCAGGGTTCCTGGATTTTGACCAAATCTCAACTACGTAGTAGTAAAACTGTAAAATTTATAACCACCCATACAAATTAAGATTCAGGCAAGATTCTCGTATATATTGGTAGAGATTTTCAAATTTTGGCCTGAATTAAAGTCCTCATAGCAGTTGAGCTATAAATAACTAAGTCAATGAGATTTAATTGGCTAATTAATAGTACATGATATTTGGCACAATGATATGATTGCCACTTGCCTCAAGCTATCTGATGATGACAATACTAAGTTTAAGGTGCAGAAACAGTTGCTCTCGAAACAGGGGATGAAATGAATGCATTGACTAGAGTCTCCTACACTGTAAATTGTAAATGAGTAGAGTCAAATTCAGATGAGGAAATTTATACCATCATATAGCATTGTCATGTTTCGTGCATATATGCTGGATTTAATGGTATAGAAAAATGTGGTTCAAACAAAAAAAAAAACAACAACAACAAAAATAAGAAGAGATGTCATGCTTAATTAATATGGTGATTATAATTTATCTTTCAAAATGAAGCTAAAGAGTGAAGACTGAGTCTTTGTAATTAAGTAGAGATCTAATTTATCAGATGGTGAGGAAAATGTGGATATATTTAAGTTTAATTAACACAGTCCCAAAATGAGCTAAGGTACGTACTGACCTATGCACATTGTCAAATTGACTGGTAGCCAGTAAAATGATGACTCTAGCAAGTTGCGCAGCAGTTTGTGCATGTAAATAAAAGTATGTGAAAACCAGACTATGTATATATAAACTTCACCCGGACCTTATTTTGTGGCCCAATGACGGCCTTAGGAGAATCCTAGGATATATTCCAAGTAATAAATTTATGGCATGCATCATGCACGGTGTTAATTAGGTTGAGCCTTTGAGGTAGTGGCATGTAGTAGGGTGGGGTGGGAACTAATTCCATCCTCGATCAGCTAATTTTAGGGTCTCTGGTTAATTAGATATATATTTATATTGAAAAGTCAATGGAAGACTCAATCATTTAATAATCAAAATTAGGATTGGCTAGGGTACGTTAAATTAAACTAGTGGATGAAACTCTAAAACTTGATGACTAGTAGCTACCTAGGCTCCCTTTCGTTAATTTGATGAAGGAGAACTTGCATAATTCCCAAGTTAAAGGAACATACACACACACACACTTTTTAAACCAGATGAATTTATGTGATTGTCATGGCCGGCTACCAGCAACAATTGATCGGTCCTAAAGCCTATTTTGGCCACTTGACTTTCTTGATCGAATTATTTATTTAACTTTAGATTTTGTCTTGATCTTTCTTTGGAATCCACAATACTTTCTTCTTCTTCTTTTCTTAATTTAGGGGGTACATAGGCCAATGAAGTGTTCACCGGCCCCATGCAATTACTTTGCTCAAATCTATACCATAACCCTAATTAAGGACTGTCACATCCTATACTAAATTAATTTGTGGTCACATTGGAAAGTGCATGTTTTTGGGATTTTTGAATTCTTGATGGATCTCCAAAAACATGCAATGGGTGAGTCTCCTTCCCATATTTACTGGGTGATCTATGTGTCTAACTCTATGCTTTGTTTGCATATAAATATATATATATGTTGCTTTGTAGAATCTAGTAAGGACCTTAAAAGTTAAAATCAAACAGAGATTCTCCTAGAAATTGTAGAAACCAATATTGCTACTATATATTCATACCATGATCAAGTTGAAAAATGCATGCCTAGCTATATCGCTCATACTAGCTAGTATCAAATTGCTGCTAACTCAAACAGAACCCACTTTGATTGATCAAGACGTGTATTTGATATACGCATATATTATATTGAAATTAAAATATTCTGTTTCAAACACATGTACAGGAAGTCCACTTCGATCTCTGTCTCTGTGTCGATCTCCTATCGTACGTTGAATATTAAACATGAATCAAGTCATTAGAAAGCAAAATTAATGTCATTAAGTTTGAAAAGACATGTAACAAAATTGAAAAAACATGAGGAAAGAGCCAAAGAGTCAAGAGAGGGTGTAAATTGGTAGTGTGGGGAAGGGAATAAAAGACAAAGTTGTGGGTTAAATCAAGTCGACAAACCCCTTCAATCGTGTTGGGCATGTGTGTTGGTAGATGGTGTCAGTGATATACTGACAAACGAATGCATGCATTTCCATGCAATTGTCGCGCTGGCCTTGTACACGTGCACAACACAACCTGACTACTGCCTCTTCAACTGGCATATAAGCTTCCTACTCAATAGTAGGTATATTCAAGATCTGCTGAACAGGGTGAAACACCAAGTCACCGAACTTAATTTACATATATTATAATCATGCTTTTTACCTTATATTCCCAATATATATATATGCCAAAACAAAAAACCAGCCATGCATAAGTCATCGATCAACAGCTAGCTAGCTAACTCATTCTCACACCATATATATATATAATATTCCAATTTCATGGTTAAAATTATAATATAAATGCTAACTTAAGGGATTTAAAATAAGGAATAGTTGAATCAATATATAGATTTAACACAACAGTTGAAACCGATAATTATTGAAGTGAATTAGACTATTAATTAGATGCGCACTACTATTCACTTGTCCCTCATATATTTTAGATCTCTTAGATGAGCACTTTTGCACTTTATAATTAGTGCAATCTTATAATCTTGTGTGATAAAGTTTATATTTGACATATTATATTATTAGTGTCAATTTAAACATTTAAATAAGATTTTATTTAATCAATATTAATTCAAATTAATAGTTTCACAACATAAATATTTGACAAGGATAATAAATTTCGTGTTTGGTGTATACAAATTAATATTGAGATCGAATGTATGGAAGACAACATAAATTAACAATCTAGGTTGAAAGCTCACTTCTTTTATGTCTTGTAAAGAAAAAGTCATTTGACCAAAGAAACAGAAATGAATTTTCTATGGCCTTTATATGTCAAGCACTGCATACACAACCCAATTTCCGGAAAACTGTATGCAAAAGTGGATCAAATAGTAGATGAAATTGAAGGTAGTTGAGTATTATCATATCAAATCAAATCAAGTGAAATGACAAATGGCAAATGACAAGTGATGAAGCATGAATTAATTTAGTGAAAAGATGATTAAAGATTGGGTTAATTAAAATGAGTGAGTGCCAGCTGCAGAGCTCAATTATAAGTTAAAGTCGATCTTAAACATGCACGTAGGACCCCACCCCCACAAAACATATAACAAGAATACAAGATGATATGATTCTCATAAAATTCACAATTCAAAAGGGGAAAGATGGCAATTAGAATTTGCAATTTGCAAAGGGGGAGTTAAAACTTAAAAGGGGTGCGCACGTTAAGGCTGTGTTAAAGTGTTTTGAGAAGGTTGAGTTTGTGGAGTTTGGGATAATGGAAATCGTGTCCGCGAAAGGAGCCCGACAAAGCGACCTCCGTTCCGAGAAAAACGGGAGTGTACTCTCTCACACCTTCCCACCCGTGGGGTCGCCCCCACATGCCGCCATGTGACTCCCTCTTTTTTCTTTCCACTCCCTCTTTTTTCTTTTATTCTCGTTTTCCACCCCAAATTTTCATTTTAAAAACGAAACCACACACGCGCGCGATGGCTTAACCAAAGTTGATAAAAACGAAACCATCACACGGATCCATAGTTAAGGTGTTGATGCATAGCATTATGCATTGATAAATAAGTTTTGAAATTGGAATTGACTATTGAGAGTAGTGATGGGATTATAAAACCGATCCTATTTGTTATCTATCCATAAAACTTTTGAATTTGGGAAATTTAAACAAGAGTGAATCTCATTACCATGTTGAAATGCCTCTTGGTGATCAATCACATTTTCTATATGTTTTATTGTTTGAAAAAAATGCTATTCATAAACCGATAGGAAAGTGAAAGAGACATATTAATTTGTAAGCTTTTAGAGTTATTCTAAGTGGTAAAAGTGATTGAGGTAATGAATTAAGACGAGTTTAGCGATTGATTTTCTCTACTGTAATTAAAAAAAAATCCTATTGGTTGCATAGAATCAAATCAATAGAAAGAAAATAGTGCTTATAATGAAACATATATAGCAAATATGTATGTTTATATCTCCAACAAATTTTATTAATTAATTACATGAAGTTAATACTAATTCAAACTTATTCATCAAAAAAAAAAAATTCAAACTTGTTTCTCATATTTAATCTATTTTCTTCCCATTTTAAATTTATAATTAAACAAACGCAAGCTATTAAAAATCTGATATGTGATAAAGTGACAACGTATTTATATATAGTTAAAAATATCAAAATAAGAATTGAAGTTAAATATTTAATTAACTGACTTGCAGATTCAATATCAACGGTTGAAATGTATGATATGAACATAACTAAAGGAGATGCATTTCAACCATACTTTAGTAAGTCCTTAAATTAATTGGATCCAACTATTACACATTTAAATTGTCCACCCAATAGATTCTCAATAGATCTAATCTGATTGAGTGAAATTAATAGGAAAAGGAAAAGATTAAAATTTAGAGAAAATTACAGATTTGATATACTTATTTTATACTTAGTTCAATTTTGGTTCACGATCTTTTTTAAGTTTTGTTTTGGTCTACTAATTGTTTTATTTGTTTAATAAAGATTTAGATTTGTGACTTTAAATACTTTGGGTTGTGTTTTCTTCAATAACAATTAAAGTATAAGTTATATTTCATCATTTCTTAGTCATAAAAACAAATTTTGAGTATTATAATCTAAGAGAATTGAGATTGGATGAAGTTTGAAAACTTCGCAGTTTCGAATACCCTATTTTGGGGTCAATTATCTTGAGTTTTAGAACTCCAATTTGAATAATCTTTATATGGTTGTAAATAAGAAATGCATAGCTTTAAAACAAGTATATATTTATTGAATTTGGGTGAGATTCGATAAAGTAAAAGACATGCCAAATTTGATAAAACAAATCTGAACCTTTATTGAATAAGTGGAACAATTAGTGGACCAAAATAGAACTTAAAAAAAATTATAGACCAAAATTACATTAGCTATAAAATAATTGGACAAAATCTGTAATTTTTTCTTAAAATTAAATAATAACCACGTACTTGATGGTTATATGCATAATTTAACTGATTTAAGTAAAGAAGGGTACTATTTGGAGTTTTGGACCACATTGATGCTAGTAGTTGTGAGGCTGTAGGTGTCAGTTGCTTAAATATTAATTAAATTAAACTAGCCTCTTGGCACGCGCTCACGCGTGTGTCAATTGATCCTTTTATATGCAAATTAAATAATTTAGATAAAATAAAAAGATATAAAGATAATTAATAACTATTAATACATGATATTTTTTTTTAAATAATGCAGTTCATGGTTCATCTTTTTTTAGAGCATGTTCTCATTTTTCCTTTCTTTTTAGTTTTTTGATTTTTTAATTAGTTGTTTGTTTTACCATTTTACCATTTATTGATAATTTTTGTTTAGATTGACATTGTAATTAAGCATGAACATTTTTTGGTATTTTGAAAATTTTAATATGTATACATATATATACAGACTGTTTCTATTGAGATATACCTTAACTTATTTATGTTGAGGTATACCCTATTAGGGCCCACACGAGTCGTTTTGTGTCGATTCAAACCGTTCATTTTTTACATATTCATTAATAAATCATTCTTACAAAAAATTAGCCAAATCGAAAATAATTTGCGCGCCTATCTAACTTTGATCAAATAAATGAACGAATCAAATATTTTCGATGAAACCGTTCATTTGTTTTATCAAATTTAAATAAGTAAATGATTTTTGATTTGACAAATTTTTTGCAAAGATAATCTATCAATAAAGATGATTATTGTGAATCGTTCGAATTGACACAAAACGACTCGTGTGAGCTCCAACAAAGTCATACATTAACAAAAATAAGTTGAGATATGCTTCAATAGAATAAGGCTATATATAAATTTCACCTGGCAGCTTGTTTTCTTTATATATGTATATATAAAGGAGTGCTCTAAACTAACTGGTTAGCAAGTTAATATGAAGCTAACCATACTTTTGAGACCACCACATAACAAATCTCATAATCCGAACCGTCAATTATTTAGGTCATACTTCAAAGATCATCATTGCAAAAAATCAATTAAATCGGAAATCATTTAGTCATCTAATTGAGATCAAACAAATAGACGATCAGTGTTTTCGATAAAAGTATATAAATAGTTGTTGTTATAATCAAATGACTACATGACTTATGATTTCAGAGATTTTTTACAGGGATAATCTTTGAAGTAGGGCCTAAAAAATAGACAGTTCAGATTTTAAGATTACATTATGCGATTAACTCAACATGATAGTTAGATTTTTATTAACTTACTAACTAGTTAATTTTAGAGTATTCTTAATATATCCATATATATATATATACATACGAGCAACCTAACAAGGGATCAAACAATTACAACACCAAAACAATCCCATTACCTTGCTTAGTTGTCAGCAGCCAGTGCACCACACATGCCTTCACAGCGCGTGAGGTAAGACTTTTTGTCCTATAAAGAGACAGATCTGAGGGGGGGCCCCACTGCCGTGCCCCCACTACGGTAACCATCACCGTTAGATCCGGCAAGTTGCATCACAGCCGCACGTAAATTTATTATGAATTTTACACTTAGCTGTTAGTTGTTACAAATAATAATAATTAATTAATATAATTAATTACTTTTGGGGGGTCTATAATGCGATCAAACGTAGTCAGCTTTTTAATTAGGGTTTGAAAGGAATGGGAAAAGGTCAGTACAGTAATCTGTGACTGTAATCTCAGGCCCAATATTCTTCTTGGGATTGATGGTAAAAAGAAATAGAAAGGAAATAAAAGAAAATAATATTAAAAAAACCCACTCAGTTTCACTATAAATACTACCTTCTATCTCTTCTAAACCTACACCTCCTCCTCTCTTGCCTACAAGTCTATAACCCCCCTCCTACTTCGTTTTGGGGTTTGTTGTTGTTTTTTTTTCTCCTCTGCTTTTTGACAATTGATTCTTCTACCGACCTATCCCTTCATTCCCAGAATGGAGTTGTGGTTGGTGGAAGGTTCCAAGCATCTTATCTCTTTGTGTGTTTGGTGGGTCTCGATCGATCTCCATAGTTGATGATGTTGGTGATGATCCTCTTTGTATTCTTCCACAGCTTTCTTGAACTGCATCTATGAGATCCTTGCATCTGTGAGGTCTTTGAATGTGAGCCAGCAGTGACTCTAAATTGGTTGCGGTTCAATAAAGCTGTGGGAAGATACAGACAGGCTCAAGAAAATTCAGTGTCCGATCGATTCACTATCTTATATTGGTAGTACTCTTGATTTCTCTCATCTCTTGTTTGGTTATATGAATTAAGCCCTTAACTCTCTCTCTCTCTCTCTCTCTCTCTCTCTCTCTCTCTCTCTCTCTCTATATATATTTAACTTGTACAATAAATTTTAAATCATCCAATTTTTATATCATTTAGCACAATTGTGTGATGTAGTGTCATGTCAACATGGTTTTCAGTTGATTTATTGCACAATACCCATGAAAATTCAGTGTCTTCTTGATTTGATGAAGTAGGTAGCATGGTGGTGATGGGTTATGTCCAACCCATAATGGAAAATTCTTTGAACCCTAATATTTCTTAAGGGGGTTCTTGGAATAACAATTAATTTCATCTCTGATTAATCACATAGAGAGATCTGATTGCATTTGTATGTCCATATTCTAGAGTCATATTACCAAATTGACATCACAATTGTTCCTTCTAGCCTTTACCCTTTTTTGTTTTAACATTTGCCTCTAGAGATTTTCCAAGGCAATTTTTAGTGGTGCTGATTGATTTTCTATGAGTTCTGTATTTCAGGGATGACAATGCACATCAGTAGCTAGTTCCTTGATCAGAAATCTTCACCATAGTTAACCTCCCCCTCTCTCTCTCTCTCTGATACATGAGAAGATTCTGGGTAAGTATAGTTTCTCTGATCCATTTAATCATTTCTATGTTTAAATGATTTATATAATATTCAAGCAAGCATAGATTAATTAGATTCTTGTCTCTTGAATATACTGTTAATCAAATTTGCAGTGTGTATACAGCAGCACATGTGTTGGTTCCATTACAGGCTAGGCCCTGTATATTTTCTTTTGTCTCAAAATTAACTGAACATGACTAATTGATCGATACTTTTAAACAACATGCTCTACATGCCTGTGCAAATCCATCTGTCTGATAGTGTCGGTCTGTAATTAAAGTTACAGATTGTTTAGATAGCTCAGTCATATTAATTATATGTGATTCTGGTCAGATAGATCTCATAGTTTGCAAATGACCATATATATGATTCATTACAGTGTCATTTTATCTTGTTACATTAACTTAATTATTTCACTAGCGTGTGGTGTATGTGTAAAGCCGTACAGTTACGTGAAGCTTGATAATTTAGTGGGTAGCTAGCCTTTGTTTAATTGAATACAGAAGTACGTCTAAGGACTAAGCACTTGGTAACATTTTGTTGCAGGCCAGGCGGGATTGATTAGATCGATGGTACAATTTCGATCTGATTATTGAATTTTGCATGGACCACACCTAGGTTTTGGTTGCCCTTTCCTGATCTCAATTACTAGCCTAGTACTTAAACTATGCAAGCCTTAGAGCGCAACTAATTTGAAATCTAATTGGTTAGGTGAAGCTAGCTTTCATAAAAAAGCAACAACATGATAAACCAAGAAAATGTGACCAAAGAGAGATCATGTACATGTGCGGCTGTTGATTAGGGTTTTGTTTTCCAACATGGATGACAAAATGTAAAAAAGGTGATCCATATATATATATTTTTCACTATATATAGCAAGGGACATGTGTCTTGGTGTAATATTGTTAAGCTATTTTCTCTTTGTACATTGAAGACAACTAAGATTTGTCCTGTGTACATGTAAATCTTGCATGGCCTTAACTAAGAGCCAGACTAACTGACCAGACCAATATTTAAGAATATTCGTAACTGGCATATTCTATATATAAAGATTAATTGGGCTGGATTTACAGTTGGTGCGCTCTCACGGGGATGTGAATCCATCCAATTAATTGGCCATCCCTTTTGTCACCATAAATTAATTAAAGGCTTGTACAGGTCATATGATCCAACAACTTTTGATGAAATACAGGTCATATGATCTTAATGTCTCCCACTAATATAACATATATTATAATTGCGGACCTTTTATTTTCTGTGTAAGCCATATTTAATTTCTAGCTCTATACTTAATTTACGACCATCCATAGTGGATTTGATGAAACTTTTTGTTTTTCCAATAATTTTGATTTTCTAGTGAACATAGTGTTATCGTTGGTACCTTTGTTAGCTTACTTTTTTTCTTTTTTCTTTTCTAAGAAGCAAAGCTTAATTTTTTTTCTTTGTTATATGGCAGGCTTAACGCCAGAAAGAAGAGACAACCTAGCTAGCCAGAGCTCTAGCCCTGCCTTGACCCAAGAGGTCAGAAGTTAAGAAGGGGACAAGCTAAGGAAAGAGGGAGGAGAATCAAAAACATGAAAACCCAACTCAAAATCATGACTCAACTTACCCATTAAATCAGCAGCAAAGTTGGCCTCTCGATAAACATAGAAGCAAAGCTTCAATGATTAAACATTAGTACGTAGAAACATCAGTAGAAAGGGTTGGTAGCAGCCAATCAATCCAAGAAACAAAGTTAAATGTAATAGATATGGAAAAAATGCTCACTTAAAAAATTTAATTTAAATGATAAGTGAGGGATAATACACTTAATTAAGAAATAGATTTATTTTAATATTTATTGATATCAATCGTTTTGCTAAATTCGAGAGAGAGATGTATTGTCTCTTCATTCTCCCTCAAATTAAATACTCTAAGTGAGCACATCTGGTGATAATGGTATAGAATATGAGAATGCTGATGATTGATGATAAGAGTTGATACGTACGTCTAGCTACCTGATGTAGCAGTAATGGTCAAGAAAGTTTCCATTTATCTTTGATGATGATCACTTTCACTTGGGATATGAATCATGAAAGGTCAAACGCGAACTTGGAAGTTTTGATGATTTGATCATATATGTATTGCTTGAATGGTGGGTGAAAGGTTATAACACTGCAGTGGTGACTTGAACGATTGTTTCATTGTTTCAGGCCCCCAATTACAAACACAAGGGGTCAGAATTATTGCTTCTCTATGCCATATCTCTTTCAGTTGGCCATGCATTTACATGTCGTACGTACTGTTTCCATGTATTATATTTCTTCACACATCATTCTGTACTATTTGGTTAGCCAATATTTCAGAGTTCGACTGCTTAGCTTTTGCAATGAAATTTCAACGTACAACCAGAAGATTCCCCAAATTAATTATGCCACACCAAATTATGTTAAACAGATGGAAAACTGAAGGATGTGAATTTATGAGGATTTTACGAGTGGTTTATATTTGTTGGGGTCGATATACGGGATCCAAATGTTCTCGTTGACACTTCTCACCCAGTGAAGAGGTGGCCCATGCAACTTTTAGTAATGAATAATTAATGTTTTTTTTTCTTTTCGGATTGTAATATTTTGACTTGTCTTTTCCTTGGTTGGTACAATGTTTTTTCTTTGTGATAAAGTGGCTGGCGATGTTTAATGTTATATATGCACACACATAGTTTGTGTGCCCAAGAATGTTTAAGCACTTGATGTTAAGTGCTTAAACAAAAATTAACTTATACCACGTTTTTAAGTCAATATTGTATGAAAATATAGTTAACATATATGTAAACAGTTTACAGGGCAATCAAGTAAATGTCTTCTTGTTAATTTTCTATTAGCCATTAAATTTTCATCTAATAACTAATTAAGTTTCTATGTGATGAGGACAAATTGATATCTATTAGTTAGAAAAATAACATGTGATGACATATTGAATATGTATGGTGACGAATTAGCTAGAGGCACATATTTCCAATAAAATATTTTACTCTTATTTTTCTTCAGTTTGACTTGGTGTAGGTAGTTGCATGCTAACGTTCTAAAATATTGGAAAAATAGATTATTTGACTATTTTTAATTAAGTTGCATCCGGCTATTAACTTCCATGAATAGCTATGGATGGTGCCTCACTCACACAATGCATGACTCAGTGTCACTTAATTCACAGGGTATTAATGGCTGTAGCCTGTAGGCATATATATACAAACAATAGCTTAGAGGACTCCCCAGCTCCTGATAACTAGGTAAACGAAATTAATGAGGCCTATATATATAGTCGATCATTATTAATTAATTATATATCTCTTTTATATATATGAATGAATTGAAGCTAACTAGCACAGAAGAGTAATGCAGGCCTCCCTGTCTGGCCTATTCTGAACTCATTTTCGTGGACCTACCCCTACTAACACTGCAACCACGGGAAGAGCCTTTGTATATATTTATCAGAAGGATTCGTTTTATATATTTGTATATATAGCGTCACTTGCTTCAATTCCTCTATTAATCGTCCTTTTTTGTTCCACTCTAAACATGCATGTTACATTAATTACGTACCTATACTAGCTAGCTAGAGTCCCATTTTATTGCAGTGGTTCATTAATACAATTAATGGTCAAATTTTGTGCCTATACGGCGCTCACCATATATGATGCACTAATTATTGCCCTACAATATTATATGAAGTTGAGAAGTTTTGAACTTGGAATAAAAGGTCACTAGCTTGCAAAATATTAATTTGTGTCTACAAATTAAACCCCACAATGAAACAATTAAGTGAGAGAAAGTAGTAAGTAGTCACTAGTAACATGTAAACTGAAATGAAGTAGTTGAAGAAGCATGGTGCTTTTGATGAACACTGAACAGAGACAGGTAACTTTGATTGCTAGCAAGCTATTAATTGGGCAAGCTGCAGTTATAAAATTTGCCCAATATATATGCTGTTATAATGTTGCATCCATTATCTGGCGTTTGATTGCAATTTGCCAAATACCATAGTTGCCGATCGAATTGTCAGTGCTATATATCTCAAATTATTCAAGAGGTAGGTAGGTAGGTAGCCAGTGTTTTCGTTGAAACAGTAGAAATATATATACATGTAACTAGTCACAGTCTTACTCTTACAGATGATAATAAGAACAAATTAAGGGTATATCCATATATGCAATGTGTTCAACACAAAAGTTAAAGCCAGCCGATCAACATGTTGCATTAATATGAATTATCCAGATACAGGTAATTAAGTAAAATCAAATTGAAAAAAAATATATATAGGTCCATTCTAACTACTTAATTAAGAAAGAAGCTATCATTGTCAGACCCAAAAGAAAAAAGAAGAAGCTATTAGTGGAGCCTCAACCACCATTCCAATCAGGAATAGTTATAAGAATGCATGCCAAATTTGGTTCGTTTTTTCTTCTTGGAACCACTGAAATGTTCATTCATACATAACTGCAGAAATCTTAATTGTCCAAACTTTTGTATAAGTTTTCATGAAATTCATGTGGCAGTAATATTGAAACAGAAAACATTAGAGATTTCAGTATTTTTTTATTTTTTTATGTTGTGATTTTGAATTTGAGTCTTGGATCAAGGGAAGCATAATTGTGTAGGTGAAACCAATGCATGACACCCTATTCTGCTGTACAAACATGCATCAGATCGAGCAAATTCATAAAAGTGACGGGGGTGAGGGAGAGAGAGAGAGAGAGAGAGAGAGAGAGAGAGAGAGAGAGAGAGAGAGAGAGAGAGAGAGAGAGAGAGAGAGAGAGAGAGAGA
>QANW01001668.1:413000-432633 GCA_003254865.1 Dryas drummondii
AGAGAGAGAGAGAGAGAGAGAGAGAGAGAGGAAATCAAGGAGATCGAAGTGATTTACACTGATGTAAGAATGAGAGGAAGTGGTTAAAAAACTATGTCAGATAGGGACAAAGTTTAACCTTTTTCACAGAAATGTAGGAGAAGATGTGGAAGCAAAATCAAAAGGCTAACTGGAACAAGTGTCATCATTCATCATAAAAAGGAAAGCTAGGGAATCTTCTCTGAACAAACGCAACTCATGATTTTATTTTCACCATACTCATTCAATCAATCAGAATATATATTATTTATTTATTAATATTCTATTTCAAAAATTAAAACTAATTGTACAGACAACACGAAATATATATATTAATTATAATTATTTTAAAAATTACCATTCTCTGCATCCCCTCCCCATGCATGGCCCAAACGTGTGCCAGTAGATATAACCAAGCTTTAGGGAAGAAACTGCCACCATATCTACTGAATTTGTTCTTCAATTTTTGTCCATCGATCGGTTTATTTGTCTTCTGCTGCAGGCAAGCCTCTTTGTCTCACCAAATATCAAAACTTATGGAGAAGGCCAGGGAAACCCACATTGTAACTCTGCATTCTCATGAACCTATTAATTATTCAAAAGAAAATACAGAGACAAATTTATGTCAGCTGGGGCCCCCTATATACATACATATAACAGTTCATAATTTTATTATAAGAATAAGTACATTTTCATACAAATCTGTTCAAATTACAAGAGAATTGAATATATTTAGACAAATTATATATAAAATGAGGGAATTGAGAGAATTTGATGTAAGAAATTAAATCAGAGAATTACCTGCAGGAGATGAAGGATCCATGATCAACTGCTCGTACCCACATTGCAATTAAGCAAATATATGCAAAATTAAACCCTGAATTGTCATCTTCTCCCACAGCTTTCTTGAGCTTCCATGGGGCTAGTCTCGGAAAGAGATGATACTGCTAGCAGAGAAGGAAGTTCAAGAAAGCTGTGGAAAAGCATGACCAGGAC
This sequence comes from Dryas drummondii, assembly GCA_003254865.1. Lineage (NCBI taxonomy): Eukaryota > Viridiplantae > Streptophyta > Magnoliopsida > Rosales > Rosaceae > Dryas > Dryas drummondii. The sequence continues at coordinate 414,015 of QANW01001668.1, forward strand.
TTGTTGAACAAGTTTCATTCACTATCTTCAGATCTCACATCCCCATAGCACCATATTCAGTAGTAACACAGACATATATACTACTTACTGAGTGTAAGTAGTACTGTTTCTTTGTGTATGAGAGAGAGAGAGAGAGAGAGAGAGATATGAGGAACTGGGAGATGGGAGATGGCCATACAAAGTCTTTCATCTCTTGGACCACTCTACAATATATAATCTGTCTATCAGCTTTATAGAGAGAGCAGAGAGAGAGAGAGAGAGAGAGAGAGAGGGTGGGGTGAGTAGGGTTGGTTCACTCTGCTCTCTCATAACCCATTTTTACCCACCAAAAGCTAGCCTTACTTTCCTAGCGAGTGCGCAGTGGGGTATATCTTCTATATATAAATACGTCACAAACCAATTACACATATATGTATATTTATAAAATCAAGAAATGCTAACTTACAGGAAACAAATTAACATAGTTTTGAAGGAGAAACAAAAAGAGAAATGAATAATATTTCAAAACCATCACCATCCCCATCCCCATGATCACATGCCTCCATGTGATCAAGATCTCTTCTTATTTTATTGGGATTTAAAGGTATGGGTTGTTTATGGTCCCCCAATCCTTATGTTTTCTTTTCTATATTTATTATTAAAGGTAAATAATAGATGTTATCATGATCACTCATGATAATGTAATTTTCCATATTTTAGATATTTTATGCATTTGAAATAATATTGCTAGAACCAATATTGTAGCAACTTATATGTATTTATATAGATCTTCTAGTGGGCTCATGAAAATTTATAATGTAGAAGATTTATGAGACATTTAGACTATAGTAATCTTGTATTTCTCACACCTCTTTTAAAAAGACTAATAATTAGGTAATTTTATTGAGAATGTTTCCTTTTCAATTGAAAAACAACAAAAGACAAATATATTTAAAATAAATTAAAAAAAATTTACTAAATGAAGATAATAGTAGCAAAAAAATTATGAAATCAAAATTCCCTCTTGCATGCCCAACTATTTCTACCACATTAAAGAAAAATTCTACAATGCAAACACCGCCTAACATGTAGACGTTTTTTTGGTGGATTTACTTTTCTATTATCAAGGTATAAATTTTTTATCATTAATATGTTTGTATGACATAAAGTATTTGCACTGTAAATATGTTCTCCACATTTAATTATGTTTGTCTTTCAAACCAATCCAACACTTACCTTACGCGTGCGTGTGCTGTCAAATTCTAACCTATTATAGAAGGGTAGTAGATGATGAGATTTTTCATTAAAAACAAGATAAAGTAGCAATCTAAATATGGTACATCCATTCAACAAAAAAAGAAAAAAATACATAAAAGTAGCCCTAACCTTCGCGGCCCTTTCAATGTTCATTTTTGAATGACGTTTGTGGGACATTGATGTTTAAAATTCATGTCGTTGGTGATGGGATAAGGTGCATCACAACATACAATATGGAGGTCGGATAACATAAGCTGTTACAATCACATGATGTGCGGTCACTCCGGTCAGCGATGATGTGTTAAACGGTTAAAGTGGTGCTGGTGTTGGGCTATGGGCCCTCACCAACTGGCCCATGAGCCCAAATTATTACTAATCAATTTTTATTTTATTTTTTTGTTTTATAACTCAGACCCCTCACCCATGGTTACATCAGTTTGATTTTTATGTAGTGTGCGCGTCTCCCCCTAGGAAGGCCATCCTTGTGACCGTTTTATCTGCTTCAATATCTTCACTCGGATTGTGGGCTTTAATGTTAGAGTTGTATGTGGGCCATGTGGGCCTTTTATTTAACAATATCATGTGGCATACATCTCTTCCAAGAATCTTTTTAAACAAGCACAAGTACACAACAGCCAACAGGCATCCTCTCTCTTTTTTTGGTGTCTGAACGGATATCCTTTTAATTTGGGTTGGTTCGGCATTTCCAAAATCGCCTCTTACTTAAGAAAGATGAGAAATATTCTCCAGATCAATTTTGAAAATGAAAAATTTAAATAAAATGTTAAAATTCCAATTTTTAGAATCGAAATGGGAATACAATTTTTCTTAAGAAATTTTTTAATTTAGAATTGAAATACTCCGATATTGATATGGTCAAAACACATCCCTGATGAACTCATATTTGTTTTACCAGTCTTTTTTTTTTTGGTGAGATAAAATAGAGGGTTTGTGGGTCAAGTTCGTTCTCGATTGTATATAAATGGTTAAGAAGCCTTTGTTGCATTTCCCTTTTTGTCCCGCCAAATGCGCTTCTCACTAGCATCTTTGAGACGTGCCATGATCTGTGGACATAGTCACTTGGACACTTGCTATTAATTTTTTTTTTTATTTAGTTCCGAAAGAATAAAAAGTGATGTGAAAAAAAAAAAACGAGTAATTTTTTGAATTCAAATAAAATTACGAGTACACATTTGACATGGGGGGGGGGGGGGAAGTTTTCAATTACTTATTTACCCAATAATAATTTAAAAAAGGAGAAATAATATATAGAGACAACATATAGAATTTAGTGGAAAGAAGACAAGATACTTGTTGACAAATTCTTCAAGTCACATCTATCACATCACAATGTCCTGATCAATACATCTTACTGCAAAAAAGAAAAGTCTTACTCCTCTTGGATACTTTGTAATCAAGTCCATGGCCATGGGGCATGAGCTAGCTATCATAACGTACATAAACGATGTGGTATATTTTATCTTTATGTCCAATAATGACCCCACACAAACGACCAATTGGGCCTAATTTGAAAAACCCAGATCGATCACAGACTTGCTTACCTTGTAAATGAGAGAAAATTGACCGAGAAACAAGAATATCATAGAGTTGCATATGTATGATTTGCATTGATCGATCTATTTTGATTTTGCAGGATGAACAGTATGGTAGGTCTCTTTTTTCTAATACTATTCACTGCTGCCATTTGGTCATTGAGTTGTGCCATTCATCTATCTGTTGTGTGGTACAGAATGGGGCCAAAAACACCATAAAGCTGTGGCACCATTTTGAGTTTCAGGGAGAGCTTGAGGTGCCACAATGAAAACCCAATTCCTTTTATATGATGAATATATATTTTTTAAAATTTACAGATAAAGAGACTCACAAATTACAATTCACTCAATTTTATTAACTACAATACTTTGCTTTTGAATAAATATATCGTGCAATTGCTGGCAAATTATACTTTAATTACCATTCTTATAAGAGTTAGAACTCTAATGCTTGTGTAATTACTCACAAACTATACCTATCAGATTTTTTGCTGATGTAAAAGTTAGAACTTAGAACCAGACGCTTAGAGTTACATTTGGTCTTAAGCTCATTCTTTACTAGCTAGTGAGCCATCTATGCATGGTAAATGATGATGATTCTTCCTTCTTTTTCGTACATGCATGATACATAAACAATAAAAGCATAAAATAAAAATGGTAAATTGTGCATGTCCTTGTAGTACTAATGAAGTGTGCAAACAAGCATGATAGTTTGGCAGGCTAGGCGGTGAGTGGCTGATGGATCCACCACCCAAGCGTGTGGGGAGAGGTGAGAGGACAAAGAGGGCAGAGGGAATGATAAGATGGTTCTGCTATCATTGTAAGATTGTGATAATTGAAGGGACCCACAACCCTAGCTAGCTACGCTCCAAAATTCCAAATCATCAATGAATTTGTGCAATGTTATACCGCCGTATGATACATGACAATTCAAGTGCACGAGCATCCTCTTCGCCTCAAAAACATATGCAGCTAGCAGTGGTACGGAATATCAATATAACAATCGTATCATTCTCTTTTGCTCGTCCAGTGAGAGGTAAAAAAAAACTACAATTATGAGAATTCTAACGTAGTATTAGTATTGAATTCATATCATTTTTTGTGTAACGGTTGAAAATTAATGCGTAAATTAAAGAACATCACGTGAAATTAAAGTATTAGCCAATGGAAGAGGGATAAGGTGTAGAGGTGGGGACATGGGAATGGGGAATGGGGAATGGGGGTGGGGAAGTAGTAGCTAGGTGCATGTGATTATCCCTTGGAGAGGAATAAAGCGTACGTAGGAACGGGACGGGATTGAAGGTGTAGTAGGCAGGGCAAGCTTGTCTGTATGCTTGAGATGGTCTCTGGTCATTGTCATGGGGTCACTCAACAGCCTGTTATGTACACTGCAAATTTAAACCCCTAAAACATAACATTACATTACAGCCTCAAGAATTGCATATTTTATATTTTCCATTATTTGCACATTGCATCTTATTTGATTCTCTGTTTTGAGGGAGGCAAATTTCGAACAGCACTAGGATGGGCCCACCACTTGAACTGAACCAACAGTCTTATATATAAAAAATGGGCCCAAACCTCAATAATGATCGATCCATCATCACATGCATGCATGCAGTTTTGATTTTCATTTCAAATCTAGCAGCTACCTAGCTGGCTAGCTACCTAGCTACCTAGCTAGCACAGCAGCTCCCATTTGTTAAACAAATCGAAAAATCTACACACATGGGAGACATTGTATTCTTGTTTTCACACACACACACACACACTCTCATGGTTGTGTAAATAAAAATGAACAGGTGATGGAGACTGCGCAGTCTGAGCTAGAGCACCAACACATGTACCTGTTATATAATTCCACAAAGATGCGTGACAAAGCCTTAAAAGAGTTTTTGCAGATGGGGCTCATGCAAACAATGAAATCCTTATCTTCAGGCCCATCTCTAGCCCCATAGTTGTTGGACTTGTCTGATTGGCCAACTACATTTTGGGAGGGATCAGCTGATTCAGCTGGGACCTAATAAAACAATCAATGTGTAATTGAACTGTATATTAAACTTGAATTATCCTTCAATTTCATTTTAAATCCATGATTAATTGAACTGTATATTAAACTTGCAAAAGGAAAGTATCTCCAAACATGTGTTGGTCAGAGTCTAGGCCCAGTTGGCCCACTGCTCCTCTGCATCCTTTTCTTCTCCTGGTCTCACACCAAACATTATTAGTCTTGATAATTCAAAACTATTTGAACAAAAAAGAAATGACTGGAGAGTTGGGCCACTGTGGACTTATTTCACTGATGGGCTCAGTCCAAGTACTTGGCCCTTTAGATTGTGTGGAGTTTCAAGTCCAATTGTTTCGGACGGTTGATACTGGGCGGCTTCAGGACTACTGGCCGGGCTTTCTGTTAAGATTTCTTTTTTCTTTTTTGTTAATGAAGTGGAACTTCGCATCATGTATTGTTGTCCAAAACTGGCTTGAGAAATCTTGTATTGGAAAATTAATATAAAAAAAAACATCCCCAACATATATACTTTGGTTACTTTGGTAGATAGGTAGCTAGCACTTTCTCAATGAAATTAAAGACTTGTTCTTTTTTGTGAAACTATCTTGATTAAGTGATGAGAATCAGATTCTTGAGATCGTTTCCTAGAAGTTATGGTCAATAAACCAGTGCAACAAAGCAAGGTATATGCTATAATAAAGCGAGTTATGATCATATACATTTAACTACTTTTGACCCCAATATGGTGTTCCATAAAAATTCCCACTTCCATAGAGTTTTTGCTTTCTAGCTAAAAGCACAAAGCACAAACAGAGAGGAATTCTACATTACACTCCACCACCAACTTTGATTGATATTTTTTTTAATTAATTTGGAACATTTTTAAACCCTGGTCTTGCGTTCCACTAAAGTACAAGCCAGGTCATCAACCATTCTCTCGATATCTCTGTCTCTCTCACTATCACTCTCTTAACAGCTAGCTATATATGATTGGTATTATCGGTTCAATTTGGTTCAATGCTTTACCTGCAATATAGGACAACTTGACCCCCAATTAATGGTGTTTTGGGAAGGAGGTGGGGGCAAAAATACTACTTGTCGTGCTTGCTATATAGGGTGGAATAGTACAATATACACATCATTTTGCTCCACGCATTAATTCAAGTGCCGACAGTGTCATGTATCTAATTATGTTTAATTATACAGTCCATTAATTATAAGGTACTAACAAAGTAAAATATTAACCAAAACTACTTAATCTTTTTTTATTAACTTACGAACACTATCTACCAACCCCCCAAAATACAATATGCAGACACCTTCTAAAAGAAACGCATCACAACCAAACCAACTACACAAACAACCCAAAACTGATCTTTTTTTTTTTGTGCCAAATCAATCTCTTTCTTCAACTTTACCAAATCGACAATTGTTCATCTTCACTCACAAGCATCGTTCTGCAACTCCAAAAAAAACTGCAGTTTCACTTGCAGTTAGTAACTGCAACTGCAAGCCTGCAACTCTAATAAACTGCAGTTTCAATTCACTTGCAGTTTCATTTACACTGCAACTACAAGCTTGCAACTCAAATAAACTGCAGTTTCGGTTCATTTACAGTTTCTGAAATTACAGTTGCAACTCAAATAAACTGCAGTAACTACAACTCCAATAAACTGCAATTTCAATTCACTTGCAATGTTCCAGAAATTACAATTTCAGAAATTGAGTTAAAAAAAAAAAATCAAGAACCTTCTACTGATAAGAAATCAAAGTAGGAGTCTACGTACCACAAGCTGTGATCACGCCTAATCGAGGAGAAGTCGGAGTGGTCAGAGCAGATCCATTAGAAGGCTTTGATCAAGCACAGAGAGAGAGGAGGCCAGCGACANTGTTTTCATCGATTATTATATTTATCTTATATCACATGAAACATATTATATAATTTGATTTTTTTCAAAATTTTTTATCAATATAGTAGATAATATATTAAATAAATATATGGTAAAATTTCATTTAAAATTTTTATATTTTGATAATAATTTTCATAATTTTTATCTAATTTTTGTTAAAATTTAAAATTCATCAATTATCGTCAAAATTTTCATCAAAACTTATGCGAAATCCAAATTTTTACTCGTTGGCTTGGATTCATGGTGTTTGGGCTGTTGGGCCTTGTGTTTAGGCCTAGGTCGGATCCTTAATTCTGCTGCGGAACAGTGTGGTGTCCTGGGTTGACAGTAGCAGTTGGAGTTGAAATAGAGCTGAAAGAAACTTGCCCTGTACTTATAGTAAANAGCCCCAGCCCTTGTTGCACACGCACTCAGCTCAAACCGGTAGTTACCCAAAAAACCCTCGTAGAACCCTAAATCCACTCTCAAGTCTCAATGGGTCGTCGAAAGAACAACAAGAGCAACAACGATCAGAGCTTGAGCTTTAGCAGCCACTTGCCCCAAGGCTCCAAGTTTCGCTTCGCAGACGAAGACGACGACGAGCTCTCAAAGACGCTTCCGAGAGCTCCAACCACGACGAGTCCATGTGTGAACCTGACCTTGACAAAGCCGTTGACGACTCCATGGGCGAGCCTGAGGTCTCCTTCAACGAAGTCGATGATAAAACCAGCGCTGACTATTACTTCGACTCCTACTCTTACTTCGATACCTTTCTTTCTTTCCACTCATTTTGTTTCTGGTTTTGTTTTCACTCTCTGTTTCGATGCTGTGTAAACTGAGCAAAAGAGAAGAAAAAGAGAGGGGGGATGGGCGCGGGGCATTGCTGGGCAAAGGTTTTTTATTTTTTATTTTTTAATGAAATTTTTTTATTTAATTATTTTAAGAAACTTTTTTAAAATATTATTATTTTTTAAATTAAAAAAAAATGAAAATACTCCTACCACATCAGCAGATAACGATTTATTTGACAGAAAAATTAACGGAGGTACTATTTTGACACAAAATGAAAGTTGAGCTACTTTTTTACAAATTTTCAAAATTGAAATACTAAATTGAAATAACTTGTAAAATTGAAGTACTAAATTGTAATTTGCTCTTAAATTTAATGTTACCAAAGATCTAAAAAAAAAAACAAAAAAAGGCATAAATTTAATTTAGATACATAACTATACATGCTATTTCAAAAGGGTCCACGAACTTTCAAATATTTCAAATATATACCTGATTTATTATGTAAATTGAAAAATGAAATTTTGTCCATCAATTTATTGAGAGATCAGTTAAATGTCAGTTTGGCTTTTATTAACGGGGATTAATTGACGACGTGGCACCAACTCAGCATACATTTCCCGCCAAATGAGCAACACATGTCCACTTGACACGAGCTCACACATCCATGACCTCTTTCCTGCTCGTCGAACGCTCTCCTGACCATTTAGTCTCCAAAAAACATCACGTTTTCTTCCAAATTCGAATATAAATCCCTCACTTGTGTTCAACGAGCAATAAAGAGATGATGAATTTGTGGACCTGTGTTAAGGGTTAGGTGGACCCGTGTCGCTCATTTGGTGGGTCCACCTAACCCATGACACAGGCCCACAAACTCTCTCTCTCTCTCTATTATTATTATTATTATTATTAAATTGTGGGCCTGTGTCGCTCATTTGGCGGAAAATGTTTGTTGAGATAGCGCCACATTGTTAAGTAATCCCGATAAGCAAAAGTCAAGTTGTCATTTAACTGATCTCTCAACGAATCAATGAACAAAAATTTATTTTTTAATTTAGATAATAGATCGTGTGTATATTTGAAATATTTTAAAATTCATAAATTCGTTGAAATAGTTTATATAGTTACGTGTGTAAATTAAATTTATGCTAAAAAATAAACAAACAAATCTTTAAATTTTCAACTTAAATTCAATGTATTACTTTACATATATTGAAAAAGACTAGTACTAGAGCCTAGAGCTACTAACTCTTGCACTAACTTTAAAATTACAACTGATACGACAATTTTACATTTATTCATTTTTAGATTTGCTTTACACCTCATTTATTTTGTCAGTCTGTCACATTAGTAAGCGAAGTATTATTGCTTAAACAAATAGTATGCATGTCAGCTTTGTAAATATATTTTTTTAGCACTACATAAGTATATGTCTAAGTAGTCACGTGACATATCAAATCATACAAAAAAATGTCATTTGTATGTATAATATTTTGCTTATTTTCTAATTCGACGCGGTTTTGTGGGATCAAAAGCAGACCAAAAACCGCGTAAACCCAAATGGAGTCTTCAAAGCTTTTGAAGTCACAAAGGCTTTGATAAGAAGACAAAGTTCTCTTTGCCCCTCAATTTGTTCCTCCTCTTGTTCTTCTTCTCCTTCTTATCTTTTTCTTCTTGGTTGTTGTAGATCTCCAAGATAAAACAAAAATGGTGTTAACCAGCATACTGTTGCTAGCAGTTCTGTTTCTTGCTGGCCTTATTAATATTTTATTCTATTTCCCCACCAACAAGTTCCTTGCATGGTTTCAGTCTCTGTTTCAAGCCACCTCCACCTCCACTTCCACTACTACCACTCCACCTTCTCCCAACGACAAACAAAGGAATACTAGTAGCTCCCAAAACAGAGCAGAGGGGTCAGCTGAGCTTAAACAAGTGTTTGCTACCTTCGACAAGAACAGTGATGGGTTCATAACAAAGCAAGAGCTGAAAGAGTCGCTGAAGAACATCAGGATCTTCATGAGCAACAAGGAGGTGGAAGAAATGGTGATGAAAGTGGATGCAAATGGAGATGGGCTGATCGACTTTGACGAGTTCTGCTTGCTGTGTCAGTCCATGATGATGCGTTCTCAAGAGGTTAGTAGAGAGGAGGAGGAAGAGGAGGAATTGAAGGAGGCTTTTGGTGTGTTTGATAAGGACAAAGATGGGTTGATTTCAGTGGAGGAGTTGGGGGTGGTGTTGTGTTCATTGGGGTTGAGAGAGGGGAATAAGGTGGAGGATTGCAAGGAGATGGTGAGGAAGGTTGATAGGGATGGGGATGGTAAGGTTAATTTTGATGAGTTCAAGAAGATGATGAAAGGTGGAAGACTTCTCTTAGCCCATTAATCAATTTTAAGTAGTCTCTCTATTCTATAAGCTCTTCTTTCCAAAGCTGAGTAACAGAGTAAGGCCTTTCAACTCTGCCTCAAACAAACAATTAATTTCACTCCTCACACCCACACACACACACACCAAGATGTATAGGAAACAAAAAAGTCTTTGTGTCTCCACACTTAGTTTCCAGCCTTCATCTCAATTTCCCAACCTTACAAAAATTGGGAGAGCAAATAGTGCAGGGTGTTCTTCCTCTCTCTCTCTCTCTCTCTCTCTCTCTCTCTCTCTCTCTCTCTCTCAGTATTTTAGTTTAACTTTTCATGGCAGACCAACTATCATGGTCTAAGCCTATAAGGTTTTAGAAATGTACTTTTATTTTCCATGTTGCTGTATGAATATCAGAATATGGGTTAGTCTAGTCTACGGTCTACCTTGCAATTGTTTAGTTTGAGCCTTACATCATTAAATGCTTTGTATAGTTTCACACTACAACTACTGTGAGCAATTTGTCCTTTTCCTTGTATACATGAACTCAATTGCAAATTTCATGGCTAGCTGTAAGCATATGTGTAAATAAATAAGCCCACAATCTTCGTTGGCATTTGCATTGAAAAGAAAAATGTCAAAAGCAACAACGTTCTCAAAGCAAAAGCTATATAAACTATATATGTATTTTGGTCCCTACACCAAGACTTTATGAAACTTCTAAATTGTTTTAAGTTATAAGTTATAACAGAGGCACCAATATATATATATATATATTTTTTTTTTCTTTTCTTAAGAAAGATGCTCATGAAGAAGTTGACCCAATAGTGCGAATCAGAAAAATGCCGTCGTCCTGAAGCAATCCCAGGAGAAACAGGTTAAGTTTATGACAAAAAATATCATAAGCTCAGATTTGGAGCAGAGCTCCTTGTCTTTTGGCAAGTAGGCATCTTTTGCAAAACATAAGCTTTTAATCCCAATGAAGTCGCACGGTTATGAAGCCAAACTTGAGATTGATCAGATACCATTCAAAGATGATAACTAATGGCATGATCAAATCTCTCGATTGGTATGGCATGGAATGTACAAAAATTCAACCTGAGAAATTCGACAAAAATGAAAAGATTTAAAGCACATCTTCTCTTTATTAAAGTACAAAATACAATTAAATTACTAAATGTTACGTCCTACAAGATGTTTTAAAATCTATAAAACATCGACTGGTATGAAAGTTGCTCCAAATTAAAGACAGTGATGGACCAAATGGAACCAGAAGAAATCCTCCGCATTGTATTAGAATGAAACTATTTGTGTCTTCATCATAACAGAGGAAAGCCGCTCCATATATAGCCATCCGCATACCAATTTACCACGATTGTTTTTTTAGAATACATCAGGATGAAAACGCCCTGGAATGGAGGTGCTTTGTTGAGCTTGCTTTAGGTGCATTGTCAGTGCATAGTTGTTCACCTAATATGGTGTCAAAAGCACAAATAACTAGTAATCAGAGATTCAGAATACATCTAATTTAGAAAGACACAGTACAGTTTATGCAAGCAATGACTATTAAGAAGCAAGAATCAAATCTAAATGAACAAGGTAGCAAGGGAATTATGTAGATGGGCAGCTTTTATAAAGGCGACATTTTCATGTCATTTTCTCCCTAGGGGAGAGAAATATAAATAAGAGCATTCATGTAGTTGACACAGAGAACAGGCCCAACCTACATCCAAGTATACGATTGTATAGACTGTTCCAAAGTTAATAGGTATATGAGCACAACCTCGAGTGTTCTCAACTGTTCCTGATACTGGGACACCAGTTGCTTCAGATTCTGCAATTCCTGGCCTCTATCTTCGTATTCTTTCTGACGTTCATGCTGAGTAGATACAGCTCGCTTTAGGATTGCATTTTCCTGAATAAGAGCTTCCACTTGTTCCTTCAGCATCATATTTTCCTACACCAAGGCAAATCATAAGCTAAGCCTTTAGAAAGAAACCAGCCGTTATAAAATTTTACATCCTCAAACATCCCCAGGTTTTATGCAACAAACTGACCCGGGTAAAATGGAAAGATAAGAAGTATTACAAAAAAAAATACATTGTATATACAACACAAATAATTATAAAACATCCAAACCTGGTGAAAGCTTTGGGCTGCCTCTGCAGTTGCACGTGCACATATGGACTTCTCCAAGACCTCAAGCACTCTTGAAGCACGAGCTTTAGCATCATCCATGTTGGAGGCACTCATCATCTCTCTAACAAAGAGCTCCACCCAGTCTGCTCCATGCACGGGAAGATTATTGGAACCTGATGGATCCTCAGCAACTGCAGCCTCTGCATTTGTTGCTAATGCACCTGAAACAAAATATTGAGATACTCCCTTTAGAGAACTGCCAGTGTCAAACTAGTATCAAGAGGACCAAAAACTTCACTTTTTGAATACAAATCACAGTATTATTCTTGAGGAAGGTGATATGAATGTTTCATAAAATAAACAACAATTAAACTTCCATGAAAAAGCAACTCGTAAGGAAAAGAAAATACTGCTACAACCCAAATAAACAAAGTGGTTGGAGTCTTGGAGATATCCTTGTCTAGGAACAGAAGAACATTCAAAAGCAAACTGGAAACATCCATAAATGTGAAGCCCATGTTAAAGTTGTCATATCAGGAAAATATCCATTCATACCTTGTGACTGGAGCTGCACATTTGCTTCTGATGCTGCATCAGATTTGCCTGCAGCAGAGCCTAAACGCAGCTCATTCAAACTTCTAATAGCTGAATCCAAATCATTACCACATTCTTCAAGTGCTCTCTCCAAAAGCTAGGATAACAATTCAAAATGCTTAGTATTTTGTCATCTTAATTGAGTACATATGATACACATCCTCCAAAATTATAGAGAGATCTTCCATCAAGAAAAAAAAAACAGTATAAATATATGTGGGTTTCAATTACAGGACGTCACGAATCATCAACGCGATGAATGGCATTGAGGGGCATTATGCATCCGCATGATACAGGTGAAACGTCTTGTACATATATGCACACACACAAACATATGTATCTGTATGTGTATATATGCTTAATCACAGCCAAAAGATTACATCTTTGAGTGCAACAAAACAAATATAGCATAGAAATTAACGATAAACATGTCACTAACTCAACAAAACGCACAAGATTCCATTTGTAGTTTGACAATTGTGCTAAATTATGAGAGAGAGCTTGGTTTTCTCATCTATCGTAAAATAACTTACAACGCCAACAACATAATTTAAATCAACAGCTGACTAAGCCCTAAAGATATCGACTTTAGGGATTGAAATTTACGAAAATTGAGAAAGATGACGAATCGAAACCTGGCTGTCCATGTCCGGGAAAATGGCCCTGAGGTGTTCGATGGAATGCGAAGCAAACGACGTCGGAGCGGGAGGAGAAAATGGAACTGGCGAAGAAGAACAGCGAATTCTCTTGGAGGAGACAGGAGGAGACGTTGAGGGCAGCTCTTCGAATATCGATGATCTCTTCCCGCACACGATGGCAGACATGTTTTGCCTTTCACTCTCTCTCCGCCGCCTCTTCCTCCAGCCTCCGCCCCCCCTTCCTCCTTCTCATGCAGCGCACCGTTTCGATCTCAATTCCCCCAATTTTCTTCCACCGATGATTTTCCGATCCAGATCGGACTCCCTTCAACCTATTTTTCAACTATTTCTATTTTAAATTGTTATAATTAATTGATTTTGTTGGGAGATAAAGAATTCTCTCTAGCATTTAATCGGCTCTGTCTGTGTGTCTGAGTCTGAATGCTTTGCTTTCCTCCATGGCTTTTTCGCCTTGCCTCGTCAGGGAGTTGATGATCGTGTAACGGTTGTGTAGGAGGAACGACCAATTGGATGAGGCCACGTCAGAGAAGGAAATGGAGTTTTTACGTTTTGTTGGATGCTATTGGGTTTTGCTTCAGGTTTTGGATGGTAGGATGTGTTTTGAGTCTTTTGACTTTTTTTGAGGTTTCTTATCTTGTTTGACGTTGCTTTATATTTTATTGTTGGTGTTGTTCAAGGAATTGGTGCCGCCCTGGTTTGCAGGTCAATAATTTTTTTTTTTGAGTGGTACTATTCCCGTATTCCCACCCACCAATTCTATTTTCCCACCTCTTCTTTTGTTGAGAAAATAATTACAATTTAAGCTTTTAATAAAATTATTAAAATAGACACGCTAAAAAAACAAAAAAAAATCAAACTGTCATGTAACTCATGTTTGACTGCCATGGCAAATAAGTGATGATTAGTATAAGAAACTTATTTATACTTTCTAGGGATTGCTAACTAGGATTACATATTAGAACTTCGTTAATTGGTAATTTGTGCAAAATTCATGCAGATTTTTTTGTTGCTGTCGTGTTAGTTTTTTATTATTTATTTTTCTAAGTTTAGGATTAGTGTTAGGTTGGGGGAAGAAAGAAAAGGAAGGAGAAATGGTAAGGGTAATTTTGGAATAATGGGAGGTGAGATAAGTAGATTAAAAAATTTAAAAATTCAATGGAGGGTGTGGAAATAAGGTGGGTTGGAAAATAATATTGAGGGATAGGAATAGTACCACTTTTTTCTTTTCTTTTTTAATATTTTTGGGTGGGCTAGGAAGGAAGATTGGACTCATTTAGGCCCAACCCGACTAATCCAATGTGGGGACATGACTGAGCCCAAGCCTATGTGTATTTGCACCAACCCGGCCAATTTGATTTTCATGGACACAACATAAGGTAGATGTCTCTGGAGGCCCAACCAACTCATGCTTCCCCAATAGAGGTGTACAATGGGCCGGGTCGGCCCGAATTTGGCACGAGCCCAGTCCATTTAAAGTAGGCCCGGCCCGGCCCGTTAATAACTCGGCCCATACGTATGGGCTGGGCTGGACCAATGTTTTCTATCCCATTGGGCCGGCCCGGCCCGAGCCCGTTTTGTGTTGGGCTGGCCTGAGCCCGTTATGGGTTTGGACCAGCCTGTTTATACTAGTATTTTTCAATTATTTTTTTTTAAATTTACTATTAACCTTGTTTTAATTTTAAATTTTGGTTTTGGTGGTGAAATTTGATAAAAAATGAAATAAAAGTAGTAGAAAATTTAAAAATTTGATAGAAAATGAAATGACATAAAAAACTATTTGATTTATTAAACAATAATAGAAACTTAAAATAATTAATCAGGCCGGCCGAGCCCGGCATAACCCATTATTGGATGGGCCATGGGCCGGGCTGGGCTTAAGATTTAGAATAATTGGGCTGGGCCAAGCACGGGACCAAACACGAATGGGCCGACTTTAAATGGGCCGGTCCGTTGTACACCTCTATTCCCCAATAAATTGAGTAAAATAATGCTATTAGACTCTCTCTCTAATGTTGTGGGACACAGGTGAGTCTCACTTCTGTTAAAGAAATGAAATATAAAATGATGGATTAAGATATGTCTAAATAATTTTATTTCAATCACTATAATTGCAAGCATAATTGTGGCGTTTGACAAAATAATATATTAGATTATTTGGCAAGACAACATAGAATGATATAAATTTGGTGCATAATATGTGTTTCAAGTGTTTCATATATTCATGGTTCCCATTCCCATGGTTTTGCTTTGAGGCTCGGAGGCAAACTAGTATCATTGAAGCAAAAAAAGTGCAAGCAATATATAAAATTGGGTCTAAAATAGAGTGGCCCAAAAGATGCTACCAACCTCCACTTAGACGAAGTGATGATGGGTCTAGCTTGTCCTGCAATCACACCCAGTTGGTTTTTGGCTTTCCAAACTGAGATCATGCGGTGGAAACTAACTAGTCAAGAAGCTGCAGCTTCGCATCACCTATCCATCAATGGCGCCTAATTGTTTAAATAGTTCCAAGCATGATGATGTTGATGATACTAACATATATGATATATGCACATGGAATTAACCATATGTGCAGGTTGCACGTACAAGTGGTTCTCTGTTTGGGGTGCTAGCTGTTTATACATATCAACAGGAAGGTTTTCAGGTAGTGCCCGAATAAATTTGATCACTTTAAAACATACCCTCCTATTACTGAATATGGTTGATGGATCTTGTTAGGTTATAACCTAGCTAGTTTTGGGTAAGGTACATGAGATCTGATAGAGCCTGATCATATGCATGAATACGTGAATTTGGGGTCCTACATGTTGCCCAATAGGTACCTAGTTACCTAGTTACCAAGTAAGTCCAATTCAAAAAGGGCTTGGTATATTTGCAATGCAGTGCATATATATATTTGTTACTCCGAAAGCATTAATTTCAAGACATCTTGATCATCTTTCTAGTTTCTCCCACACCAATTTAGGGCTGGGTAACTTTATACCTCTGAAATAGGATATCTTGTTTGCCCATATGATGATCTTGAGTGGGCTGCACTAGTCAGTGGTCAGTGTCCTCTCTCTCTCTCTCTCTCTGGTGGGGCCTACAGTAAGACCCACACACTTAGTGGGGGCAATGGGTATAACCCCTTTCCAACAAGGCCTTTGTCAAGTTGCAAGGCACAGTGTAGAGGAAAAAGAATATGATCTCGTATTGCTTTTCTTCGTCAGCCAAAGCATCATAGAATACAATTTTGTTTTATGGTTGGTTGGTTGATGAAATGACCTCTCACCAAGCACCCCCTTCCCCTCCTCCCCCACTCACTCTCTCTTTCTTTCTCCCTTTAAAAAGGCCCTTCAAGAAAAACCCACCTATGATAAGCCTCTTAACCACCCAATCCCATATAGCTAGGAATATATCTACACTGCCATTTGAGAGAGAATGATGGGATTGCACTCAAATATGCTCTTGACTGTCTTTCTATTAGTTTTGACCAAACAATAATACAAGCAACAATTGTTTATCTAAGGGCACTTACTAATTTGACCCTTTATTGGGAAAGCTTTTAGAGATTAATTTTTACATATTACAAGCTCCTTGTAAGGAAAGAAGTCTCTGCTTAGGTGCCAATGACATTGACATTGGCACCCTTCATCTGCAATACATATTATACAGAATTCTGTCAGGCTTCGTGAGTCAATCTACATGAAACAATTTTGCATCAATCATGCATAAAATCTAGTCAAAGGCAAAGGGTCCCCAAATTTATTACTCCTTTTCTTAGGTAATGAAGAAATCAGAAATGATATTATGGGAAATATTACTACTACAACAACATGCTTTGCTCTCCCGTCTCTTTGAAATCAAGATGGTTGTTTGGAGCATCAGTTTATGAGCTTTAATTGAAGTAGTAATTGGTTTGAGATGTATGAAATGAGAGTAGAAGTTCTAGGTTCACATTTTCATAAAGGGAAAAAAAAAAAACATTAAAACATATCTTAGTTATGATGTTAATTTATTTTATGTCACCTTATTCTTTTTTCGTGTTTAAAATTATTTATTTTTACCCATTAGCTATTCAGATAAATAATTTATATATATATATATAAAGTGTTATTAGAAGTTCTTTTGGATATATATAAAAAGTGTTATTAGAAGTTCTTTTGGCATGCCATTTCTTATTAATTTACAAACATGCATATAGTTCATCAAGGATAGCGTTTTGAGATATCCAACACTAATACACTATTCTCTCAAAAGACATGATGGGTTTCAGTGTTTCACTTGATTGCCAAAACTAAACAGTTGCTAGATTGGTAATTTTTGGTAATTTTCTCAAGTGAGGAGAGAGAGAGAGAGAGAGAGAGAGAGAGAGAGAGAGAGAGAGAGAGAGAGAGAGAGAGAGAGAGAGCATCCCCCACACAAAAGGTGGTGGCAAAAAAGTTCTTTTTGTACACACTGCGATGATGGCGATGATGATGTCTGCAATCCCCAACAGCAGCAGCAACACCAACACCAAAAAAACCAACACATATTCCCCTCTCTCTTTTTCTCTTCTCTATACCACCACTCTTATTTCCTCCTCTTTCTCCTCTGTCATTTACATCCATAAGCATGGTTAATCTGTCTCTGTTCCCTCACATCCCATGCAATTTTGCTGACAACCCATGAAAGCTAAGACCTTCAAAGAGCCATGGACAACAAGTGTGGGTGCTGGGCTGTCCTCAAACGCGGCGTTAGTGGTGCCTGCAAGTCCTCTGCTTCCAGAGACTCTGCTAACACTATCCCTCGTACTAGTCTTGTTTATGATGCAGGTATTGTTATAATAACATGTCCAGCTAACAGCTTGTGTTTTCATTGTGAAATTTTTTAGTTTATGGGTTTTCTTAAAGTGTTTGAATCTTAAAGATCGATCTAATTGTCTCAGAATGCTCCATTTCTTATGGGTGTGCACTGTCTTCAATTTCTCCCAGACTTTGATACTGCACGCTCTCTCTGTCTCTCTCTATGAATTTTACAAACAATTCAATACAGCTCTAGTGTTCTTTTCATCTGGGAGTGATTCTATCCTCAGTTTTCCTCCGTTCCTTTTTTTTTTTTTTCCTCTGGACAGTTTCAAAATTTTGTGGTTCAGAACAGTCTCTGCAGTCTTATTTGTATTGGGGAATCATGATGTAGTTGTAATTTAGACTACAGATCTCAAACTTGGTTTCTGCCAGTTCTCTCTAAGATCGGCTAGCCTGTGCTCTAGACACCAAAGATTGTCATCATTTTTTTGCCTCCATTTCATTCTCAGCTGAAGATTATGAGAGTGATTTATACCTAGTGGGCTGGTTCCTTCTGATGGATGCATAAATACTCTTCTTTTTTGGTACAAAGCAGGCCAAAGGGGAAGGGGGGGGGGGGGGGTTTGAACTG
>QANW01001668.1:432705-484151 GCA_003254865.1 Dryas drummondii
AACGGGGCGTAAGTGGGGTGTGGGGGGGGGGGATTTGAACTGTGGCCTAGGTTGTGGGTAAATGCTCTCCATCACTGAAGCTACAAGCCCCCACCATAAATACTCTTCTTTGGTTGATGGGAAACCAAAGTTTTAATCTTTATGAATTGGACATAGGCTTCATACCACTTGATATGTCATTAGTTTCCCAAATATCTGCAAAATTTGAGTTTTCAGGTTTTCCCCCTTTTAATAATCTCTTTTATCTCAATTTGGCTGCATAAGTTCAGTCCTCTTGGAATATTAGTTGAAAATGATCTATCTCTGCAAAAATTGTATTTTGATGTTCTTTGTTAAAATGTCTAAATCAAGCAATAAAAAGAGTTGTGTGATTGTTACAGCTCAGTTTTGGCTAACACTCATTCTGTTGTTACAGCAACGGAAACCAGATATCTTAACGCTAGCAATAGGGACCTCTTGCCCCCTAATGAAGCTCAACTATCCTCTGACACTCCCAATCCACCACCATCAGATGAGGAGAAGTTCACTCGCCAGTTGCTCCAATTTACTTTTCAGGAGCTAAAAGCTGCAACCGGGAACTTCAGACCTGATAGCATTCTTGGAGAAGGCGGATTTGGATACGTCTTCAAAGGTTGGATAGAGGAAAATGGGACAGCACCAGCAAAACCTGGTTCAGGGATTACAGTAGCAGTTAAAAGCTTAAAGCCAGATGGTCTCCAAGGCCATAGAGAATGGGTGGTTAGTAGAATATATGCCTTGGGTTAGTAGATTATTGTTGATAGAGGATTGTCTTTGAGGCACTGAAAATTGGGAGGGTGACATGTGGCAATTTCTTTGATGCAGGCTGAGGTCGACTTTCTGGGACAGCTCCACCATCCTAATCTTGTAAAGCTTATTGGGTATTGCATTGAAGATGATCAGCGTCTACTTGTTTATGAATTTATGACCCGAGGGAGTCTTGAAAATCATCTTTTCAGAAGTGAGTGAACATTTTCTTACCTGTCCTTCCTTCCCATCTATGTTAGATCTCTTGTAATGTGATTCATTTTGGAATTCTCCACTAAAAGAGTTGTTAGGCATAATAAATTTCCCATTTTTAATATTGAAAATTTTGTTTGTAAGTAGTAATATCACAGTGAATTTCAGTTTCCTGTTTACTAGGCCATTTTTGCCCTGAACATAAAAACTGAATGTACTTCTTTTGATGGGTGTTTCTAAGTTCTATTACCTAATACAAATTCAGTTCTAATGTATTACTGCAACCGAATACTTTTTTATCTAATGTACACCAAAGATTAGTGCCTTACTGCAACATCTTTCTTTTGCCATCACCTTTAGCAATTTGCTTCTACTAATGATTTAATTCGTACTTTTATATGATATAGATGCTGACTTTTCAAAAATTTTGAAGGGACTATACCTCTACCATGGTCCAATAGGATTAAGATTGCACTTGGTGCAGCAAAAGGATTGGCCTTTCTCCATAATGGTCCAGAACCAGTCATTTATAGAGATTTTAAGACATCCAACATCTTGCTTGATTCGGTAGGTGCTTAATGGTATTAACAATGTTGATTCTTTTGCTTAAATGATTCAACAGATTGGGTTTTCTTTGTAGGAATACAATGCAAAGCTTTCAGATTTTGGTTTGGCGAAAGCTGGGCCTCAGGGGGACAAAACACATGTTTCTACCAGGGTTGTTGGAACATATGGCTATGCTGCTCCAGAGTATGTAATGACAGGTAAAAAAGTCATCGCCGATAGTTTAAAATAATTGGAGCTTTTTAAACTCTGAGATACAGTACAAGCCTTCTGTGAGAATTAGCAGTTCACGTATGTCCTATGGAAAATTGAAGTTTTTGGCGTCCAGACACTTGGAAACACTGAAACAAATGCTTCAGAGTTCAAATCTTAAAAAGATATTCATATTGAGTTTCTTGTTTCATAAGAAATTTGAGATCTAACAAGTACAATTTTTGTTTCCTTCATTTTCCAGGACACTTGACATCTAAAAGTGATGTTTACAGCTTTGGCGTCGTTTTACTTGAGATTTTAACAGGAAGAAGATCAATGGACAAGAAACGCCCTAGTGGGGAGCAAAACCTTGTTGCCTGGGCTCGGCCACATTTAGCTGACAAGCGAAAGCTTTCCCTCCTAGTGGATCCACGCTTGGAATTGAATTACTCCATTAAAGGGGTACAGAAAGTCTCACAGTTGGCTTACAGCTGCCTTAGTAGGGACCCGAAATCCCGCCCTACAATGGATGAAGTTGTGAGGATTCTTACTCCATTGCAAGCTCTTAATGACCTCGCTATCTTATCTCATCACTCTCGGTTATCTCAACAAGGAAGACGCAAGAAGAAACCTGATGGAACTCACCAGCTCACCTACAGCCAATCTAAAAGCATCAGCGATTCTCCATTAAATACTGGCAAGCAGCAACGCTGATGATGGGCGGTCAACCCTTTCCTTGACTGACTCAACTATTTTGAATGCAACAAAGGTACTGCCTTTGTTAAATGGGTAGTGTGAGGACAATTTTTCATGCTTGTGTAACTTTGGGGTGTATGAAGTTTTCCAGAGCCAAAGGGACAATGGAAGAGGAAAGATGCATGAGATCCTTTTCCTTATATCCCTGCATTAGGGAGCTAACCATCACTTTGGAAATTGGAACGATGTCACGATTTGCCTATGTTTCAAATTGAGATATATCTTGTAATTAGATAAAACCTCTTGTTTCGAAGATTGTCAGTTGCTTTGAAATTTTAAAACTGCAGTTTTTTTTTTATCTTTTCCATTCTGCAGATTCTGTTATCAAATAACGCATTCCCTTTTTTGCTAACAAAATTTATAACGTTTCCAATATGCAATATATTCTGTTGTTCAACTACATGTTGTGTATTCCCCAAATTCAGTCTGAACCCAAATCAGTGGTGAATTATGGGGCACTACACAACCTGGTTCCGAGCTTTCCCTATAAAACCTTTGCATCTAGCCAGGTCATATATACCTAAGACAAGCTACCATCATGTTTCTTGAGCACATATACTGATATACTTTCTACAAAGATGCAAAGCATGCATGTCTTTCTTTATTCTGCGCATAAATTTCTATGACATAAGCATTTGGAAAATTGACTGTTTTTGATATCCCCTTTTAACTAAAATCTTTTCTAGCTTTAACTTATTCCCTTGTAAAAAGGAAAGGATACAGTGAAGCTTTCTAGCTAGCTAGTAACAGGTGAGAGGGCTACCTAGCTATATATCTAGCCATAGCAGCATACCATCTAAAGAATTGTAAAGTGACTTTTTTCTTGACAGATATTTCACCCATCACTACAAGTCTACAACCCAATTGGCAGTTACACAATCCGGAGTTTCAGGAACTTAGTTTCAGGCCAGCCAATATAAAATCTAAAGGTGTACAAGGTTCACAAAAAAAAAATGTATATATAATAAAGTAAGCAGAATCAGTATAGTTCAAATTCTGCACTTCACAAAATCATAGCTATTATTTTGCTAATTGAGCTTGTCACAGTTACCTGAAATTTTGAGCTATTTTTTTTTTCACTTTATTTCTTTTATTGAACTTGCTGTAAAAGTGTAAAGTAACATACAGAGCAAGACGCCAAGACAGATACATATATATATCCTCTGAAGATCAGTGTCGAAAATTCAATTCCTACATTTGTATAAAGCCTCGGTCTCCTTTGATTTCCCTTCATCATGATTCATGTCATCGATCGATTGGTGTTTGAAGCAAAATGGCACTAACCAAAAAATGATGAAGGGATTTCTCTTGCATGCACCACTATCAATTAATATCTCAATTATCAGTGGAAGCATTAACTGGATATGCTTTATTCTATTCATGATCGATCATAAGCTAGCTAGCTGTTCATTAGCTGCAGGGCCATTCCATCCTTTATTAGTCTCTTTTCCCGGCCAAGCTTAAATAATGAAAGATGCCGAACAAAAAAAAGCTGCACATTTTACAACAACACAAATAATTAATTATTTAATAGAAAAGTGAAAACTAAGCAGCAAGAAAATCATTCCCATGAAATTGGAATTCAGGACTATATGTTTTATATATATAGAATAGCAGAAATATATTTACCTTATCGCCATCTTTGATTCCAAAAAGTCGGATATATGCCTTGTAATCAAGTAGTTTCTGACCATTATAACATAAGCAAAAATGACCCCAGACATGTGCCCTGCATCATCATAAACATATATATATATATAATTAAATATACAATTCAGAAATCTGTATAGTAATTACATTTTGAATTAAATTAACCATGCATGAACCCATTGACCGACAATTTGATAATATGATATAATTTATTTGAACAATATATTCTAATTACTGTGCAGAACCCAAATCCATAAAAGCATGCAATACAACATATATATACCATGAAATCATTTCATCGTCTGGTGACTGATTAAAAACACACTTCACTGCCTCTTTAAGTTCGGCCACTGTCGCCGTTTTCGGAACATTCACCTCTGCCTCCACAAAAAAGACGAAAATTAATTTTACCAAAATATAACATAATTCAATCGATTCACATACATATACATACATACATCCAAATTAACAATTTCTTATGCATGCATGCATGCAACGCATATATATGTACGTCACATTAACAAAGTAATTAATTAAGCATGAGATCATCATACATAAATTAATTACCAAAGCTAGAGCCGTCCAATTTGATAACAAAGAGTGTAAGGGGGTCTTGGGGCAGTTTCCGGTAAGCAAGACTCTTCCGAAAGGCGCCGATGATCAGCAATCGTCGGGGCGATGTAGACTGGCAGGCATTGGTGATTGTCAACTCCGGTTCACGAGTACCCATGATCAGCTGCATATTTCTTACACAGAAGATTAATTACCAACGAAATTATGATTACGAATTCAATTAAAAATCCTAATTATGTAATTAAACCCTCTCTACCAGCGGCAGCCTGAACAAGACGTGCCCTATAAATAACAGAATATTGACCGGTGTTCCAATTACTGCATATATTTGCTAGTTACAAAACTTTTGTGGACTGCCTAGCTAGCCTAAACTAACGTACTAAGAGAAATATCAGAATTACCAAAACTGTTTTGAACGGGTCAAACCCATATCTGACATCAGTTTTTAAAGGTTCCAGCAGGAGTAATTAGGTCCATGCATATTTTATGAAGTAGGTATGATAGACCCATTAATTTCTGAGAGCTAAATGATCGATTATTTTGGGCCATACATCTTTAGATTAAACGTACCCTATATACACGGGGTATGTCGATCTTAAAGTCTGAGCTGGGTTGGTTGCCATGGTTGGTCAAATGCTCCAAAGAAAAACAAAAACTAAACGCACATGTTAGATTGTTGTCTGTCAAGTGTCAACGCATATAATCAAGTTGGGTTACGTACAGATCTTATTCGATCACTCTTCAAAGGAAAAGCAGTTACCAAATAACAAAATCAGTTAACCCATAAGCAGCAATACCACGACAACCAACACTAGCTACATACAGAAAAGTCAAAAACAGATCACAAAACTCAAATTAACAAAAAAGCTTAAGCTAGACAAAGATACTTCCTCATTAATTTATTTCAAAGTTTTAATTGCAAGACTTTGCCATTTCATATTCGATCGAACTGCTTCCATAATCAAATCAATGAGTAACATCCTCCTCATTTCTCCATTAAGAAAACAAAGAAATAAAAAATAAAAAAGTTGTCATCACATGACTTTGCTTAATTATCTCATCATAAAATGTTTTCCTCAGTAACCATAAACGACGTGCCGCTTTTGTTTTATAGGAAAACAATAGTACATGTCGTTATTTTTACATTGCATAACTTTCATGTCCTCCTTTTTTGCTTGCTACCATCCACGACATGTTGGCCCATTTCTTCAGATATTTCTTCTCATTTTGTTTTTCTTTCTAGAGAGGGAAAAAAATCATTTTGATTTCCAAATTGGGGAGAATCAAACTAACTCTCCCTAAATGAGATCCATTATTGTTCTATACACTATATTTGTTGATCACATCTTATGTAAAGAGATGAGACCTATTAATATCATCTCACCATATATGTACGAATATATCAATCAACAACTAACACGCAGTAGACTTAATTTATTAGACTTTTAATTGCTATATATGTTAGATTATTTGTTGAACATGATCAACAACTATAGACGTTTATATTTAAATGAAATGTAAAAAACAGTTGACTTATTAATTTGACTGGTTAATGATTGTACAAATGTACGTATAGAAATTAACAAAAAAATGTACATGAAAGCATTAGAGTTGAAGTTTAAACCACAGTTCTCTTGATGATCAAAAGTATTAAACCAGGCATGCATTCGAACCATTGATCAACAGTACGTTATAAACCTAATAGTGCATATTAGAGAGAGAGAGAGAGAGAGAGAGAGAGAGAGAGAGAGAGAGAGAGAGAGAGACTTCATATCTGTTATCGACCCCAAGAGAATGGACTGCTTGAATTGAAACCAGAGACTAAAGCATGGAGCTAGCAGATCTGTTGGGGGAGCAAGGGACAAAGAAAGAAGACATTATAAGTAGCTAGCTAGTGTACATAAGATCAAACAGAAGTTCTTTACATGAAATATGTCATGTAAAGCTAAGATAAGATACACATTCATTGTGGTGATCGATCAGATCACATCAAACTAGCTAAAACATGCAATATATATCATGCAAAAAGTTAAATTAATTAACAAGTACTTTATTGAGGTTTAGAAATTAATATGAAGAAAAGTAAGTAATTGATCGATTATGAAGAAGCAATTAATATTTATATAAGAAAGTGATATTGGCGCGGCTCAATCTGAGATCAATTTACGCCTGCAGCCCTGTGTAAATCTGTCTTCAGATTGAACCTCACCAACATCGCTTTCCATCGCTCTCCTTTAATTCCCACACACATATCCATCAAATTCTTTCTTTCTTTCTTTCTTATAATGAGAGAAAGCACATAAAGCAGAGGATATATGTTCTTTCACACCATGAACAACCAGAAGCGTACATGCATCAAATCAAGCTGTTCAAAACATGTGGGACTAGCTAGCTAAAGAGTTTGTAGCCTTCTTTTTGCCTTTTAAGCTTAAGTTTGCAGGGGGCGGTACCACTTACCTAAAAAAAAGGTGGAAAAAGTAGTTGAATAAAGAATACCAAATATGGTCCCATGTTGGTCAAACCAAATTAATTGAAAACATAACTATAATTAAGCAGATAGTTTTAGGTAATTCCCAGTAGGAAAATAATATTAAGGTGGCTGCTAGCTAGTTTGGTGGAGTGGGAGGCCAAACTATATAGTATATTAATGTAGGTGCATGTGGAGTTGGGGCCAGTTAATGTTGTACTGTTGAAGTGGGACTGGGATATGATTTCCAAAATATCAGTGATTCATTTACATCCAACTAAGCATATATTATATCCTGTCAAAATGCATTTTAAGGGCGATAACATTTTATATTCAAAAGCAGAAATAATGAAGACATAAAAAATTAAAACCATAGCACAAGCATCACATAAAAAATCAAATATATGAGGTTTAACAAAAATCAGAAGACAACCCAGATGGATGTATATACTTTTTGTTATATATGTTTCCAAATATATATGGGTTCCTGGTTGAATTTAGAAAGAGTGGTGATTGTTGGCTAGTTTGGTTATGGATGTACTACAGTACTGAAAACAATCAAATATATGCAGAGTTTCTACAAGCTAGAATTCATCAATTGGGGTTCAGAGAGTTAAAGATCGAGCTCATGATCATATATGGCATGGAAAGAAATTAACAACCACATATTAATTGGACACAACATATATGAGGGAAAAACAAGTGATCATAAGATATTTGTGACAAGGAATGAAGTGTATGGATCAGAGAGAGAGAGAGAGAGAGAGATGGAGGATTAGTGAAGAGGGAAGGGGTGGAGAGGCAGAGAATGTATACTGGTAGGTTTTGCCTCGGGATGGGAAGGTGGAAGATGAAGAAGGTGAGTGGAATGATGTGAATGGGGAGCAACAACTTACTTTAGGGTTTCTCATGCTTAGTTTGTACTCAATCAAATCAACACCCCCCCTTCCTTCTCCTGCGCGCATGCACCTGAAAATATTCCTCTCCACCAAAATGCCCAAACAACTCCTTTTCATTCCACCCTCTCTCTCTTTCCTACAATTATCATTAATCTATATTTTTAGCCCCCACCCCCTTTTCCTTTTTAATTAATGTCATGCTTGCAGCATTTCATCAATTAATTAAACCTAATTATAAGAATAAGATGCTTGGCTTATATGTATACGTACCCCATATACATTAAACCTTTAATTTCCTAGCTTTACTGTTTTTTAAAACAATACTTACTAACGAAATGGGTCCTTCAAGAAAAACATCAAACTACAAATTTCTCAGTGTTCATATATAGGTGATACAAAATTGGTGTTTCATCCTATAGTCTAAAAAAGATCATATAGCTTCTAAGGGTAGGACAAAAAGAAGGTTAAGTGGGGGGTTATAGACCTCCTGTTATTATGCATACTGTCAGATTAACAGTTGGTAGTGCCCAAAAGTGTAGATGTTAAGAATAGAATGTACATGTGGAAACTGAAATGGGTCAAAGTCTGTGTGTTGCAGAGAGAGAGAGAGAGAGAGAGAGAGAGAGAGAGAGAGAGAGAGAGAGAGAGAGAGAGAGAGAGAGAGAGAGAAGGGAATCTTGGGAACAGGAGTGCAGAATGTCAGCGAAGGGATTTGTCTAGCTAGTAGCAACAAGTTTCGGAAGGCCAAGGAAAGCAAGGAGTACGTACAAAGTTGCTATCTTTCACACACACACACAAACACAAACACACAAATACAGAGACACACATACACACACACATTGACATAATTAAGTAATTTAATTAGCATTTAGCAAAGCATGCACACATGTAGTCAGCAAATAGGTGAAATATGCAACAACCCAGAGCGGAGACACCGGCGCTAAAGAAGCCCTGCCTTAGGGCCTCCACTGGGGGACACTTCCCTTGGTTTTCCCTACCCCTTTTTCCATTCACTCTTTATTATTTTAAGGCAAGCTTTTGGGAAGTGCAAAAGACCATTTTAATATCATTTTTATATAAATTAAAAAAGGACTCTAAAAATAAGATAGAAAGAAAGAAATTTAAAGTCTCTCTCTCTCTCTCTCTCTCTCTCTCTCTCTCTCATTATTTGGGGCGATAAGTTCGCGTGCCTCTACCCAATAAACAGATTCCCCACGCCTTAAACCATTCCATTTTTCATCTTTGCTTTCTACACCAGATCCTAGGTCTTTGTTTCTCTTTCTTAGACTAACGATGTAGGAAATGACTAATGACTGTGAGGAGGTGTAGGTCTTTGTTTTTTCTATTTACTGAATTTAATTTGATATATATATATATATATATATGCATAGTTGAAGCAATGAAAATGAACAGTAGAAACATGAATTCCAAGGTCAGAACTCTAAATCAGAATGCTGGTCTGGTCTTGATGAATTGATTAAAGAGGTAGACAAAGAGACAACCATGGCCATGTTCTACTCATAAGTGAGATTTCTTTCAGGCTAAGCAGCGGGCCATGTTCATGTTGGCCTTTTTATATTCAGGAAAGCAAACATACTTTCTCAACATGTAGTTCCTATTCAGCACAAGAATATATTTGAACTACTTTTCTTATTTTTACCTTCTTTTTTATTTCTTGCCCCCCACCTGCCACTTTCTTTTGTTTTCTTTTTTTGCTTTAGTGCATGTTGATGTTTCTGGTTTTCCTAGAGCTAGCTAGAATTCATTCACTTTATGCATGGTTGATATCCATGCATGCACCATATAAGCAACATGGAATTGATCAGATTGATGAGATAGCAACTACCTTTGGAGTTTTGAACAGAGCTAGCTCGAAAGTAGTAAGATCTCTCTCATATATAGACTCATGGTCATAGAGTATACTATATACTTATCATGAAATAAGGGATGGAGAAGAATTAAAAGTGCATAAAAATATTGCACTGAACTTTAAGATAGCTGGCTAGCTTTTGCAATATTCTGGCCGGGGATGATGGGTATGTTTCAATCATGCATGGCATATATTTAGGCCAAAGTCGCTTGTCAGCTTGTGGAGACAAGAAAGACACCTTTCCCTCCACGAACTCGAGTTGCTACTAACAATAAAGCAGTGCTATTTGTAATTTGTATGAAATGAAACTTCACTGTCCACACCACACATGCAGGCAGAGGCAGGCTAACCTCCTCCCAAAGTATTTTAGCAAACAGAGCTAAACTTAATTCTTTTTATTTATTTTGGGGTACCCAATGAGTTGGCCTAGTCGTCTCCAGTGAAAATAAAGTCTAAAATTTAGGTGAAATCAGAAATTGTACAAAATATGGTTTAATCTTTTGAGAGTAGATAAAGAAATAATTTATTTTTCATTAAGAACCTGAGGTTACAAATCAAAATTTGACGGCTGATGCATGCAGCACTTCCCAGTCATTGGAGTACTTCACCTCCTCTATGAAGGAAGACTCTTTTGCAGCCACTTGCTTCTTATTTCCCTCGAAGTTTACAGTAAGCATACAAAATGGACCCAAGAAAACCAAGAGATTGACCAGCAACATTTAACTTCAAGGAAAGCAGGGCAGTAGTTCACATGGGAAAGTAAGGAAATTATAGACTGTCAGTTATGGGCATATATTGCTGAAATTACGTACATCCAAATGGGAGTTTTATGCTTACCATATCAAACGGAAGCCCGCCAAACAGTACCCAGCCAAGCCCAATGGTAAGAAGATCCTAAAATAGCATGCATAGGGATGAGCTGTTTTTTGAGAGAGATAATAGCAAACAGAAAATTACATCTAATACAGTTCACAAAACAAGAAATTTGCTTTATGTGCCTATCCTTTTGGCCGGTTCAAGCCAAACAACTAAATGCTTATATGAAATCCAGCACTTATCCTCCAAGCACTTTTGAGTAACAAATTGAACCATCAGTCACATGAACATGTTAAACAAAGGTTTTTTACTTTAACCTTATATGATTGTTCTGTATTTAAAATCACTGGAAAATGTCTTGCATGTTCAGCATAACATAAGATCCGAAACAAGCATTACACACCTTCAAATTACCACAGATTGTCTGTGTGAGAGCTGAATTGAGGGTTGTATTCCAAAATACACAATAGTTTATTGAAAAAGCCATAACACAGGAAAGAAGCATCACAGCCTGCAAAATATTCCAATGCAGCAAGTTCAACTCACAAATGTCAAAATAGTTCATTGATGGCATTTCATGGCAATGGCATTAATATGCACTGATCTCTGGTAAAGAAACATGAAGCGAATAATGAAATAAGAAGTTTTATGGAACCAGTTTAATTTTCTTTAAGGAAGTATATTGTTAGTCATAACCTAGATACAGAAGTTTGGAGGAACAACAAAATGCATCTGACCAGATATTAGCAGGTTTTGTTCAAGAAAGGATTCCAACTCCAAGTATTTATGGTAGCCATATGCACAAGTTTGCTCATATATGTTCATTTATAATAAAATAAACTGCTGTAAGAAGGGCAAATGATGGTGGGTTTCAGTAACAAACAAGACCAAAGTTAAATGACAAGTGAGATGCAACTTTAGTACGGACAACGAGCAAACAACTGGGCATCTTGATACAAGTATCCAAAAGAGGATAAAAAAATGAGTTTAAACTAAGGAAATATCAGAGTTAAGTGTTTAAGAGAGATCTGTGACTGAAAGTGAATTGGCGGTTAACTGGTTCTACTGTAACTGAATTGTCAAAAATGCACCAAGGCAGGCAACTATCAGATTGACAATTCTTCTTGTGAAAGGGAAGCACCTGAAAACCAGGAGAGAATAAATGTGGGAAGTTTATCATCCTGCTTAGGTCACCATTGATTGACGTCCACAACAGCAAGATTGGTCCACATATTATTCCTATGGTACAAAAAAACAGATTTTCGTGCTAGTTCAGTTTAGCTCAAGTACATTCTTCATGGAAAATGAACCTCAAGGTCAACATATAAACTTTGTTTAGGACTTCTTATCTCACCATTGCACCACATTAGGCCAAAGGTACTAAGACCACTGGAATTACCTGCAAGATTGAAAATTAATAACAATATCCAACTATCACATAAATAAATGAGGCATGTGATTACAAAAGAATGAAAATACTACCAATGTGAGCTATAGAAGCCAGATATATTGCTGTGCAGATGTTTGCAACAAAAACAACAGCATAGGCATAGGTGTCAAATGACAAATCCCGAGCTCCAGCAATAACTGCACCTAGTATAATTATCCCCACACTGATGAAGTCCTTCGATGCATTCCATTAAGAAAGGTGTTATCAAAATGAAGACCTAGTCATAAAACTACGCTCATGGACATGAATGAATTTGGCATTTTGGACAGAATATCATTATTTTATCGCTTCCTATAAAACCATTGGCACAACTATTAATGAAATGTAAATGTATTGCGTACCTGCCCACAACAGGATATGAATGTTTCTGCCCTGTCAAAATATGCTCGACAATCATTGTAAAAGCTACTGTAGTCCGTCTGAGGGTGGTGTACATGGGAACATTTATACCGCGCACTGATTCCATTGTAACCAACTTTCACCAAAAGAATTATAAATATGCATCACTAGAAGCAAAATCATAATATCCAGCCAAAATGATGTGAAAGATTCCACACTGCCTATACTGTACCTACCATGTAAAGCAAGTAGGATATTGCAAGAGGAAGAGTGTGAACCAACGTCTTAAATGGTACCAAGATTACTGGATTGCTCATAGTGCTCTGTGGTTCAGCTGTAAAGGAAATGATCTTCCAGCAATTCATGGCATACAGCAATATGCATGACGATAGCATCTAAGAAAACATTCAGAATTCACTCCAAGAAAAAGACATTCAATAAGAATATAAATTGCCAGCCATGATGTCTCTAAAAAAAATTATATATTCAATTTTTTAATAACATGCATGTGGCGCTGGAAAACTTGAATAAAGAAACAAAAAAGGACAATGGTCAAGGATGTCTTCAAGATTTACAAATTCATGCTCTTTTCAAGAAGAACATGAAGATCAATATCAGCAGTGGGAAACAACATGATGGAGCTATTTTTTCCCCTTTTTTTTTTTTTGATAAAGACAAATCATTGCTTGAGGAAGACAAAACATTATTTATGCATTTATAATGTGGGCCACACACTTTATAGAATTGTTCTAAAGTACTATTTATGGAAGATGAATCACATGGAAAAATAGTACAGAATTTATAGTATGGCTTATGATCTTACAGTAAGATGACTCTTATTTCTGAATTTCTTCTTAAGGAAGGACAGGGGGGAATTGCAGTATGGCTACAGCACTAATGCTTGCTTAAATCACATATTGGTGTTTGAAATCATAGAAGGTACAAGATAAAATTTTCAGTAAGTACTAAGCGATTGCAGTGAAATATTGCTAAAACACGTGACGGTCTAGTTTATAACTCAAAGATACTAGACTACTCCATTAAACCAACTTAGCAAATGTGCTACCTGAAAAAGTGTGATGACATTTGCACATGGGAAATTGTATGAAGAAAGGGCTGCTTTGTTGAACATTATCAAGAGAACTGCAGAAGAAAGGGCAAAGCATGATCATGCATGTTACAAGAGAACATAGCTTCCTTCATGAATAATTATTGGCCATACATTGAAAGGTAGGTAACAGAAACTAGACACATATACAACTGAGACTAGTGTTTAAGCATTCCAAATTGTGACTTCTGAGATCACATAACACTGAGAAAACAATGCTGAAAACCCCATCAAAGTAAACCAAGTATAAGCAGGTAAAAATTAAAGCTTTAATGTTATCAACGGAACTTAATACCAACTCCAATGCAGAAATAAGAACAGAATAATAAAGTCATTTCATATAAATATTACAAAAAAAAAAAAAAAAAAAAAAAGGTAAGCACATTTTGACCTTGTGTTTCCACATTAAACAAAACAAAAATTCTCTGTACTTCCATCTGACTCTATGTTACAAAATCACACAAAAATGATGCCATCAATTAAAGTTCCAATAAAAAATACGTTGAAGGCACTCTTACCTAAAGATGGTGACTTGAATTTCTACTCATAACCGTCATTTATTATTTTCAATCGTTTTTAGCTTTTCAATTACAATTCTTTATTTGTCCCAGTCGTGTGTATTTCAAAACCTTCTGATCCAAAGTATCTCTTCAGAATTCAAAATTAATATCTCCCTTACTAGTTACTTATTACAATGTCATCAAAATAATGCACATGATTAGTATTCACCATCCCATCTGATCATGGTTAAGCTCTTAACTTCAACAGTAACCATGCAAATGGTTAAATTCTATCTAATCGCATGTGTCACTTCTCCATTATCTATCCCCTTGATCACATCATGCATCCACTATAAATTCCTTTTTACCTTCCAAGACCCCACCACCACATTATCTCTTCAAGGATTATCCACAAATCTTCTCTCTGTATGCAATATATTACACCTACATTATATTCATAATTTGGTCCATACCTTTAAAATTTAAGCCCAATGCGGTGCATACAAAGAAATAGAATAGCGTTACGTTAATGACAAGGGAAAGGAAAAAAAAAAAAAAACCAGGAAATTTTTAAAATTTAAAACTATTTTATGTTATTTCCTTACGTATTCTGACCAACCAAACAGAGCAAAACAAAAACAAAATAGCATTCCAGAAAAAATAGAAAACTATGACAGACACCGATCCCTTGACATAATTCAAAGCAAAAACTGAAAACAGAGCATATTACAGACAAATACAAAACATTAGCGTTGAACCCAAAAAAATAAAGAGTACATGAAGCTGACATAGGCAATGGGGAAGAATGAAGATATAAACGAACCTGCGGAGGCCATGTATGAAATGGCAGCATAAGCTCCTTTCTTGAGCCTCTCTTGGCTGTGCGAAGAGTTGGAGACTGGTAAATTTTGGTTCTTTTCCATGTCCATGCCCAAACACGCCCTTTCTTCTCTCACAGCCTCACTCGCACGCTTTTAAAATTTTGGTACTCAACAAAAGTTATGGAGCAGCAGCGCTCAGTGTCTCAGTGAGAGTGTAGAAAGAGGGGGAGAGGGAATATTTGAGCAATGATGAGTCTTCCGTGAAAACAATTATATGAAATAAACGTTTCAAGGCTATTAAATAATTAAATCAAATAATAGCCTGTCAAAGAAAAATAACTAAAAGAATCACTTTCCAAGTTTATCCACAACAAATTTAATGAGAAATCACTTTCCAAAAATGATAATAATATTGATAATCACTTACCGTTTATATCGGACAAAATACTCACTTTCCAAAAATATAGCCAAAATAATAACTTCTATATTTGATAAGACTGATATGGTGGTTACATTCATGTACAATGATTTTAATTCTTTCATTTTCAAAATAATTTCCGTTTTAATTATATACACATGTGAACCACATACATGTGACTCAATCACTCAAGACTTAACTTAGACTTAACTTAGAGGAGTATATTGTATATAAATTTATATAGACTTTTGTAAATTTTTTTTGAAGTGATAGACTTTTGTAGAAATTATAGATTTTCACAAAGTTTTACGAAGTTTTATAGAGTATATAGAAATTTTAAAAAATCTGCAAGAGAGAGGTCGACACATAAAAGTCATTCAAAATCTATTAAAATTTATCATTAAATAAATTTCATAAAAATCAGTGACTTTTTAAATACACATAAACTTTTACAAACTCTTTAAAAGTCATTAAAAGTGTTAATTGAATATCACATCACTTTTAGGGCCAGTTTGTTATTGCTGTAAGAAAAAACAGCTGTGAAGTAAAACAACTGTGCAATATCATAATTAATTATCACAATATAAAATATAACTAATAATGGACATATTTTTAATTTAAAATAAACAAATAAAAATTATAGAAATCAATGAGGGTATTATAAGTAAAATAAAATATTCATTGTAGCTGTGAGTCAATGCAACTTTCAAAAGCACCTAAAAACCTGCTTTCTGTTTTTGTTGTGGGGAGTTGAGAATTGTCAGGAAAAACAGTTTTTTATTTTTTTACCAAACACCAAAACTGCTGTAGGTGATTGAGAATTGTCATCCACAGCAGCTTTTGACTCCTCTACTGCAATCCCAAACGGAGTTTTAGACTTATTCAAATTTTTAATTAAATATATATAGACTTTTACAAACTTTGTAAAAGTTTTAATTGAATACCACATAATTTTTAAACTCCACAAAAGTCTTTTAAAATCTATATACAATATACCCCACTTAACCTAACACATTAGCTCTAATA
Source organism: Dryas drummondii (assembly GCA_003254865.1). Taxonomy (NCBI): domain Eukaryota; kingdom Viridiplantae; phylum Streptophyta; class Magnoliopsida; order Rosales; family Rosaceae; genus Dryas; species Dryas drummondii. The sequence goes on from QANW01001668.1 coordinate 449,133, forward strand.
TTACGATAAAAATGCGACACAAGATTTAAAATATTAATGTAAAATTTTATACTCTTAAAGTTTTTTTGGAAAAAAAAATCTTGACATACATGCTATAAGTTTTCGTTATTTAATATATGAATTTGAAATTTTTTTATTCATGAACCAACTTGAAAAATTAAGAAGGTTTTATATGGGTGAGAAAAGAAAATTGTAGGGTTTTTATAGAAATCCCGATACTGTTTGTCCTTTGCGGGCTTTTATTTTAACTGACATGATATTTTAGGATTGAAAATTTGGGCTATTTCATTATTGGGCCTTATTATCTCACTCTTAAATCTTAATCAAAAGCACATTAAAAAAGCAAAAAAATAAAAGGAAAAAGAAACACCTTGTTCATGGTTTTGCTCGGAAAAAAAATCCTTATTAGTAAGTAAAGCTTGTTGACGTGGCAAGACAAGGTAGACACTGGAGTATTGCATAAAGCAGTGCTCAGCGGTTGGATCAGATCATCCGGCAATTGGTGTCACAACCATGCAAATCCTAACCGTATAGTTACAAAGAGGTCCCACAAAACCAACGGCTATGATCCGATAATCCCTGCAACTATTTCACACGATAAGGCCCATTCTATCTGAAAAGGAAACCCATTACGCCATCTCGCTTACGTGGCCACACATCCCATCTATTTTCCACGGCGACCCCACTGCCTTGGTCTCTAAGTAAAAAAAAAAAAAAAAAAACACCACCTCCTCCTCTCTCTCTCTCTCTCTCACTGCAAAATCGTCAGCGATGCAAGAACCAGAGCTTCACGATCTCTCCGACGACGCTGATTACGCTGCGTCGCAGCAACACGTAAGCGCTTATCTTGTAAATTCAAACTTCAATTCGATCATCTGCGACTGTTTTACGATAATCGATTGATTTTGTTGTTTATTTTTTCGAAGAGATTGCGATAATCGATAGATTAATCGGGATTTATTTGGTTGATTTGGTTTAGGGCTCGGCGAGTATGATGCAATGCGATAGCGGCAGGCAGAGCTGGTCGAGCGAGCACGATGGTGCTGAGGTGGTTTACTTGAAAGACAATGTCACCATCCATCCCACTCAGTTTGCCTCCGAGAGGATTAGTGGTAGATTAAAGATAATCAAGCAAGCCTCTTCGCTGTTCATGGTATTAATTGATTAATAATCGTGATGATTTGATTACTAATATATTATTAAAATTAAAAAAAATCTTATTATTGTGTTTGGTTCGCTGTAATTTGCAGACATGGATTCCGTACAAAGGGCAAAACACGAACGCTAGGCTGTCTGAGAAAGGTTCTGTTGCTTCAGACTTTGAATCTTATTTGATCTATTAATTTTGTTGAATTAATTTTTTCTTTTGTGGTTTGTGCTTGTGGTGTAGATAGGAATCTTTATACAATAAGGGCAGTGCCATTTACAGATGTTCGGTCCATTCGTCGTCACACTCCCGCACTTGGATGGCAGTACATTATTGTCGTTTTGTCATCTGGTAAAACAACTTGTACATAATTTCCAAGGCCTAAGTATATATAGTGTTAGTTACAGTTCATTTGGTAGCTTTTGTAGACACTTTTTGTCAACAATTCACTCATTCATTAAGTAATTGGAATAGTCTCTTAGGAGTTAATGCACATAATAATACTTACTAGGTTTAGCCGTAGTGGTTGGTATGTCTAAGTTTCCCTACGTGGTGGTTGGTATGTCTAATTTTCCCGATGTGGTGGTGCAACCCCAATCTCTACTGCCAGGTTGGAAGTAAATCTAATAAGTAGAAGAAACCAAAGCATGTTCTAGTCCAAAACTCCAAGACTCCAATAACATATTTTATAATTTCGTAATAATTCTGTAACCTAACATTTATGATTGTCTTTTGTTTGGTTGGTCGTTTACTTGAGATATTATAGTACTCCGTACGAACAATTTGCGCATACACTTCATTAAAGTAACTAGATATGCTAACAAATAATATGTCTATAAAAAGAAAAAAAAAAGTATAAAATGTATTTAGCTCATTATATTTTATTAGATTCAGCATCGTTTTAATATTTCTATTGCTAGGTACCACTCTTCTGCTGGTTGATTTATTAGGCTTATATCTAAAGCTATATACTCTTTTTCGTTGTGTGTTTGTATTTCTATGTATGGTATGAAAGGAAGTCTTTTTCAGGACTTGCGTTTCCTCCCCTGTACTTCTACAATGGAGGAGTCAAGGAGTTTCTTGCTACTGTAAAGCAACATGTTTTTCTTGTGAGGTTGGTTATTTTTTATCAGCATTGTTATATTTATCTTTTCTGATTTTGGTTTCTCTGTAGCTGGTGTATCTTTTGCTATACATGTATTTGTTTAATTCATATAAAAATGTCTTGGGAGTTGGGACCATACATTGTTTTACCAGTTAAAAATAGACAGAAGATAAGATTTCTGTAGAACTTCAATCCAGAATGAACTATCTTTGTGCTTGTGCAAGTGTGTGCATGTGTGTGTGTGATTGAGAGAGGGTTCTTTGTGCTTAATGTTTTACTGGTATTCCTTTTTGCATTATGTGGTGTTCCAAATGTAGGTTTATTCTATCATGTGTTGTAAGAGTTTTATTCTGATGAATTTTTCCAGGTCAGCTGAAGATGCAAATGTATTTGTTGTGAATGATTTTCAAAGTCCTCTCCAGGTATGCATTATTTAAGCCAATGCTGAAAGGAAACGTCTCCTTGTAGATGAATGTCAGAATAAATTACTGGAATGCTCTTGATACTTCCTACAAACAATTTTTTTTCTGCGTGCATACCCACACAGCCATTTTTAGAAAGCAGTCAGTTTATACATAATGTTTCTCTGCACAAAATTTGTAAGAACATGACAATGGAGCATCTACACCCCTTTCTGTGAAGGATAAAATGGTCTGAGTTACATTAAAAATTCCGAAGTAAAAGAAGGGAATTTCTTAATTGCATTATATCTTGCTTCAATCAAATATTAATAAGATTGTGTTGTGTGTTGGGCAACTTGCTTACTTGCTCCCTAGTCCAGCTTATTATCTATTTGAAGTAATACAGTTTGGTTGACATAAATAACATGATGTTCTTAATATGTTATATAGCTTAATTTCTTGAAGTCTGACCCAAATGAAAGGATCAATTGTTCTTTTTTGCTGTCTTTTCAACTTTGTTCTTCTTGATGATACTAGCAGCTGAAAACTACAATGTTTTCTCATGATTTATTGGTTTCTTCAGAAAACTCTATCATCTTTGGAGTTGCCTAGGGCTCTTTCTGTTGCACATGGGCCATCTACATCCATGTCAGTTGGTGAGACCCCTTCAGATGAAAACCAGGAGAGTACGAGTGGGGATGTTCTTGATGAAAGTACAAGCATTTTTCAATACAATGAGAGGCAAAGGCAAAAATTTCATGACCCTGCACGAGATCTATCAATTCAAGTGTTGGAAAAATTCTCTCTTGTGACCAAATTTGCTCGGGAAACAACTTCGCAACTGTTCCGTGATGGTCACAGTAATGGATATGGTGCTATAGAACGGATTAATAATAACCAGTCTCACATTGATCACACCCAAAAGTCATTCAACGATTTGGACAAAGTCCCTGATAAAAATCCTGTCCCCCCAGATCCACTGGAGGTAAACCTTCCATTTTATCGAATTAATTAATGCATTTTGGGAAAAATTGTTGCAATAAATGTTTTAAATTTCCAAATGAACTCAAGGAAGTTATCTGGCTTGGTGTTTGATAAAATCTATAGATAAAACAGTGTCTTAATTTAAGCTGAGTCAAGCTTACAATTTCCTTTGAATTTTCATGTCCACTGTAATCAGTCTTTTTTGAAATTGGCAGGCCAGTAAATTTTCTCTAGTATGGGGAAAACCACGACGGCCACCTTTGGAGTCTGATGAGGTAAGGTTTTTTTCTTCTAAAAAGATAAGTTCTGTGCTAATAAACCTAACATTTAAATGACGTGCCTATTAAACATACAGATCTCTGTCAGGTATGATGTTTCCTGAAATTGATTGCCACTCAAAATGGTTTGGTTTGAATTATCATTAAGCCAGAACCAGCTCGGTGTCTATTCGAATTAAATAAACCCAACCCATTAAAGTTTTTTTTTCCTGTTTCTGCAGGGTTCCTTTTGCAACTTTTGTAGTGAATATCTGATTTTCTAAAATGTGGCTCATACAAGTTGAAGTTCCCAAACCCCCCTCCCCCCTCCCAAAAAAAGAAAAAAAAAAGAAAGCTAATATTTAGGCACTAGATGAAAAATAGGGAAGGTGTTGGTAATCAGAATATTGTTATGTTTTATAAGAAAAATAAAGAAAAAAAATGTATCATGGATTCATAATATAGATATCAATATGTAATTCCGGGTTTAAAATAATTGAATACAAAATTAATTATACTGCTATAGTGTTAGCATCTTGCTGTAACCCATTGACTCCATGCCTTTCACCTTTGGCAATCCCTAAATAAAGTATTAATACATTTGTCTTTGGGCTTTGCAGAATCGTCTTGTTAATGGAAACATTTTGAGTAGTGCTAGAGCTGATATAAATGTGTGAGTTTTGTCATATTGCTTAGTGTAAGTTTCTTTTATTTTTGCAGTGGGCCACCTTATTGGATTCTGAAGGGCGGATCACAGATTCAGAAGCTTTAAGAAAGAGAATATTTTATGGGGGAGTTGAACACAAATTACGGAAAGAGGTTTGTATAGAAATAACGAGCTAATTACTTTGTTTGAATATGCATCTTCTCAGTATTCTTAATTATGAATATAGGTTTGGCCATTCTTGTTGGGATACTATGCATATGATTCAACATATGCCGAGAGGGAATATCTTAAGGCCATGAAGAAGTCAGAGTTTGAGACTGTAAAGAAGCAGTGGCAGGTTAGTAATAAATATAATTGTGATTTTTTCTGCATCATCCTTCCCCACACTGCTCCCATTGGCATGTCTGGACTTGAGGACATGGTACATGTGTCCGTGTCCAAAACTTCTTTGCTGACTTATAGAAAAATAACCTTCATATATAGGTAACTTATGCAGAGTTTTTAGGATTGTTATGGATGACTCAAAAATGTTAAATCGACACATGAATATTGGTATATAGACGCACAAACATAGTGCTCTGCTCCTGTATCTAGGTTCACAGGTTGCCATGTCTACCACCTCATATTGGTGTTGAAACAGGACACTCACATCCATGTCCAGAAATATAGGTACTAGATACTTTGTACTTATCCATGTACAACTACCCCGTGTCTTTATTCTTGTTAAATGGCACCTCTAGTTGGCAAACCAAAATATCTTTGCTTGTTGGGAGCTCAAATCTTCATAAGACCATATTAATCCTGTATGATGAATCAAAACTTGTTTGAGATGATGTTCAACTGGATAAAATTGTGACAGAGGACTGGCTTTAAGGTTCCACTATGTAATTCATATTTATTGGGCCGTACAAGTCAGAATAAGGAAACCCTAAAACAAACCCAATAACTAAACCCTCTAAGTAACAAGGAAATAAACCCTCAAACCACCCCATGTCTTTAAGTATAAAAATTCAAAACATTAAATAAAATGTCAAATTCAAAATTGACATAAATATACTCTAATAAAATATCTCTGTGTAATCTGCATCCAAAAGTTATCAACAATTTTTGGGAGTTTTGGATCTCTCCACTGGTAATTTGGAGACTATGATGGGACAACACAATGATGTATTAATTTAGAACAATCATGCAGGTGCTACTTAAACACTCTGCAGAACCTGTTTTTGTAATTTTCTGCTTGGGGTTTAAAAGTCAGCAGGGTATCCTTTTGTTTTTGTTATGCTAGATACAGTATCATTTACTTATCTAAAGTATGCTGATTTTATTCACAATACTCTATTAGAAATCCAGCAGATGGTGTATTGATGTAACACATACTGCCAAATCTTCTGAGGCAAGACTGAACTTCCAATATCTAATGTGATGTGTGTGTATTGTGGTTTCTGTAGTGATCCTACTTGGGATTAGAGATTTGCTTACCTCTCTTTATCCAGGGTTTTTAATTTTATTAAGAAACTTCTCTCTGTCTCTCTGTCTCTCTCTGTCTCTGTCTCTGTCTCTCTCTCTCTCACTCACTCACACACACACGCGCACACACCCGCATTTGCAACTGTCTTTAGTAAGGTTGATTAGGTGGCTTAAGATATGTACTTGTATTTTCCTCTGCAGAGCATCTCTAAAGAACAGGCCAGAAGATTTACAAAATTCAGGGAGAGAAAAGGCCTTGTTGACAAAGATGTGGTATCATGCAACTTGCAGAATTTATTCTGAGCTTTCAACTTTATTGGGTGAATTAACAATGAAGTTTTTAAGTCAAACTATTAACTGTATTCTAATTTTTTTAAGGTGAGGACTGACAGAACTCTCTCCTACTACGATGGGGATGATAATCCACATGTGAATCTGCTACATGATATACTGCTGACGTACTCATTTTACAACTTTGATCTTGGTTACTGTCAGGTGATTACTTCAATTAATTTCAATTCTGTATTATTTCATATAGAAGTAGTCATAGTTTATTTGAAACTTCTGGAATTTTTGAATCTATGTTATTGTTAAGTGGTAACAGTATGTTCAATTAATGAACTCCTATTTGTTTGTTACTCATGTTACTAAAGTCAGGCTGCAAATGGTCATCTTAGCCCCACTTGGTTGCTCAGATACAGCAGAGTCCCTCCCCCCCCCCCCCACCCTTTTGTGAGATGCTGGGTTCTATGTGTTCCGTCATATAATATATCTTTGTTCTGTCTTGTAGGGTATGAGTGATCTTCTGTCCCCAATATTGTTTGCAATGGAAGATGAATCGGAATCATTTTGGTGTTTTGTTTCCCTGATGGAACGCCTTGGCCCCAATTTTAACCGTGACCAAAATGGCATGCACTCTCAACTTTTTGCAATAACTAAGGTCTCTCTCTCTCTCTCTCTCTCTCTCTCTCTCTCTCTCTCTCTCTCATGTGCATGCCGATGCTAATCAGATAATGAATTTCATTGTAGTCTTTGACGCATCAGTTGTTGATTTATGTTTACCTTGGACTGTGATGTGACACTCACTTAATTGGGTTTTTATATGTGAATGAAGATTTGGTGTCTTGGTTGTATACCGTACATTCCTTTTGCAGGCAGCAATAATATTCTGTGTTCTCAATTAATTCTAAATCATTGTTTTTGCAGTTGGTGGAGTTATTAGACAGCCCATTGCACAACTACTTTACGCAGCGTGACTGCTTGAATTACTTCTTTTGTTTCCGCTGGGTTCTTATACAGTTTAAAAGGTCAGGTTCCTCAATACTAGTTGATTATGTTGTGATGCACTTTTAGGATATTGCATGACAATGGTGCTGTATTTTTACTTAGCTCCATTTTTCCTGATTAAGTTTCATCACATATATATATAGGGAATTTGAATTCGAGAAGGTGATGTACTTGTGGGAGGTATTGTGGACACATTATCCGTCTGAGCACCTGCACCTGTATGTGTGTGTTGCGATACTGAAACGATTCCGAAATAAGATAATCGGGGAGCAGATGGACTTTGACACTCTGTTGAAGTTCATTAATGAACTGAGCGGTCAGATAGATCTTGATGCAGTTCTCAGAGATGCAGAGGGTCTGTGCATATGTGCTGGTGAGAATGGTGCTGCTTGCATTCCACCTGGAACTCCGCCCTCATTGCCTGTTGGTGATGGTTTGTACCCTCAACAAGAACAAGATGACGACGTATTGTAAATGTCTTTCCATATTCAATCCAGGGAGGATTGATCAACTTAAAACTTTATTCCTCAAATCGCCATGGAAACGCATTTCCTGATTTGTCTAATTGTTGCTTTTTCAAGGCAATTAGCTTATCTTTCGTACTGTGAATGCAGATTACCGGCAACTGTGTATTTTATAATTTATCATATGTTTATTTTATGGTACAATCATCTATTTAACTATGGAGCTTCGTTTGTTTTTCCTTTTTCTTTCTGTGGGATGAAATTTTGTTTGTTGACAGATGGTAGTTAATTAATTTCAGTTTTAAGATTAATACAAATTCCAAAATTTGAGGTGGCAAACAGAATTGGGCAACCTATGAAGAATAGTTGAATAAAATTGGGCTTGTACCATAATTAGAAACTCTAAGGCTTCAAATCGCACTCATTTAGCGTTGAAAAAAGGATTTGGTCATGGCCAAAACTATAAAAATCGTCAGGAGAGAAATGAAGCTCAAACTCTTTTTATCTCATGGATATATAATTCAAATTTCAACTCTACCGATCGAGCTAGGGGTGGGTGCTTATTGGTGATCGGATCTTCCATTTTGAAGCTATCATGTCCGTACACGTATATCTATCATGTACTTTTGAAATTGGGGACTCTTTGATTCTGATTTTGTAGCAAGATCTGACTCTGATTATTGTTGCATTTTATGAACTCGTGTAGGTTTTATTCCGTAAAAAGTGAAAAAAACAAAAATTGTTCCTTTTCAAAAAAGAAAAAGTAGAGAGAGAGGGAGAGAGCTTGGGAGAACATAGCACTCCACCAAGATGCATGTGTGTAATAACATTATTAGAGTGCATAGTTAAAACTGCAGAGAACAGGAAGCACTATAGGTACATACTGATGATGACGTAGCTATTATATATAGTGCTAGCTTCAGTATATACTGAAGCTAGCTGTATATATAATAACGTTTAATATTATTAATTATATATATTAATAACTGCAGCTACAATATTGAATGAAGTATGCAAGTGCTTAATTATTGATGATGAGCTAGGAGTGGCAATTGATCATGATGAGTAGCACAGGCGAATGGCATAACTGATTGCATGGCCGCGGCAGTAACTGAACTAGTACTAGTAGTACTAGTCGTAGTGGTAGTACTGCATCCAAAGGCTTCAAACAGAAGAAAAGAATCCATATAGGAAATGAAAGGCTCATCGTCAAACACAAATGATGTTGCAACATTGTTTGTAGGCACCCTAAGTGATAATTCTGGATCATCTAATATCATGTCATGGCTGCTCCAGTAAAAGCCCTGATCATCTGTAATAATAGTAGTACTAGTACTAGTACTGTCACCCATCTTTAACCAATTATTACTACTTTGATCATCATGATCATCTTCCTCTAATTCCCTAATCATTCCGATATTAATCGGTTCCTCATGATCATGATCATCATGACTAGTAGTAGTAGTAGTAGTAGTAGTAGTAGTGCTCAACGTTTGAAGCCCGATTTTGCTGCTTTTCTGATCATGATCATCATCCGTAGTCATGATCATGATGTTGTTATGATCCGCGTCTTGGTGATCATGGTTTGAGTAGTGAAGATGGTGAGTCGTAGTGGTTTTTAATTTTTTGGGTGGTTGTCCAGGTGGGGAGGTGGTGGAGGAGCTCTTGTTCAAATGGGTATTCCAAAAGTTCTTCACTTCATTGTCGGTTCGACCAGGAAGCCGACCAGCAATCAGTGACCATCTACATGCATATATATATGAATTAACATTATTAAAAAGTAATTAAAATGTTGGTTAAACTAATTATAATTAGAACTAATAATTAACTGACCGATTGCCTAGAAGCTTATGCATTCGGATAATGAGGTCTTGCTCCTCGTGGGACATGTGGCCACGTTTGATGTTGGGTCTGAGGTAGTTCTTCCATCTAAGCCTGCAGCTCTTTCCACCTCTCATGAGACCTGATCGCTGAGAGACAGTTGCCCAGTTGCCTTCACCATGAGTTTCCACGTATTTCTTCAGTATCAAGTCCTCCTCTGGCCTCCACAACTTCTTCTTCATCCCCTGTACTCCTCCACCTGCTTTCACTGATGATGATGATCTTTTCTTTTCCATCATGTCACTCACTCACACACTACTACTACTCGCTCTATTTCATCTTTCAGTCACCTATTTATATATATATATATTGTGAATTAAAGAAGGAATGAAGACGTAGACTAATATTGGCATATATGGGTTATTTACGTACAGTACACTACATGTTATGAGCTAGGGGGGGCCCTATATACATGTGTGTGTTGATTCATCCTACTTTAATTAGCTTTTTTGACACCACGATTGATTACTCTCCTGTAAAAGCAAATCTTGCTACCCACTTTGAGCACTTGGAATTTAAGCTAGATTCTGGAGAGAGAAAGATTTGATAATATATATATATATAGAACAGTACATGCGTGCGTAGGCCATTGAGTGAATTTACGTATCACTATATATATCTATATGACCAATATGACCAGTCAATGCGTATAACTGTTTGAATGCTGCATGCATGTGACGCTTATCAGAGATGCAGAATCAGATGGTTACTCACCACTCATCCTTTGATTGTGTCCTGATGTCTTCTTCTTCTTTTTTTATCATGTTTTGGAGTGAAACTGTACGTGAAAGTACTGTATTTCAGACATTTAGTTCATCTTCTTTTAAAAAATAAAAAGGGTAATTGGCAGCCTCTAGACTCTAGAGCAAGTGGGACTTTAATTTTGCGGTGACTACATATTTAAATAAATGGTTACTATGAACATTAGTATGACTAAGTGACAATTGAAGGTCCCATGCATATCCAGCAGGCATATATGGATCTTTAAACGAGTGAGTGACAACCTTTAGCGTGAAAAATGCATGTGGTCTCGCTTAATTATTTTCGATCTTTTGCTTCTTCTGCAACTGCAAGGACCAATTATTTAGGACCACCACCATATGCTATTCCAGAATTAGAGGGGGGCAGAGTGACATGACTGTTCCTTGTGATTTTTGCTTCAACCACATGCTCACTCACACTCTCACTCTCACTCTCAGAAACCACATGCTCATCATCAAGCTCTCAATTCTTTTCCCTTTTGCTTCAACACGTTATATTGCTTTCCAGGCTATAATAATTTCTGCCTTTTTCACTTCCTTGCATTCAGCAATTTATTGTATTTAGCCAACCAAAAGCAATCATGTTCCTCACCATTATTGGATTTCTGACCTCACATTTCCAAAAGCTATTTAATGTTTTTACCACCCTTGAGAAACCATTTTGACTCTCTGTCCCAAAAAAAACACCCAGAATAATAAGCATGAATATTTGAATATATAAAAGATATATCAATTACCAATTTACCCATATGCATGCATTTCTCTTCAATACTACTCAATTTATCTATACCTGATCAATCATTCAAGTCAATTGCAAGTTCTCTTCTTGTTATTTTTCTTTTCTTTTTATATTTTGGTTTGAGAGAATTAGGGGTGTATTCAGAGAATGGTAGTTTGTGGTATAAGTGTTACTGCAGCTTTGCTCCATTAGCTGATTTGAAAAATCAAGTAGGACATAAAATCTCAAAGCTCAAATTTAATTAGGAAACTGAATCAGAGAACATGCAGATTGGGTTAAATTATAGAAATGTTGATCCTAGAACTTGCTAAATATGTAATATTCAAACACAATAACACACGAGATATTGGATTACTAGCTAGGTTGCTCTGGAAAGTTGCCAGCCAATTAAATCGCACTTTGATGTTGGAGTTTGGTCCTATATGACACATTCTGATCAGGACTAGTACTACTGTACTAGCTAGTCTACTAGTGTATGCATAATGGGCATATTATTCTCATCTTATGACATTTTTTTTGCTTTCTCAGTCATTATCAGCTTGTAAAGTTCCCCCACCATCTTTGGTCCTTGTTCTCTCCGTACAACAAAATAAAGAATTTAAACCCATGAGGGATAGAAAATGACAAGTTTGTGTGGACTACAATCCATAGTTTTGGGTTAACTCTTCAAAATGCATGGTGGATTTCCTTTATGGAGGGCCAAAGCTGCAATCAAATCTTTGTGACTCTCTCTCTCTTTCTCTCTCTTTCTCTCTCTTCTCTCAAAAGAATGGACTGCTTTAGGAACTGTAATTAAATATCCACTTTTTGTGAATTTTTCCACAGAAATATCAAATATTTATATAGATATAAGCTTCATAGCAATGATTTTTCTTAATAACTTTTGCAGTGCTAATGATCTTAGTGAATTGAATTCTGATGATCTAGACTCTGCTTAACTCGAACCCCTCATTTTTTAACCATCTATCTGTACATGTGTGACAAAACACACGGTCACAAATATAAAGATTAGTAGGCTTTTAGAAGTATAACCAAAAAAAAGTTGCATGATTTTAAATTTTTGTGCTGAGCCATGCACAGATTTCGAAGTTTGCAGTAGTCACTTTTTAGCTGGCATGTTGGAGTTTTATAGATTACGATTCTTTCAGTCTTTCACTCACAATCCCATTATTTGCACAATGATATTTCACTTTTAACCTTTTTTCTCTTTGCTGTAAATCACACAAATGTTCTTTTCCCACTGCAAAGTGAAAGCAAACCCTCCAATATTCCACCATCAAATCAAACCCCACCTCCTGACTCCTGAGTCCTGCCTGCAAAATGAGTTTTTTTGGCCTATCCAACACCCAAAGTTCCGCTTGCCATTACCCATTTCATCCATGACTATATTCAAATTAAATCTAACTTTTTGGTTGCATAAAATGCAATGGAATATCTTTCATGGATTCTTTCTTTTTCAGAGTGTGATGGTTAGTCTAATTGTTAATTAATTAATGTCCAAGGATGTAATGAATTATGAAATATTGGCTAAACTCTTGTCAGGACTTGATCAGTGCCTCTTATGTGTCACTTTGTCTCCTAATAATTATTAGTATCTTAATTGGTAGTCTCTACCTACCAAACATCTTTCTTTGGTTGATCAATGAATTAATTTTATTCGGCCAAAAACTAGCTGTAAAAACAGCAGAACAGTATATTCCACAAGAAGAAAATAAAAGGGCATGCAGATCGAGTTGTGTTAGCAAGATTTTCTCAATTTGATCGATCAGTTTAAGCTAATCCAGAAATGCTGCTAATTGGAGCAGAGTTCAACAATCAAAGTCAGAGATACTGGGTCAAATTTAGTAGATAATTCTGGATGCTAGAACCTCAATTAGGAGGACCGTACTCAACTTGTAGTAGTGATTTAGAATAAAGAGATCCTAACAAAGAGAAACAAGAACTTCTATTGCTTTCAAGTATACAAGTCAAAGAGTTTGCCAATGAAAGCTTAATAAGTGTGCTACGATTGCTTGGTAGTTGGTACAATCAAATGGGTATTCACAAGCATGGTTTTGAGTTAACAGGCCTATGATTGAATTTTGGACTGAAAGATTGAACATGGGCTATGATTGAATTCCTTCGATTAAATGGGCCTATTGGGTTTATATGTACCTATATGTACCCCACCAATTTGTGGCCCAAAAGCTGCCTGGCTTTATTGGGTTTGAGTGAATTTGCATAGGCCTAGCAATCTCACTAACTCCCACTTAATTCATAGTGAGGGATGAAATAAATGACAGGAAGAGCTGAGAAAGAGGTGTTGCAGATAGTGGCCTTTGTTAAAACTTAAAAGTAATTAAACTGATGGAAGCTAGCATGCATGGTTTGGAGCTCAGTCAGTGTGTGAGTTACTGAGTTGCTTATCTAAACCGACAATGAGAATTCAAAGTCATACCTACTCATACCAACCAACCACCAAATATTCCTAACAGGAAAAACCTTTCTGCACCAAAAGTAAAGTGGCCTGTTGAAGTTGTATCCGTATTACCAAAACTGAACCAGACCAGAAAATTGACACCCCCCCACTCTCTGTTTGACCCTTTATTGGCAATCTACTCCATTGGTCAACCAACACCACCTTTAACTAATGTCCTCTCCTTTTTTCTTGACAAATTAAACATGATCATGCATTCATGCCCATTTCCACTTTCCATCTGAAGAGAAACCAAGTCTTTATTAATTTGACAGGAAATACAAATCAAACAGTAGTAATTAAAAGTGCAGTCCAGGAGGAAGATGAATTAATATGTTCAGGATGAATTGATATGTATTCCTAAGAAGTAGTGTTGGATAGCATTTGTGAATCTGTGATGGTTCACTTTAAAAGCAAAAGCAACTCCATCATTTTCAATATTAAATATTTGATCAATTAAATTTTAGATTAGCTAGTAATTACCACTCCACTTCACTCATGTTATTACTTATTAGATCCTCTATTACAGAAATTCACCTAAATCTTTATCTACTCTGTCTTGCATGTAATAATTGTATATATACACAATTTATTGTGAGATCACATGATTAACAAAAACTAAAAACTAATGTAATTGGAAATTTGGAACACCAAGTAGTCCTTAATTCATTTTAGCTGAAAATTTTGAATAAAAACTAGCCACCCAAATTGTAACACCATCCACTTGAGCTCCAATTTCACACGTGTATTGCAATAAAAATCTAAATAATAAAGAATTAAATCTTGGAAGGATTTATGGGCAAAGGGAGGGGGAAGCAGATCTTGGGAAAATCTGGGTAAATAAATGAGTCTCTCAGTTGATCTCAAATTGTCACACACTACTTGGCTTACTGCTTATCTTTCCATGGGAATCTTCAGTCCCACAACAGGGCTTCAAAAGTCATCATAAGACTTGAGGCAAAGGCAGAATCCGCCTACAAAAAATATACACTTTGTCAGTTTGTCCCCGCTCTTCTTCACTCTACTCAATATTCTATACTATATATTACTTATATCACTACAAGAAAAGTCAGTAAAGTATATTTCTCATTAGTGGCACGAAGTAGAGTGGTAATTGAGAACTTTAGTCCCTATTGTCTAATTGCTATCAATTTTTGTTAAAATCAAGACATTTTATTTCTTATTGCCTAATTGTCACCACATTTTATGTCACCAATAAAGATAAACTTTACTCACCATAAAATTTATCATGTATGCATACAATTACAAGCTTCTTACCCTATATATATATATAATATACTTCCGAATTCGTGTTTCTATTTTGGGTCTAATTATTGTCATGCTTACAACAATGTTGAATGTTCACTGGAAAAAAGTAAATGAATATGCATACATGCATTTTATTTCATTCTTTCTTTCTACTTAACTACAGTTTTCACATAAATAAGACTATTTAATTTAATAATCAATATAAACAAATTTTATCTCTATGAAAGATTGGTCAGTAACAACTTGTTGTTATGTGTAGTAGTATAATGAGAACAACATTGTTTATATATGTCTATAATTTTTTATTACGCGATAACATGATAGTGAAACACTGATACGTAATAATAGATATTTTTAATTATTTATGCCAACATGAATTCAATTTGTGAGATGATGGATGCAAAATTGCAAATGAAGGGCCACCTCATAGGCGTGAAGTGTGTCGAAGGAGACCTGTTGGAGGGACAAAGTCATAAATGCTCTCTCCTTTCTGTTTCACTGGGGATCCCCTCCCTACTACTTTTAGACACACACACACACACACACTCACACACAACACCCATCACCCTAGTCACCGTAGCCACTCAATCTTTTCCAACTTGAGTGGAGGACATCTTCTGTTCCATTCAAAATTTTGAAACAAACAAACAAGTTTTGCAGGCTTGCAGAGTTGCAGTCATTGACTTTAATCCATCAGTCAATACTCGTTTTTGGAGTTGGGTCCATATATATGCTACTATGCCCGTCCAGTCTAGTCTGTGCTGGACCATCGGACACATGGGCTTGTATACATGCGTGGTTAGATGCATCAATGCATGCACGGGACTAATCTGCATGCCAGGTGTTCGATATAATGTTCCAATGAGAAGTAGTTGTTGGATTGTGAGTGGCACCATCACCATGTAAATATGCCTCGGACTGACTCGTGCGGGTGCATAGGATATGGCTCGATCGATCGGTCCAGGCCCTCATGGGCTTGCCGGCAATCACGTGAAGTCCCCGAAGACCAAGGTCTTCTTTTCATTAATGTTGTTGTTCAAGCCGTGACAGAGTCACAGAGAGTGAGTGAATGAGAGTGCGACTCGACCAAAGGAGGCAATTTTTCTATGTGGGTTTGTTGGAACTTTGAATGCCATATTGTGTAGCCACAAAAAGGACCATACCATCACCATTTTCTAACTCCCTCTCCTTAATATTAAATTTAATCCCCAAACATAACCAAAACAAAGCACATAGGGAACATATGTTTTGTCTATTTTTCTAGCATCGGTGTTTTTTATTTTTTGTTATATGTTGTTTGTTGCGTTGTCACAAGGCTACTACTCTCCCCACCGCTCTATCTCTCTTTACTCATTACAATATGACAAAAAAAAGTTTATATTAACTTTCAACTAAAGATACGGTCTCCTTTCATGCATTTAATTAATTAATTATTTCCATAAGAATATGTATGCAATGCATCACATTGTTTGAATCATTAATTTCATCTATGCCGACTAATCGTAGCCACGGGTATTAGATAAACTTGGGATGGTCATAACTTAACAATATTAAATCATTTCAATAAAGAATGCTCTCCACATGTCCTATTGCATACATTGAATGAACACTTCCCCAAACTATTTGTACAAAAGTTTATATACTCTATAATATTTGTCACAAATCTAGGATCGATCCTATATATGATTTTAATTTTTGTGTTGTATGAGTTGCTTATGATGTAAACTGGGGTGGACCCACCCAGCTTTTAAGGTTTGACTATAACGTTTGTTACCCGAGTGCAAAATGCAGGCCCTCGATTCACTTTCAAAGTGAATGGGTCCGCCGGAAAGGCAGAGAAAGAAGGAAACAGAGTATGCAATAGTACAGTAATTTCAGCAGGAGCATGCAGCTTATAAAAGCGACACACTTCCAAATTCCCTGTGAGTACGAGATAGGTTTCATATATAAATACATATTTAATTAAGTTTAACAGTTCCCATTTTTACTATTAGAGCAAGTATTTTAAATATTAAATATGTTTATATGTTGTAGGTGTTGTAGGTGTTGGCACCAGTTAAGCATTCGTAAAGAAAAAGAAAGACTAGTGTGATTGGGTGCGCGTGAGAAGCTGGTAGCTGGAAATAGTAAGGGTGTGTGTTGGGGTTCAGAAAACAAAAGAGGTAGAAGGAACAGCGGGGCAAGTGGGTCGGTCAAAAGTGGGGCAATGATAGGGACACCCTCAGCCAATGTTCCCAGCACTGTGTCCCATACCCGCCCACCCCGGACTCTCTTCACCGTCCCTTTGTCCCATCCCAATTCCCAAACACACAAACTACTCCTCCATCTATATTAATACCAGCAACAAACCCAAATCCCTTAAACCCCAAACTCTCTCTCTCTCTCTCTCTCTCTCTCACAGTGATCACAAAGTCATCTCTTAAACCCCCTTTTATATTTTATTAATTGGGTGATCTTTGTTTGTTCTTGTTGGTTTTTTACATGGAGCTGCAACTGGGTCTCGCTCTTCTTCCAACCAATGATCCAATTATCAAAGAAGGAGGGTTGTTGGACTTGAACAACAACAACAACAGCTTTGTTTACGAGGCTAAGAAGGAAGTCTCATTCAGCTGCCTTAATGCTCCGTTGTTTGTGTCTAGCTGCTTTAAAACTAGTACTCCTACTACCACTGCTGCTGCTGATACTGCTATTAATGACACCAACATTAAGAAAAAACGTGGCTTTGGCCAAGCTTTTGAGCACAACAACGACAACAACAATAGTGTGCCTCGAACGCTGCCTTTGTTGTCTTGGAACAACCAACCAAACGATGATGATAACGGTGATGACCCCGAACACCAACACAACTCATCCCGCTTTACCATTATGATCAAGTACTACAACTTCTCTCTCTTTCTCTGGTTTTTTTTTTTTTTTAATCAAAATAGTGAGGATGATTTGATTTGATAAATGTTTGGTTTAATTTATAGAAATGATGGAGATGGTTTGGTGGGGTGGCCACCCATTAAGTCATGGAGGAAGGAGATGTGCTTTCACAATAACGTTAACCATGGGGTTGGGAATGGCTGTGGCTGCGGTGGCAGAGGATCAAACCACCCCGAGCAATACTCTACATTCGTGAAGGTGAAGATGGATGGAGTGGGAATAGCAAGAAAGATTGACTTGAGCCTCCATCACTCTTTCCAAACACTCGTACACACCTTGATGGACATGTTTGACAAATGTAAGTACTTAAATTGGACATTTTTGAGCCCCTCCAAAGAAACTACGTGTGCATTGAGTCATTGACATGTTCTGTTCCTGTTTTTTTTTGGTCAAAAGTTCTGTTCCTGTTTTGGGTTTAACAATTATTTGTCTGGAATTAATGGAATAGGTCACAAGGATTCGAACAACTATAAACTCACTTATCAAGACAGGGAAGGAGATTGGCTACTTGCTCAAGATGTACCTTGGAGGTATAATTAAATCCATTTGATTTTGATTCCATAAATATTGAACAATTTCATTCTAATGGAGGTCCATAAACAGAAGAAATTAAGTTGTAACTTCTAACTCATGTTTGAAGTTTGGTTGTGCAGAAGTTTCATGAAGACTGCGCAACGTCTCAAATTGGTTAAGAGGAGTGATTAATGGGAGTGACAGGACTGTGGGTCATCATCAAATCTGACTGTTTTGCTCTAGCAGAAGCCACCTTATTAAAAGACCACCCCATACAGCTTCTTTAATTCACATGAGTTTTGAATGACTATTTGTAAACTATAGATCATGTAGAGAATCCGAGTGATCAATTGTGTAACATATGGATCACCTTTAATTACGTACCCCGCAGTAGAAACATGTTTTATATATATTAATATAGCTAAATTTGCATATAATTTCTGATCAATCTTCTTTTCTTTGCTTCATTTTGTGACCATTAATTGCTACGATTAAGTTTTATTCAAGTGTTTTCTGATCGAGTTAGATCTCCGACAATTATCCAATTTTCAGTATCCACAAAATACTTCCAACATTTTCATTTCTCTATTTTTCCCTTTCGTTTGGCAACTTTGGAACACCCCAATACTCTGGGTTTTCTTGCAACAAGGACCACTCGATGGGCTTGATGAGCTAACAACTTGGGCCTTTGCTGAACTGTGTCAAATGCAGTGTGGGCTAATCTCATTTTCAAGTGATGCCCATTGCCACCACATTGACCCACCGAATTTGGTGACAGCAAATCTTGGGCTCATGTTGACCACACAATATTGAATTGTGCCCTCGCATTCAATGTACAATATCCGTATAAATCAATGGTTGGAATTTGCCCAAATGTGGCTAGGCTTCTGATTTACTACAATAACTTATTATAGAATTCACATAATTAGAAATAGGTTAATCATCTAATCTATCTGTTCAACAGTGAACACTGACGCTAGCAAAATTTAATATTCTATTGTTCGGTCTCTTTCGCTTGCTCAACTTAACTTCATAAGTTTGAGATCAATTATCACATCCAAAATTTTTTTGAATGGAATTGTTACGTTCAACCTTGTTTAATTTCTTTGTTATACCGTATACGATTCAAAGTCTGAAAGAAAGTCGCTGCCCTTTCATTCGCACATGAGGCAATAATTTTCTATTGCTATTGGAAATAGGCAAATAGCTACTTGATATTTTAATTTAAATTGTTTTAAACTTTCTAAGAGTATTCACAAAGGTGTTCAATGTAATTTTCTTGCATGAAATTGAATTAATTGATTAAAATTCACTTGTAGTGGTGCATTTTAATTCATTGCAATTGATACAATTACAATACAGAGTATATGAAATAGCACTCTGGTATAAATTGCAATAACACCAGACGGGTACCGAATGTCACATAGGTTTGCAAAAAAAAACAATTATAAAAGATAAGACTAATAAACAGATGACATTTAAAAAAAATATAATTATTGATCTGGAGCTATTAAATGACATCATTGTAATTAAAATTACAGTTTAATTTAATAAATGTCAAAATAATTCAATATTGCATTGAAGTATTGAACTAATGCCCTAATAAGACAATTTCATTAATTAAGAAAATACTAAGAATAATTCAAAGTATAGAAGGGCAATGAGTCATTACATAGACAAAGTCAATTCCTCCAGCGAGGACTCCAACGTCCAACACATAAACATCTGAAACCGCCACGATGGGCGATGACTCCTAAGTGTCACTGCCATAACTCATGAGTGACGACTATACGCAAATTACCAATTCACCTACGCTCAACCCCAGACCAGAGAAACCAATCAAACAATGCCACGTATCTTATAACTCACTTGTCGGACACGTGTCCTTTTATGAAAAGTGTTGATCCGAAACTGTACGATGATGTAGCTGCAGAGGA
Organism: Dryas drummondii; assembly: GCA_003254865.1. Classification (NCBI taxonomy): domain Eukaryota; kingdom Viridiplantae; phylum Streptophyta; class Magnoliopsida; order Rosales; family Rosaceae; genus Dryas; species Dryas drummondii. The sequence continues at coordinate 469,392 of QANW01001668.1, forward strand.
CCGCATGCAATCCGATTTCCGAAGCCTCCTAATTCCTACTTCCCTCGACCTCGCGTCTTCCCAGCTTCCCTAAATCTCTCTCTCTCTCAGCCTCCACCTTCTCCGTTTTTCGTTCTCTCTTGGCGGCATTGTGTGCGCATTTCCTCACCTTCTTCTGCAACTTCAACAAGGTCAATTTTTTATTCTGTAAGTACAATCATTCTCTGCTTTTCTTCTTGGTAAATTATTTATCTCCATGTTTCACTAATTTCACCAAGTTTTTCCTTTTGTTTCCGTACAATGCATTAGAGCTTCGATTTTTTTTAAAAAAAATTCTTCCCTTTTTGTTTTGGGTTTTAAAGAATTTGATGCATAACGAAAGACTTTGGCTTTTGTAGTTTTCTTTCTTACTTCGTAACTAGCTTAATTGATTATGCACTGCACTTTTCATATTCAAAATCTTGTCAATGTTACACATACCTCTATTATAACTGATCTTGCTTGCTGAATTTTGGGTTTCTGGGTTTGGTTTGCTTTTCTCTGTTCTATGTTCTTCTTTGATTCTCTAGATTGCTCGTTAGTTGTGGGCTGGTTCTTCTCTCATTTTTCTGTTGTTTCCTTTTATCATCCTAAGGAGGTTTGGCATTAGAAATGGTATTTAGTTTCAACACCACCTTACCCAGGTTAAAATGAAAATGAAATGGGAATTCACTAGTAAATCAATGAACTCTGTGCATTTTGACTTTCCAAGCATTATTGGTGGTGGGGTTGGAAACTAATTAAATGGTGATCAGATAATGGTATCAGCTTGCCTTGCATGAAATTAATTAGACAAGGTCCTACTTTTGGAGGAAAAATTGTTTTCAAAGCCATTGATGAGATGGAATCATGGAAGAAGTGGCTATAATGGAATGAAGAGGTCCACATCATTATGGTGGGAGTAATACTTTGTAGTCTCTTTTTTTTTTTTTTGAAGAATCTGTTTTATATATCTGAAGGGATTCTGACCCAGGTTAACATAATGCAACAATTGATCCGTCTTAATTGGGCAAATTTTATCTGTCAGTACAATTGGGAGATTTTATGCTTTGCACATGCGTTATAGTGGTTCTTTGAAACTGCTTCTAAGGGTCTCAAGGGGACTTTGGTTCCAGAAATCAAAGTCACAATTATGTGTGTACATGATATCAGACTATAAAGCCAACACTTCTTTATTCTATTTTTTGTTTATTCCAACTCTGTCTAGAATCCTAGGACTATTGATTTATATCAGATTTTGCCCGTATCTGGAAAAGTTGAATTGGTTATTTGCTTGTGATTTAGTGAGAGAATATGATTAAAGTTTCATTTTGGGGATATGCTCCTTCCCTTTTTGGCATTCAAAGCTGGGTTGTAACCTGACCAAAAAAGATATGGGTTGTAATAGTTTTCATTGAACTTTATGCAAAAGTGAGTTATCATGTAGTTTATCATGAAGATTATTTGCTATATTGTAGTATCTAATCTATATATTAATTTTTTGCAGGTGAACAACAAGATTGTGAGAGCAATGATTGTATTGGTAGTTGAGTTGGGACAAACATGTTAAGTACTACTGCTCTTGATCATTATCCTTCAAGGCATGGCAACGCGATCTCGCCGCTCTACTTCCAGACGAACACCACCTAAGTTCCTTTGTATCATACTACTGATAGTCGTGCCTATATGTGTATACGTACTCCTCACAAATTTCCGTAAAATTTCGTATTTCTTCCGACCACTTTGGGACAAGCCCCCAGCCCCTTTCATACACCTACCACACTACTATGCAGAAAATGTAACAGTGGGCCATCTTTGCCGCCTACATGGCTGGACCATGCGTGCCAATCCCCGCCGTGTTTTTGATGGCATCATCTTCAGCAATGAGTTAGACTTGCTTGATATTAGGTGGCACGAGCTTTATCCATATGTCACAAAATTTATTATCCTTGAGTCAAATACCACTTTCACTGGCATCCCGAAACCTCTCTTCTTTGCTTCAAATCGGAGCAGATTTGCCTTTGCTGAGGAAAAAATCATCTACGATGTGTTTCCTGGCAAAATTTTACCCCGGGGGTCGCATGCAGACCCCTTTGATCTTGAGTTAAAGCAACGTGTAGCTATGAATGCCTTAATTCGGCGTGCAGGGATTTCCTATGGCGATATTCTGATAATGTCTGATACTGATGAGATCCCAAGCCCCCATACTTTGAAATTGATGCAATGGTGTGATGGGATTCCACCTAAAATACATCTTGAGCTGAAGCACTACATGTACTCATTTGAGTTCCCGGTGGACTACAGCAGCTGGAGAGCTACAGCCCACATCTTTAGCCCCCATACCAACTACCAGCATTCACGACAAACCGATTACATATTGTCTAATGCAGGATGGCATTGCAGTTTTTGCTTTCGATATCTTAAAGACTTTGTGTTCAAGATGACTGCTTATAGCCACGCAGACCGTGTGAGGCGGAGAGAATTCCTGAATTATGAAAGAATTCAGAAGCGTATTTGTCATGGAGATGATCTTTTTGATATGCTGCCTGAAGAGTACACATTCCAGGAGTTGATTAAGAAGTTGGGACCAATACCCCGTTCAGCTTCTGCAGTTCATCTTCCTGCTTATTTGATAAAAAATGTAGACAAGTTTAGTTTCCTTCTACCTGGAGGCTGTTTAAGATCACAAAATTGAAGGTTTAATTTGTAGCTATACTAACCCTTACTTTTTTTTAGAAGGAAAGCAATTGTTCTGATCTTAGCTTCTTATGTAAACCCAAAACCTGGACAATAGTGTTAGCAAGCTAGCGAAATTAAGGATTTTTCATTTTCAAGACACAAGAATCAAATCCACACTGAATTATTGAAGTGATTGGCAATCGAATATCCATTACATGTTTGCTTCATTACTCCATCAACTGAAAGTGAGATTCTTGTAGAACAACTTTTTCTAATAAAGGGGAAATGACTAGTCTTCTACCTTAGAATCTACAATCCCCATTTTAAGGTTTCCAATTCATTTTATATATTACAACTTTTACCTGCTTTTTGCGTGCCATAATTGCCAGTTGCTACTTCAGTGAATAAACGATTATTCTCTATCATGACTAAAGTTAATTATGCCTCTAATAAAAGATTGGTATAGTTAATGAAGGCTCTTATCAAAAGAGTAAAAGAAGCCCCACTTGGCAAAAGCCAACTATTCTTACCTCAATATCATACCTATATATATGAAAGACATTTGGTCTACCCAAAAACTCTATTTCAAGTGTCATCAAGATGAGATATGAAAGGGGTAGAAGTGTAGAACATATGTTCAAATCTTGTGGGTAAAAAGAAAAAAAAATAAAAGTTGATACTATCGAATCATATGACACTAATTTGTCTTCTCTTACTAGTGTGAAACACGTGAACATGTGTGATGTTTTGGATGTGATTCGAAAACTATGGTGCTCTAACATTACTCTTTCTTTTCCTTTTTTTTTAAATTTTTTTTTTATGGTATTTACATGTAATTTGTATTAGATTAAGGAGGTTTGGAAGCTACCAGACATCAGACTCCCATGTGGTTGTAAAGGCTTTGATCGCCAAGAAAATAAATGAACCTCTTTCTTTAAAATAGGTGACAATATCAGTGTGGTTAATCTGTCAAATCGTTTAGACCAACAAGTTTGAAACTAGCGCATTAGCCAGCAACTCACCAAGGAAACAGGGAAAGTTTAGTTGGTTAATAAAACTTGTTGTAGCTATAGAAAGCTAAACAGGGAAAGTTTAGTATGATTGCATTAGAAAGCTAATTTTCAGACCCCAAAAAAAAAAAAAAACTTATTTTCAGTCTATCACAATTCACAAATTTGAAGTTAGAATGGGTTACTCATGCGAGTTTTTTAGGTTAAAGCACTGTACGAGATATACATACATTTTTAATCTTTGATTGTTAATAATCTAAATACTTTAATCTTTGACTGTTAATAAATTCACTTTTTTCGTATAAATATAAATTTTCTATTATAAATTTATTATTATTATATATTATATGACATACAAATACAAATATACAATACTAGGATGACCTCGTTAAATATAGCTCCAAAGTTCGAATTTTGTGGTTCAAATAGGTCTTCTCAAACTCAAAGCTCGAGCGCTGAAGTGGGTTTGGAGTTTGGACCATCATTTTGTTTACTATTATTATGAAGATGGCTAAATTTGTTTTGACTTTTGTGCAACCCTATATTATACTTGACAATAATATTTAATGCAATTGGTGTTTTGGAGGTCTAACCATTTTCACTTGTACTTTACATGATGACATTCGAGTTTCAGCCAAGCAAGATTATACTTTGTGTTCAGATTTTTCTAATTTGGTGGTCTTAGTTGTTAGGTCTGTCATCTGTGGTTCAATTAATTATAATGGATGGGTCACCATCGGACATGTTCTGATCATTGACTTTGAAAGTTAAAGCAACCCCGTAAGACACATTTCGGTCGCTAAACAATTCCTCTAAACACGATTATATCATGCTTTTAGAAAATGGCATCGATAAATGCAAGAAAATTCCATTACCACCACCAATGCACTGAAGCATCCAAGAAAATTCCATTGAAAGTGACATTTTCTAAGGACAAATGCAATGCGACTGAGTCTTAGTTTGCTCTTGCTGCATGCATGTTCTTGCATCCACCATTGTTTACCTGCTGTGCTGCCGTCTCATTCTCTCTTGGAAGAGGAAGGAATGTATTTACATACACCACACACGTACCATTAGGCATTATATAGCAACAAACAAAAAAAAACTATTATATATACTTGTTCATTATGTTAAGTAAAATCGTTTAACTGCTCTTCCACCGATTTATTTTTCGACCATGCTACATAAAGTAAGTTTCATCATATTCTATGATTTATGTAAGATCTCACAATATATAAATGAGAATTGGAAAAAATGCCAACTTCTATGGCAATTAACTATCAATATTATAAAAAATTATTCTGCGTATTCGATATATTATTATGTAATATAATCAATTCCATATATCATAATATGAGGATGCTATAAATATTATATTTTACTAATATAAATATATCATCAAATAATACTCTTACACGTTAAATTGATTACATCACGTGTGAGTATATCAGATATATCCAATAATTTTTTAAATATTAAAAATGTCACACATTATTGTTACATTTAAAAATCCGATGTCAAATGCTTAAAATGTCTTATTTAATTTGAAAGAAAAAAAGAGCAATATTAGAAATACTAATTACCACTTCAATTTTTTTATCATCAATTCATACGTGGTGGTTGCCTACTCGTATGATAAATAAGGTTTGGACTTCTTAGCTCTTACTATTATTTGCTCTTGAAATTAATAATGATTTATAGCCAAAAGGTAAATATTATCCCCGTCGGCTGTCCTAAAGGATAGCACTTTATCTACGGTGGAGGTGTAGGCATGTGATACTAGCCCTCCTTTTTCTAGATAAATACAAAGTGATCTGATTAGAACCGTTTAAAATGTCTTTCGTCAGAGCGAATTGACGTGTGGCTGTCATCCCACGTGAAAATGACTTGATAATAACAACTACATATCGTGGCACGAGAAATTGAGAATTCGGGTCTTTTCGTATTTAGCACTTTATTCTTGACGAGCATTTCAGTTCAGCACGCATTCATGTACTTACTTTTTTAAAGAAAAGAAAAAAGAAGAAAAAGGTTGTCTAAAATTGTTATTTACCACGTACTACTTTTATTGGATTGAGTGCACCAATTCAAAAAGTGTCTTAAAAAATATGTGCAAGCAAAAGAGTGGATTAAAACATTTTTCTTTGTACAAATCAAATCAAATGTGAGTGTAAATAAAAATCCGATATAAATCCAAATGAGTATTCAATTTGTAAAAAAGTCAATTATTACTAAGAGAATTATATACTTTGTCAATTATTCATCCAAAAATTTATAAATTTTAACCAAATACCATTTGAATAGATTGAAAAATTATGATCGTCTCATCAATTCGAATTATATTATTTGAAAAAAAAAAGATATTCCTTTAGAACTAAAACACAAAATTGAAACAACTATAATAACATGGCAAAAAACTAATTAAAGTCACTTCCTTTAGAGAGGTATGGTACATTTATATTTAATTTATAGAAAAAAATTTTGACATGTAACTATAGAAACAAAGCATGCAATGTAAACCATCCTTTATTAATTGCTCTATATCCTTCTCCTCCACCTCCATAAAGTAGAGAATAAATGACAAGAGAGAAAAATAGTGAACAACCACCCTAACAACTTTCACCAAAGATTGGAGGCAAGCTTTGGTTTGATTGTGGTTGAGTCACGTGCCAAAAGGGTATTACTTATTTAGTAAATATATTATGATGTTAGCTAGCTTGGTTGGCAGTAGAAGAAAATTGAGTTTTCTTATTTTAAGTAACTGAAAAAATTTGAGTATAGATGCAAAGTATTTCATGCCCAATATGACGAAAATGCACTGACAATTTCGGTCTAAAGTAACGCTTGCCTATGAGTTGGCGCGGTATGTCCCTTTTTGTAATTAATGCATTATCTTAACTCTTCAAAGTTTTTTATTTCATTATTTTAGGGTCCATTATTTCATTATTAGCCTTTTACTATTTTGACCTCAATTGCATATATAAGAGTTATATTTTCTTTCAATATTTAATACATACACCTATATGACCAGAAAAATATATTGTAAGCAGATGTATTGTTGGGCAAGTTATCAACCACGAACTACTCGCTTGAGTACACAATTTATATATACTCGCTATTTAACGTGGTGCGAGTCATTAGGCAACTTTCATGGGATTGACTAAATTCGTGATTATACATTTAAGGGAAAAAACAAAAAAGTATTAATTTCAGGGTTTAACCAAAAATGGAAGTTAATTGAGTGGTTTAGTTGTACTTGTACCTTAATTACTCTAGATTAGTCATTTGACAAGTGTACTATAACAGAAAATTTACTGAACAACAAAACAAAAAGCATTTTCCTTTCATTTCATGTTCGATCATATTAATCCATTACAATTATTATTACTTCACCAAATTGTCTTTCCCATTCTTATCTTTAATTATATTCCAAGTTTGATATATTTCATTTGTTTTTTTTAGAAAATATTTAATTTGTTTTTAATGCGGTTTCCACTTCATACATATAGGTTAGATTATTTTGATGCTACAACAACATTTATAATACAAAGTTGAAGGCTAGCTCCATTTGGATGAAATTTTAAAGAGTTAATCAATTTAGATTTTTAACAAGTTTACATTAGTAAGGAGAAACATAAAAAGTTGTAATACAATGTACATATATTTGAAATGCCTTTTTTATTTTTATTTTGCCATTCATTTGAAATGGATATATCCAACCTAATATTAGGAATTTTGAAATGACTAAGGGACAATTTGGTATGTTGTTAGGAAAAACAATTGTGAAGTAAAATAATTGTGAAATAAAGTCAGTTGTAAAGTAAACAGTTGAGTGTTTGATAAACTATGTTTTCAAAAGTGCTGTGAGTGCAAAAAACAGTATTAAAGTGTTTGGTAAATATTAATGTAAAAGTGTTGTGACTGTGTATAATTATTAAAATGGACATAATGCTGAAAGTGTCTTTCACATATTTGTTTGGTAAAACTAAAATGTTTTTTTACTTATTTTTTAAATTTGTGGCTACAAATTTTTATTAGCATTAATTTTTTTTAAGAACAAAATTATTAAATAAGTATGCATATTATTTTTTTAAATATATTATAATTTTAATCGTACAAATAAAATATCATAATTAATTATCACAATATAAAATATAACTAACAATTGACATACTTTTTAATTTAAAATAAACAAATAAAAATTAATAACATAACATGCTCTAAACCAATCACGCGTCTAAATAGCTCCTAAATCAATGACAACTAGCTCTATGATTTTTTTGTTAATTTTATCTTAAACAAAGTAATTATGCAACTGATCATTTCTCAATTGAGTTATGTTAGATGTATACTACATTAGTATTAGATTTTTAAGAAAAATGGGACTCATTAGGTTCTACCTCTTTAATTACATACATGATTGAAGCATAAACTATATTTTCCAGTGAAAATTTAAAATGGGTGGTTAGAATTTACTCAATAAAACTTTTTTTCATGATAAATTGCAAAAATAATCACACCATTGTAACTTCATATATAATAATATGATAAGTTAAATTCCATAATCCAAATAGAGAATATAATCTACATCCGATAATAAGATAATAAATCCATTCATATAGTGATATAAGTCAATCTAATGCGATGCTAGTATAATAGTAAGTATGATACATATTTGTTACTCCAATCTATCATCATCATAAATGTATTACTTTCACCTACCTTAACCACTTATAAATAAACTTAACAATTTGATTAATAAATGAAAAAGCATCATAAGCTATTGGGTTGAGTGAGGTAAGGATTAGAATTAGGTTAAATCTTGGATTAGATTCCCTTCAATTTAATAAAAAAAGAAAAAGAAATATTACCAATCAAGGGGTGAAGGCAATTTTAACGTAAGTAGTAAGATATTAATACAAAATTTATAACAATTATCTTAGGATAAATTATTCTGTATAACCGATATATTGACATATGATATAACAAGTTTATGTGTTATAATATGAGTGAATGTTATTAATATTATACCCTACTAATACAAATACATCGTTCAATAATACCCTTACACGTTGGATTGATTATACCACATAATAATATATCAGTTATATCCTATAATTTTTTTTATATTAAAAAAACCACAGAAATCCAGCCGAAAATAAATCCAAATCTAGCGTATACATAATCGTATAAGCACACTGGATTATCACTCATAAGTCATAAGCTGATATTCCGTCGTGTTATAAGGACATGTGCTTATCAGACCACTTATCATTCCAAATACATCTCATCTCGTTCTCGCTCACGCTATTTAATTTGTCTGCTACCATTTCTCTCTCTCCTCCAAATCCCTAATCCTTCTTCTTCTTCTTCTTCTTCTTCTCCGTATAAATACTTGAGCTCCACAAGACCAAAATAAAGAAAGCTAGAGAGAGAAAGTAGAGCGAGAAAGCTTGCAAACCCTCCGATCTGGGCCATCGATATCATTCAAGGTACCTGCTTTTCCTTCTCATTTTCCTATCTGATTTTGTTCGGTCTTAAATTTTTAATTTATTTTTTTATTATTTAATTTTGCGAACTGAAACCATTTTTTTTTTTTTTTAAATTTTGCACGTGATATAGGGAATTTTGTTGTTGTAGTATTGTTGAAATTGAATCAAAAGGGTTTAGATCTTTGACTAAATTAGGCTTGGCAGAGACGAAGATGTCCTCTCTTAGCAGAGAGCTCGTGTTTCTCATACTTCAGTTTCTGGACGAAGAAAAATTCAAAGAGAGTGTTCACAAGTATGCTCAATTTCCTCTTACTTTTGTTATTTTTATACATATTTATATATAAACATGTATATGCTTGTTTATCAGTATATATGGTAATTTGCTAGTTTTTTTTTATTTATTAAATTAAATTTATTTCAATTTTAATTTATTATTATTGTGTCTCTTCAAAAAATTTAATATTATTGTGATTGTGGGTGTGGAGGTTGGAGCAAGAGTCAGGGTTTTTCTTTAACATTAGGTATTTTGAGGATATGGTGACAAATGGGGAGTGGGAGGAGGTGGAGAAGTATTTGTCTGGTTTCACAAAGGTTGATGATAATAGATACTCTATGAAGATCTTCTTCGAGATTCGCAAGCAAAAGTACCTTGAAGCTTTAGACAAGTAGGTGCTTTAATATTTTTTGTTGAATTACATTTATGGTAGTATGTTTTATCCCTGTTGATTAACTTACTCCATTTGAAAATTCATTTGACCCTATTATTAAAAAGTCAATAAATGATTGTTGTAGGCGGGATCGAGCAAAAGCCGTGGAAATTTTAGTTAAGGACTTGAAAGTGTTCGCAGCATTTAATGAAGAACTTTTTAAGGAAATTACACAGCTGTTGACTTTGGATAACTTCAGGTGACAGAAAAATTGCCTTGTATTGTTGTTGGTGGCTGGTTTGTGTTTCTGTTATGTTTATGACAATACGCGTTTTGGGTATTCTTTACTTTTCAGGGATAATGAACAGTTATCTAAGTATGGTGATACTAAATCTGCAAGGGGTATTATGCTTGCTGAACTGAAAAAGTTAATAGAGGCTAACCCGTTGTTTCGTGATAAACTTCAATTTCCTACTCTGAAGAACTCGAGATTGCGGACTCTTATTAATCAGAGGTCCTTGAGAAGCTCCTGCCTTGTGTGTCTGAGACTCTATATATGTTCTTGCCTTAATTTTGAGATATCTGGTTTCCTAACTTTTGTGTCATTACAATTGCAGTTTAAACTGGCAGCATCAGCTTTGTAAGAACCCAAGGCCTAACCCTGACATAAAGACCCTATTTGTAGACCACAGTTGCGGACAACCAAATGGTGCCAGGGCTCCGTCCCCTGTCACTAATCACTTAATGGGGGCGGTCCCTAAGACAGGGGGTTTCCCACCACTGGGCGCTCATGGAGTAAGTAAACCAGAAAATATATTGTTTGTAAGAAGTCAAACTTTCTTTAAGTTGAAGTTTGAGTGTGGGTGTATATGCATGTAGCCCTTTCAGCCCACACCAGCTGCGCTTCCAACATCTCTTGCTGGATGGATGGCAAATCCATCACCTGTGCCTCATCCCTCAGCGTCTGCTGGGCCTATTGGTTTGGCTGCAGCTAACAATGCAGGTATTATAGTATTACTGGCTGTTTGTAGAGCACTTTTAGTGGTTTCAAACTTTCAAATACCTTAAGTGGCAAATTTGATAGGAAGCCTTGTCCATTGTTATGTTTGTTCTAAATTTTACAAGATACATTGTATGTGCCAAACAAATGTGTTACACATTTAATTTCCATGTTCCTTTTTGGATTCCATAGCTTCCTCTTAATATCTCTTGTCTTTTCCATCCCATGTAGAGTCTATCTTTCTTCTATATATTTTTATGTACTTGTGTGCTATTCTTTTGGTACTTCCTATGGAAGTATTTATGAAAAAAGGTGACCTAGTTTGGTCGGCAAATTGTGAGAGCATGGAAGTCTGACAATACTCTGGTGTATTGTCTTTGTTTGAAATGTTTATGACAAATTCCCTTTATTTTGTTTATAACACTTTCTTTTTTAGTTTTGTTTTTAAAATTCCAACTGATTTGTTTTTCTTTTTACTCTATGTATTTACTTATCATGATAGCAGCTATCTTAAAGCGGCCTAGAACTCCTCCTACCAATAACCCAGCTATGGACTATCAAACAGCAGATTCTGAGCACGTACTGAAGAGATCAAGACCTTTCGGAATAACAGATGAAGTATAAATCCATCCGTTATTTTTTGCATATTCTTTTTACCCGATAGAAGTATGAGTTATAATACTAAATTTTAAGTTTTTCGTTCTTTTAATGTACATTCATTTGGCTATGTAATATTAAATTATTTCCGTTATTGCGAAGTTATTTGTCTTTCTCAACAAATTGTTCCCTAAAATTTTGCTAGCTATATGGTAAATTTATGATTATGCAATATACCAGAACATGGATTGATAAAAAAGGGTGCTTTGGATTTCTGATGAGGCACTGATTAGGCAATTATGCCTATCAGTTTTGTTATTTAATTTGCAAAGCAGTGAGCACTCTGTTTCAGTTTTCACTTTAGGTACCTGGATTAAAATAGAAACCAGTTTAAGCATTATTAAAAGGGAGAGAGCTAACTACAACTGTTTGTTTTGAAGTCTAACATAATTAAAAGTAAAACTTATGCTTGTAATCTAATGCAATTGGCCCTGCATTACATAATTTGTGATGGGCAACGATCAAATTGATGTCAAAGACCTGTATCTAGGCTTTATTTAAAAGAAAAATTTCAAGTTTCAACTTCTTAGTTTATGCAATTGATTCTTTATTAACTTTATTTCTAACAGGCCAATAATCTGCCAGTAAATATTCTGCCTGTCCCATATCCTAACCAGAGCCACGGTCAGAGTTCGTTTTCATCTGACGACTTGCCCAGGTCTGCTGTTATGACTTTAAGTCCAGGTTCAGCTGTCAAGAGTATGGATTTCCACCCAGTCCAACAAATTCTACTTCTTGGTAAGCTCCTACTTGTTGAGATAGCTGATCCCCAATTCCCATTCGGAGTTGATTATTGTTCTTATATATATATATGTATTATTTTTCTACTTCATTTTCTTTGAATGTTGGATGTTAGCTGTTACGTTTTTAGTGATTAGTGATTTCATCCTTTCAGTTGGAACAAACGTGGGAGATGTCATGGTATATGAGCTACCAAGCCATGAAAGGATTGCTATTAGGAACTTCAAGGTCAGGGACCTTGGAGCATGTTCAGTGGCTCTGCAGGTTTGGCTTTCGGTTCTATATTTATTTGACATTTAATATCATATGGACGCTTCTTAGAGTCGTCATTATTTGTCACTATTATGAGTAAATATTTCCCTTTCAATTGTCCGGTAGGCATCTTTGGCCAATGATTATACAGCATCAATCAACCGCGTGATGTGGAGTCCTGATGGAACACTTTTTGGTAAGTGTTAGTGGCCTTGTATATGTATTGTCTGTTTAATACTGTTCTCCTTTTGTGAAGTAGACATCTGCTAGTTCATCACAAGAAAACGTTATCCAGAAATAGGAAATGGACCTTAAACTGGTTATGATAACTCAGGTTTCTACTGCAGGTGTTGCATACTCCAAGCACATTGTGCACATATATTCCTATCATGGTGGTGATGATTTACGAAATAACCTAGAGGTTTGTTCCATTTACTATTCCCTTTGAAGTTAGTTATCTTGTCGTTTGCACTTTTTAATCTCCCATGATTTTTCCTTTTACATTAGATGTCTCATTTTTCATATGGGGGGGTAATATTGACTTAAGCTCTGCTGAGCGTGTCTTATTGTTTTCAGATCGAGGCTCATGCTGGCAGTGTTAATGATCTTGCTTTCTCATATCCAAACAAACAGCTTTGCGTTGTCACTTGTGGCGACGATAGGGTCATAAAGGTTTGATCTATGAATTAACTAATTTTAATGTGATTTTGCCGATGCAATGTCATTTATGATTGTTCAATATTCTGCAGGTGTGGGATGCAGTCACTGGGACTAAGCAGCATACTTTTGAAGGCCATGAAGCACCTGTATATTCTGTCTGTCCACATCACAAGGAGAATATCCAGGTAATGTCTATTTCATCTTATCATGTAACTCATGTTGATAATATGGCATGCAAAATGAAGATTTTTGGTTCTTTTGTATCCCACTATCCCCCAAACCCAAAAGAAAAAAGCTATCTTTTATAAAAACAAACTGAAAATTATATAGATTCTGTTTTCTCCCGTCATAAATTAAATGGGGAATCTGGATCACATATTACTTAACAGCAGGTATTTTATTCAAAGATCTGAACATCAATGGAATCCGACTCAAGACAGAAGTATGGATAGTTAAATTAAAACCTTTCTACAGATAGGTGAATTGATCCATATTAGTCATAAAATAGAAAAGACAATTGTATTTGGGAGGTCCATGACGACAGAAGTCCCATATTATTTTAATTATTTGTAACTTTGCAAAATTATATAGCTGTTTGCGTTAAAGTTCTAAATTCTAATTTCCTACTATTTTTTGTTCCAGTTTATTTTCTCAACAGCAACTGATGGGAAAATAAAGGCATGGTTGTATGATAATATGGGCTCAAGAGTTGACTATGATGCACCAGGCCATTCGTCTACCACTATGGCATACAGTGCTGATGGAACAAGGTTGACATAATTTCTGCACCCTTTACAAAATCTTTCTTCTTTTAGTCATGTGATATTTATTGTTATTATAATAATAATAATTATTATTATTTTTATCTATGATATTATTATGGACATCTTTCTATGATCTCTGAACAACTAGGTTGTTCTCATGTGGGACAAATAAAGAAGGGGATTCATACTTAGTGGAATGGAATGAAAGTGAAGGAGCTGTAAAGCGTACCTTTCATGGTCTTGGGAAGCGAACTGTTGGGGTAGTGCAGTTTGATACCACTAAGAATCGGTTCTTGGCTGCTGGTGATGATGGATTGGTCAAATTCTGGGACATGGACAACACTAACCTTTTGACAAGTACTGATGCAGATGGTGGATTGCCGGTAGGCATTAGTATTACACCTTGTTTATTATTATATTTTTCAATAAAACCATTCCTCCCAACTAATTCATCATCATCTCAAAAACCTGCAGGCTTCTCCTTCTATTAGATTTAACAAGGAAGGAATACTGTTAGCTGTCTCAACGAATGACAATGGTATTAAAATTCTAGCAAATTCAGATGGAATTAGGTTGCTAAGAACTGTGGAAACTCATACATTTGATGCTTCCAGAGCTGCTTCTGTGGCTGTTGTGAAGGTAAAGCTTCATCTTGGCATATCTTGTTCAAATTCGTTAGGCTAATGAACCGTTATTATGCAGGTGCCCACAATTGGAACATTTGGTTCTTCCAACATTACTGTTGGAACAAGCATTGGAGATCGNAACATTACTGAACAAGCATTGGAGATCGAGCTACTCCAGTGGCGGCCATGGTTGGATTGGTGAGTGTCATGATCTCTCTCATGGGTGGCTGGCTCA
>QANW01001668.1:484190-494363 GCA_003254865.1 Dryas drummondii
TTTTTTTTTTTCCTTTGTTTCTTTTTGGAATTCGTGTAGAACAATGACAGTCGAAGTTTGGCCGACGTGAAACCTAGAATTGCCGATGAGTCGGTAGAAAAATCCAGGATCTGGAAACTGACTGAAATCAACGAACCATCACAATGCCGATCACTGAGGCTCCCTGATAATTTAACAGCAATGAGGGTATTGATTCTCTTTTTGTCCAACTTTGCTATATTTATCAATTTTTATTGCATTATGTCATAGACTTTCAAATATTTGATCTGCTCGTGCCAATGTTAACATAAAGATACAGGAGTTAAACTGATTTATATGTGAATTTTTGTGGTTTATTCCGTTTTTCCCCTTTGTGCATCATGCATGCTACGATTTGTAGCATATATAAGGAGCAATGTATAGTAAAACCTCATACTGTTTATTTAGAGTATATATTTTGGAAAGATTTGTGAGTTGCTCTTTTGAGCATTGGACTTGTATACAAATCAAAAGTGATCTTTTGGAAAGATTTCTGATTTCTTTTAAGACAATTCGATAAGAACGTTGCATGGTGATTATCTGTATTCTATGCATTTGATATTTTTTTCCATTGAAACATTGCCATGAGAACTAGGGATATTTTTGCTGTCAATCTCTGAGATATGGATAATTATTTCAGGTTTCTAGATTAATTTATACAAATTCAGGACTTGCCATATTGGCATTATCATCTAATGCTGTACATAAGCTCTGGAAATGGCAAAGAAATGAACGAAACACAACAGGGAAGGTATTATATTTCCTATACTAGATGGTTGCAATTAATTTTTTTGTGTACGTATTCTTGAACTTGCCATTTACAAAAAAAGTCTCTCTTGTAGGCTACAGCTAGTATTGTACCACAATTGTGGCAACCAGCTAGTGGAATATTAATGACTAATGATATAAGTGATACAAATCCTGAAGATGCTGTTCCATGCTTTGCACTTTCAAAGAATGACTCTTACGTTATGTCAGCCTCAGGGGGGAAAATTTCCCTATTCAATATGATGACATTTAAGGTACATGGTTTCCTCTATACATTTCTCTAATTGGATACATCTAGTGTACTGGTTAATTAATTTATGGTAAGATACTGAATATACATCATGTCTGGAACTTTTGATAGAACTATGCACAGGACAATCTCACTTGAAAGAGTGCTTCTATTACCATCCTTCAAAATGCTCACTCCACCCACCTTCTTTCCCCACCTCTTTTGAAATTGAAAACAGAAATATCATTCTAAAATACCCTTAAACCCTAATCATATATTTTAGTTTTTTTTTGTAATTAACAATTTTTAAAGGGGGGTAAGATTGAGAATTATGGGGGTGGTAATAGAAGCACTCCATTTGAAATTGTATTATATTTTCTTGTAATCAGACGTAGCTCGTTTTCTTTGGGTTGCATGCCCATTAACCTTACTTCTATGATGTTATATTCATTGTTATGCTTCCACTATTGTAGACAATGACAACATTCATGCCCCCACCACCAGCTGCCACATATCTGGCATTTCATCCTCAAGACAATAATATCATTGCCATAGGCATGGAAGATTCTTCAATCCAAATTTACAATGTTCGGGTTGATGAGGTCTCTGTTCACTGAACCTTAAATTTGTTAGTTGATGATAGCTGGAACATGGGGATTGCTTACAATCTGGATGCTTCCTTTTCACAGGTTAAAACCAAGTTAAAAGGTCATCAGAAAAGAATAACAGGCCTTGCCTTCTCCCATGTTCTTAACGTGCTTGTATCTTCGGGGGCTGATTCCCAGGTATGAATATTAGACTCTGTGCATGTTGGTGTGTTACTATAAAGCGATAAGCCATGAACTGGCAACAAACAGCAGTAACTTATCATGAGAAGCCAAACCAAAAGGATTGATGTAGTTTCCAGATACTTTATAGTTCAACTTCATAGCGAACTGGTTCCCTTGTATTTCGCAAATCACGTGGAAATCATTTCATTGGTGTAACCTTAACTGGAGAATGCATTTCTTGAATGCATCTCTTGAGAAATGTGGTTACTTAGTCCTTGCTTGCCTCATGCAGTTGGCCAAATGCAGTTGTCGTTTGAGTCTCTTACTTTTAACTAAGAGAGTCTTGTGTTTCTTTTCTTGCACTTAATGCAAGAGAAGCAATAGTTTAACAACTGAATAGTCTTGTGTTGCCTACTAAAGTTATAAAGTCACCAATGCTTTTATTTTTCTTCGCTGCAGTTGTGTGTTTGGAACACGGATGGATGGGAAAAGCAGGCTAGTAAATTCCTTCAGATTCCAAATGGGCGAGCTGCTGCTCCTCTTGCAGATACCCGAGTTCAATTTCACTTAGACCAGATACATTTGCTGGCAGTTCATGAAACACAGATAGCCATCTATGAAGCACCAAAATTAGACTGCCTCAAGCAGGTGCAGTGGCTTTTTTTGTTTAACTTGATATCAGTATACAACTATACATCTTATGTTTTAAGTTTTTAGTATGTTTAGTCAAATTTTTATATTTTCTTTTATTGTTATAAAATTCATATTAGTTTAGATTAACAGTCAACATGAAAATATAATTTATTACATAGGCTTTGATCATTGCATATATAGAGCATTAGCATAAACAAGCATTGAGATCAGTTTTGAGATGATTGTGATATTCTGGTGGGTTAATTGTTTGCTTTTACTTTGTTATTTGGGATTTTTAGTTAGTGCTACTGGCATTTACGGAACTATGTTTCTCATGTAGTGGGTCCCGCGAGAAGTTAGTGGTCCTATCACACATGCTGTGTATTCCTGTGATAGCCAGTCAATTTATGTTAGCTTTGAAGATGGAGGTGTGGAGGTTCTCACTGCTTCAACACTTAGATTGAGATGCCGAATATTACCTGCTGCTTATTTACCTCCAAATCCAAGGTATGTTTGCCTGTCAATATGAAATTGTGAACACCAATAGATATTCTTTCCCTTTTAAAGAAAAAAAAAGAAAGAAAATTGTTCTTCCTTCCTTTTTGCCCCCCATGATATTTGTGGTCTTTCCTGTTTTGTAAATAAAATAACTAACAACAACAATTTTAACAGCTTGAGAGTGTATCCTCTTGTTGTTGCGGCACATCCTTCCGAACCCAATCAATTTGCACTAGGATTTACGGATGGTGGAGTCCATGTACTTGAGCCATTAGAGTCGGAAGGTAGATGGGGCACCTCCCCTCCTACTGAAAATGGTGCCGGGCCTAGCACCACTTCTGGAGCAGCCGGTTCAGATCAACCCCAAAGGTGACAATACCATGTGCATTCTTTCCACCAAAGAGACCTTAAGTGTATGTATCTCTTCAGCGTCATCCCTTTCCCGGTCTCACTATATTTTATTTTTTTGGGGGGAAGCTCTGGATTTAGGTATTATAGTTTTAGGATACTTGAATTAACCCAGTAGAATTCGTTATAGTGGCATCTGAAAACAGGTTGTCGTGAGGCAATTCCCCTCATTTAGGATAATTGGAGAATTTTGAATTTATAGTGTAAATTTTCAAAGCAGCAGAGCACGGGGCAGAAGTTTGAGAGCAGACAATGAGGGAATTTGACAAAAGATTTTAGTTGCTTTGGTTGGGGCCCAGATTATTCCTAAAGTCATTCAGTAATCGTAGAATTTCTTTTAATTGCGAATCAGACAAGAGTCAGTCATTTGTTTATGATTTGTAATTTTCTGGTGTTAAATAAGAAATCAGCTCTTTGCAACAATGTGAGTGTATTCTTCTTTCGTTAAATTTCTCGTTAGTCAACTCATGATTTTCACTTGCAGTAGATTGTAGATTTTCCCCTCGCAATTGTTATATAAACTTTTACAAGATTTGGGTTTTCAACGAAGTTGAATGGTTTGAGCCTGAGCAACGAAAGTGGGTATTTTCCTATTATGTAATAGTCTATGAAACTTCAAAGATCTCTAATATAACAAACTAGAAGACAGAAAAAGAGAGCACTTTTCTTCAAATTAGTTTTGAATCGAGAGGGAATGGAGGCTTCTGCACTTAACTAAGGTAATGCAACCGGAAGTTATATCTCAGACAGTAAAAGTCAATAATAGTAAATCGAAGAAAAGTGCAGAAGCCTCCATTCCCTCTCGATAGAAAACTAATTCATAGGGTTTGGTTTTAAAATTTAAATAATATATATGAAGGCCCCTTGCAGGTCTGCCGTCTCCACGTTCTGGTTCTGAACTTCTAATTGCTCCGTCTCTCCGTCTCTGCGTCTTTATTTCATAATTGTCATATATATCAACTTTGTATGAAGGGCGGTGGTAGGAACATGGCTGCTGCTGTTAGGACGATGAAGATGAAGCCCAGCTGTGGTACGAACATGGCTGCTCTGAGATAAAATCTGAGATGGCTGAGAAAACTTTCTACTTTGTTGGGTGTGGTCATGGTTGGTTGGCAGGGCTACTAGAAGAAGATGAACCAGACGAGAGCAATGCCGATGGATCCATTGAGCTTCTTTTTATTTTTGTGGATGATTATAGTCCATCCATGTCTGTTTTGGCTTCAAGGTATGCTGGGTGCCAACCAAATTCCATGTACTATGTCGATGACACAAGTCCTATAATAGAACGGATGCCAATGCCAAAGAGTCCTCATATGAAGAACTTAGAGGACGCAACCAGGACACAACGCCAGGACCTGCGCTTTGGTTTACGCAACCCGTTTAAATGTTTAATGGACTCTTCTTCTAGCTGGCTAGCTTCCTGTTCATTATCTATCTTAATTTTAACGATATTTATGTTTAACTCTCTATTAATTATTATTTGTGCAAACTTAGATTAGAGCTAGGCCATGTCCAGTATCTCTCTTTCTCTCTCTCTCTATTCTCTATATTTATTTTATGTCTCACTATTTAGAATTTTGGAGTATTACTTCTCATTCCCACCTTTTATCTCTCTCCGTTCCATCCATACATTCTTATAACTTGGGAAGCGTGTGTTGTGCTTGTTGGGTCTGGAGTATCGGGGATACATGGTCATGACAAAAACAATTAATGTCAAAATTGCCAGATTGAAAAAGGTCAAAAAAAGAATAGCACCAAAAAAGAAAAACAAAATCAGTTTCTTATCAGCGTTAAGACTGAAATCGCTTCATGATCCAAAATAGACTGAACACAGTAAACACAAACAGTACTTCACACGACATGTTGATGCAACTTCAGTAGTACTGAGACTAACCATCTAATTCCGTCTTCGGCCAGATTTTGTTTGTCTCCTGGTGTTGGCTGGAGAAGATTGCTTCGAGGGTACAGGTAATAGTGTTGCCCCTTGGATGTCATCAGAATCCGTCATGTCATTAAGTGTTTTTTGCGCTTCAATATAGACTGTAAGATCTCTAATCTGTGACCATCACCTAAACTTGATAAGAAATCAACACTTCAAAATAGTTGCACACAAGCAGAAACTTGTAAATTGCAATACCTGTTCTTCCAAATCCAGTATCTTCTCATCTCTTAACTTCAGTGATGCAACTTCCCTAAAAGAACAAGGAGTTAAATCAATGAGGATAAAAGTAGGAAAGAATTCAATGCCACTAATAAGCACAAAATTACATTTATGTACACTGTTCAGAATTTATAGACACATCACACCTAATGACTTATCCTTGGAGGGGAAGGGGGGGGGGGGCACAGACTAAATGGCTTTCTACGGTTTGCATTTCTGATTTTGACAAACCCCTTCTTGCATCATGGTCCTAGGTGTTACCATTCAAACAAGGGGGAATTCACATCTATCAATGCAGGAGAGGAAACATTATGTACCTCTCTTCAATTTCCTTGAACTTGTTACGCCAGGTCTCTTGGTCCTTGATAAGCTTTCGGTTGATCTAAGAACACAACCAAACACATGAAAACAGGCACAATAAATAAACTATCAGAAAAAATGTTATGAAAATCACACAAATGTACATTCCAAAAGATAAATCTACCTACGCCAAAACCCAAAATAACAATAACTTAACGGAGGAGCAAATTACAACTCACATCTGCAACAGCATTTTTTTCCTCAAGACCTTTCTCCAGCATGGTTTGAAGATCCTGCATCTTGGAATTTACAGCCTTCTCCACTGCTTCAGAAATTGAACTTTCCCTTTTAACTTTGGCCTCCATAAGCAGAGATTCATAATACTGAATTAAAAAAGAGAGAGAGAGAGAGAGAGAGAGAGAGAGAGAGAGAGAAAGAGACGTAAAGATTAAACCAAATAATTGGAAGTGAAAAGAATTCTCTTATATATATATATATATCAAGAAAACATTTCATAGGCTACTGAATGTCAGCGTATACTTATCACTTGATCAACAGCAAATTGGGGAGAGGGAAAAATAAGAACACAAAGAACGGGTTAAGGGTGGGGTTTGGAGACAGCCTACTTGTCTTTGATTCTCAAGCTGACTTGCAAGAAGTCGATTATACTCATCTACAATCTGTTGTCAAGTACAAGAGCTAAAGATCAGTTAGTGTGCATAAGCAAACCAAAATTATGGATAGTGCTAGCTAAAGTTGAAATAAGACACAGAATGCGTTAACCAATTAAACTGAACCAGACATAGAAGTGTAGGTTCAAACCCAATCCATACTAGCAAATTTGAAAATGAAGATTTAGACATCCATAAGTTCAGAAGAATTTTTTTTAAAAGGAAATACATACAGTTTCAACTTTGCTGCTATAGAGGGCTCCACTAATTCCAGAATTGTCACTACATTCACAACTGTCACAATCTCCTTCAAGTGACATAAAGCGAGAATCCATATCAGTTGCTAGCTTGCCATCAACTTTCGATTGGTTCAGGCGGTGAACATAAGCATCACCGACATAATCCCAGATCTGCTGCCTGTTCAACTCAAGAGAATAGCAATGTTGTGTATCCTTCCAGTGCCTAACAGCATGGCCTTCTTTATATCTTTTTTAAAGGAAAAATAAAATATCAATAATTATCTGTACCGGACAAATTAAGATAAAGTCATAGTTCTTTGGAGACAGAAGTTATCAAAGTAAGAAGAAAAAAGACCACAGCATCTTTACCTTCCACATCCTACAAAACCACATATTACACACACCCAAGGATTCTCCAATATTCCACAGACAGAGCAAGCTGGTTTTTCATCCTGCTGCTGACATAATCGGCAAACCTGGTGACATACAAATATTAAATCAGCGACTTTCTTCAACATAGTTGCATTCTCCAATTTTACTTGAGGCCTAATCCATACGAAAAGGCTGAAATGGTGGAAAAGCCTCAAACACAAAACAGTGTACAACAATCTGCAAGGTCTAGAAAACTAACTAATAAAAAATATAGCAGTACATGCAAGTAATAATGGAAATATTACTTGTGCAGTCATCAATCCTCTCAACCAAGATATCTAATAAACTTATACACATACAAGGAAACTTTGGAATAGAGAACCAGCTCACCTGGCATGATAAATACGTCCACTTTGAAATGCAGGGACATTGAAATGAATGGTCACAAAGTGTACTCGTGATTCCACTAGTGTCTGCGTCCAACCTCTCTAAGTAGGATAATTAAAAGTATATATCAGGCACAAGAGTATTATCATTCTGCACAACAGTAAATTAAAAGTAGGATAATACACCTTCATCCCCCCCACCCCCCAAAAAAAAATTGTGACCCACCAAGGCAAACTGGGCAGGTAGGCAATTCAGTACATCCTTCGGGAGGAGTCCCAGCAATTTCAGCTGAATCTGTGTACTCCACAGAAAGCAGAAACAGAATATGGCACACCTCAGCCTGAAAATATATATATATATATCAAAGCAATTAAACACACATAAGCTCAAGATGAATAATATCTGTCATACATGCAATGAAACCGAAAAAGAAAAAGGCTTGACAACCTCGCCAGGCGAATACTTCTTCCCATTAAAAACGCAATAAAATCCATCTGCCGTCATCTGATTCATAAGCCTAATCAAAATACTGTACCGATCTTCCATCCCATCGTTCCTAATCCAATTAAACAAACACTAATTCAGACTTCGTCCGATGGCTAAGCAAATGCACACAGATATTAGTGAGACCTAAATTTCAAACAAAGGCATTAAACACTGAACTGATCCTAATGCAAAGACCTTTTTTCTTTTTCTATAGTACAAAGAATTGTTCTTTTAGATTTCTAGATCAAAGTACTGCTCTTTTTTCAAATTTTACTTCTTATTTATGAAAATTGAAGTAAAATCTATCCCCATGTGTAAACAAAACCCATTTTACAGAAACCAAATTGAGGGTTTTGATCAGGCAACAAAACCAAAACCCCAAATTGAAAAGAGAAAAATCCAAAATTCCTCCGTAAAAAAAAAAAAAAAAAAAAGAAATTTTGAAACGGAACCTGAGGAANTCTCTTCTCTCTTCTCTCTATTCAATCTTATCTCTCTCAGTCAAGTGTTTATAAGGGTAGGGGTAGGGGTGATGGCTCCTGTGTTCCTCACAAGTCCGCCGCTCCTACCCCTGCCTCTTCCTTCTCATTTTCTTCTTTGCCTATGAGAAATTCTTATCCCTCTTTGTGAGAAATTTTTCATCTTTTTATGTGAGAGTTTTATTATCTCAATAAAGAAGAGCTTTTCTGATCGTTGTGGTTTGATATGTTCGTGGCGTTGAATACGATCTATGTGTTGCACGGCGTCATATCCTGTTTTAGCGACGCTTAGTTGCTCTCTGAATCTCCTTCTTACAGTTTGGCTCTAGTTCTCGTCACATAGTGTAGGGAGATTACTGTGCTCGTCGGTACTGGTCATGCTGGTTACTACTGCACGATTTGTCACCTTATGCTATTGTCAGTATCAATTTATAGATGTTGGTTGGATTATTAACCCAAATGTGATTAGTTCACTAATTTCTACGATGCTTCGCTAGCTTCGTTTGGTGGCTGTAATGTCTGTTTGATACTGACATTACGATATCAAGCTCTTATTCCGTTGTAAACGTTTAGCTTTTTTGCCCTATTGTTGTAGAGCTTCTTGTCATAACCTTGTATTATCTGTCTTTTTGACTGTTTTAATACAATGTATTGTTTTCTAAAAAAAAAAGAAACAAACTATCACTTATGCATTTTGCTTATAATACAAAAATATATTCAATCATGAAAGTAACAAAAAACAACTTTGTAATTATACATTGACTCATACAATACCAAATAAAAAATAAGAAAAGTTACTCATTTTCTTCATATAATACTAGTTAATTGTGTTTATTATGTAATAATTATGTTACATAAATTTGACAATAACCCGGCCTATTTATTATTCGTATTTAAAATGTTGAGTCATACTCGTGTTTGTGTCAAGAAATTGTCAACTTTAACCTGCTAACTTCGTGTAGGATTCGTGTTGTGTTATCATATTGTGTAAAAAATTGCCACTTCTACATATCATGTAGTTTAAGTCCCTTGCAATTTAAGAATAAAATTTATTTTTTGTCAAAGTTATAGACAAAACAAAGATAAAATAGTCCTTATATGTTCATTATC
This sequence comes from Dryas drummondii, assembly GCA_003254865.1. Taxonomy (NCBI): domain Eukaryota; kingdom Viridiplantae; phylum Streptophyta; class Magnoliopsida; order Rosales; family Rosaceae; genus Dryas; species Dryas drummondii. Next base: position 493,720 of record QANW01001668.1, read on the forward strand.
ACTATCCTAACTTTGTTACATCTCGTAGGCTGTTACCCTCCAAAATCGCTAAGTCTTGTGCCATCGGGACTGGGCTGCTAGAAATGCTCGGTGATGGACCATAAACATGAATAAAGCCTTCTTGGTAAACTTTGATTGCTGACGTGGCATAGCCACTATTAGAGTGCAGTTTTGCTCACCCCCTTTAACTCAAGTGTATGCTCACCTTCCATTTAAAAAGTTGACATGTGTTTAAAAATGTAACCATGAGTTAACCCCTTGTATTTAATTATTACTCAACAATAAACAATATATATAAAACATTTTAAAATATTTAAAACTTCAAAATAAAAAAAATAAAAAAACTGAAGAAAACCCATAGACCACCCACGTGTGCATCTCCCCACCATCCCCCGCCCCTTCTTCTTCCTTCTCCTCATTTCTCATCCCAGACCTTCTGCAACTAAACCCCAAGGTCAGATCATCACCAATCGAAAAAAAGAACCCAAAGGCCAAAACTTTAGCCCTCTCACATCTCCTTCAAGCTTTCTCCTTCAAGCTTACATGTTTTTTTTCCTCTACCCAAAACAAAAACAACCACAATGGTTTTTATCTTTATAATTAGGTAGAAAGCACATTGAATTTTAGAAGCATATACCTTTTTT